>CM031243.1:272006196-272603696 GCA_018340775.1 Taxus wallichiana var. yunnanensis | reverse complement strand
CCTAGTATGAAATGAGATACTTTGGTTAGTTTATCCACTACTACCAAAATCATATCATGTTTATTTTTGGATAGTGGTAGTCCTTGCAAAAATCCATGTTGATTACTGTCATTTATATTATGGAATATTGTGAGGATATAAAAGACCTATGGGATGAAAGTGTTTTTCCTTTACAAGTTGTCATTCCAAAAATATGCAACATAATTTATCATATCCTTCATTCATTTCTAAAAATACTTGTTGTTTTACATCATCCAAAACTTCTTTACTCATGGAATCTCGAAATATGGTGCATCATGAAATTCTTGCAAGACTTTCATTATAAGATCACTACCTAAGGGAACATACAATCTATTGTTAAATCATAAAATTACTTCATTTCCAAACTTAAAACCCTTGTACCATCTATCATTTGGATATTTTTATAACGTAGTTTGACTTGTTGATAGTACAAATCAAATTGAAGTTGTTTCTTCACTTCTTTCTTAAATTGAGTTCTGAGTGTGACAATTGCGGAAATATGCTTCATATGGCTCAACTCATGAACCACTCAATTTTATTTTCCTTTATGTAACTAATATCAAATTCATATTGGGATAGAAATTTCATCCACCTATGTTATCTTGCGTTTAAATTGGGTTACGTAAAAATGTATTTCAGCCCCAAATGATCTGTTTTCAGTTCAAATGGATTTCCTAAAAATAATGCCTCCAACCTTGTAAGGCAATAACTATGGGAGCAAACTTTAAGTCACGGGAACATAGTTCTTCTCATGCACCTTTAGTTTTCTACTTTCATAAGTAATTACGTGGTCATTTTGAAGAAGTATTTCTCCCAATCCTTCACCCGAGGAATCAGTAACCACGGTAAAATTTCCGTTGGGATCCGAACCCTTAATATAGGTGCATTTGTAAGTTTTTATTTCATAAATTTAAGTGCACGCCCACATTTGTCGAGAACATACAAATTTTTTATCTTTATTTTGTAATAAAGTAATTGGTTCAAACCACTCTTAAAAAATCTCTTACAAATTTTCAGTAGATTCGGCCAATCCAATAAAAATTCTTACCTCGTGCATTTTTTTAGGTGTTGACCACTCAGTAATAACTTTGATTTTTGATGGGTAAAAATATCCCATCCTTGTTTATGATATGACCAAGATATTGTACTTCATTTTGATAAAAAGAACAATTTGAAATATTACCATAGAGTTTCCTTTTCTCAATACTTCTAACACTATTCTTAAGTGTTCATTGTGCTCATTAATGTTCTTAGAGTAAATTAGAATATCATCAAGAAAAAATAAAACAAAATTATCTAAGTATTCTTGAAAAATGTTATTCATAAGGTTCATAAATGTTGTTGGTGCATTAGTGAGTCCAAATGGTAAAACAATAAACTCATAATGCCCATAACATGTCTTGAATGTTGTTTTATGAATATCTTCATATTTTATTCTTAATTGATGATAACCAGATTGTAAATCAATCTTAGATTAAATAGATGCATCTCTCATTTGATCAAAGATGTCATCAATCCTTGGAAAAGGATATATATTCTTTATCATTGCTTTTTTAAGCATGTGATAATCAATGCATAACCTTAACATTCCATCCTTCTTTTTAACAAAAATGATTGGTGCTCCCCAAGGAGACACACTAGGTTGGATCAATCCTTTAGAATAGATTTCATGTAGTTATAATTTCAGTTCAACCAACTCTGTTGTTGTCATTTTATAAGGTGCATTTGATATTGGTTTTGTTACTCTTGTTAATGTCAATTATGAAATTAAACTCTCTTATAGGAGGAAGTAATAAAAATTATTCTCGGAAATAAATCCTTATAATCACTTAAAATGTTAAAATATTCCAAATAATTCTGACCTTCATATTGTCATGAGTTTTTGCAAGGGAAAAATTCATACTTGAAAGCATGACAACCATACCCTATTGTGAATTTTTTTGCTTGAAAGTCATCCCGAGCCCTCCTCCAAGTCATCCTAACCCCTGTATCAATCCTATCCCATCCTTCCAAGTAGTAATTTTTTTTTTTATCATTTACATAGGTTATTTAGGGATATCAAGTCCATTAAAGTACTTACAAGACAAGATTCTTCAAGACACGCTCTTTGAGAAGCTTACGAAAGGTTATTTTCTAGTCTTCCTAAGGCTAGTGCACCTCTCGGAGTGGAATAAAAGATTCAAATTTTTCAAGGAGGTATATAAGAGATATAATAATGTTGTGAAACTAGTATTGGAATATTCTAGGAAGATCCATAGGTTTTGGGATAGTTTCAGCAAAAGCGGGTTCTAGAGGGTGAAGCGGTTTGTAGTGCAAAATCAACCCTTGATATTTGCGAAGTGATTCTAGGAGATCCATGAAGAGTTGGAAGTAAAAAAAAATATCTTTGGAAAGATATTTGAGAGCATATAGGATGGTGGTCTTAAATTTTTCACAAGTCTTAAGAAATTCTTCCCACAACCTAATTTAAGCATACAAAACCTATGATCCTGAAAAAATATCCTATTTTTAGGAGTTTTAGGAATAATAAAGGTATGATACCAATAAAATTATTTTCAAAAGGTATTTTACAGTCAAATTAATATAAATAAGTGTAGGAAAATTCATCCAGGAACTCAAGTTATGCCTACGTCAAGTTGCTCTCTAAAGTAAGGTTGAGGAGTTAACAAAATTTTCATGTGGACATGTGTCACTCCCAGGTGGAGGAAAAATTTTGTGAATAACCTATCCAAAAATTTAGGGATAGCTGGGAAACAAAATACTTATCCCCCGGATAAGCCCTTGATCACCAACATGACCTAGGAAGGGGCTTATTGCTATTTTTTTCCATCCCCCTCTCTTTCGCCTAGGTAAATCCCGTTTTGACAAGGGGACCAATGAGAAGGGGAAAAATTTGTTGCACCAAAAACCCCAAAAATTGGGATGTTTGGGACAAAAATTTCACTCATGATCAAGTTGGATAATTTTCTAAGTTTGTACAATTTCTACCGTTTGCTTGATGCTTCTTCCTAGTGCACAAGTGAAACCTTATTGCCAGAAATCTGCATTCTCCTCCATTGAAATTACTTCCACCACCTCCATTATTCATTGTAGGGTTGTTCCTCATCTTGAACTACTGAAATATCCTCTAAAACCTTTCCTTTCTAGTTTTTACCATGGCAGATTTATACCGGAAGCTTTTATGAGAAAAAATGGTGAAGTGCTCGTATCTCACAAACTAAGCAACTCTGTATTGTTAAATTTTTTGTCACATATCTTCCTCCCAAACACCTTAAATCTATAAAAAAATAGTTGAAAATATTCCTACATATTATTAATGGTAGAAAAGTCCATTTTTTCTCGGATCTTGTTCCTTAGATTTCCCATCAATCCAGAGCGTGTGAAGCTAAAAGTGTAAGCACGAGACTCTAAATGAATAAACTATCCCAATGTAATTATATTCATTACAATCAGAGGTGGAAAAATAGCCTATAGAAATATAATTTACTCCATTAATGGCTTCCATGGTAGCTTCATGTGTGAATCTTTGCGGATAAAATTTTTGTTTTTCGTTTTCAAACATTCGGTGAGCGAAACACAATAAAATTTGGAGCACATGATCACAACAAAGAGATGAACCCAAAAATTTCATTATCGTCAAAAACCAAATCCAAATTTTCTACCTACTAAAAATAAAAATCCTATGCTCTTCTACATGTGAAAAATAGTAAGTCTCTTGAATTACAAGTTTGATCACCCGAACAATAAGGAAATATGTGAAATGGAAGACATGGAAAAAAATGACCATTTTCCCAAAAATAGAAGGTTACCAAAAAGCAACCTACTTAAAATATAAATGTGATAAAAATAATAATGCATCTATAACATAAGAGAATGGATCATTCTAGGAGGTTTAGAAGGTGAATTTCAAGCAAAACTAGTGATATGTCCCAAAATAGCAGGTCATGGTCTCACATTCTAAAAATAGAAAGTTTTAGTTTTAAGTACATAAAGCTATATATGGCCCCATTTTCAATCATATTTTATTTTTGACTCTCCACGGGATGATGAGATGACCCCATGGCTGAAACAGAGGAATAAAAACTTCACAAGGGTCTTGAAAGAATCATCATGAGTTCATTTGTGTTTAAAAAGAGAGTAGAACATCATAGGGGCCTGGCTGGTCGATCCATCTTGATCACTTTAGGAGTTGGGTGATTTGAAATAGGTTGGTCGGGGTAATATTGATGAGCTAAGGAAATTCATCAATCAAGTGTCAAGGAGGATCACCATGAAAGTTTTTTGTGTTCATTGCGAGCTCACATTGAGAGGTCTTGAAACAATGTTTCTAAACACTCATTTTGTGATCTAGGATGTCATGCATCATGTAAAAGGAGGTAGCTTGTGATCATCATCAGTGAGGGTAAATTTTTCAAAGTGAAATTCATTGGAACTTCACATCAAGTGTAGCAGTGTTGTAGAGGTCATCAGAAGACAAGATCATTGTCTTCAACTTCTTCAAGGTGGGTCTTCATCAATCCTTGGGAGCATTTCTTCTTTCCCCTCCTTTCTCATTATTTCCCCTCTTTCTTCTATCCCTTTTATAATTCTTAGTTGGGCGTTATCATTATGTTTCGTCTTTTTCATTTAAGTTACTTTATAAAGTAACATTGTAAAAGTCCCTTTATTTTATAAAAATGGAACTTATTTCTCACTTCTCGGGGAAGGTGAAAAGTCATGAGTTGAATGAGATAACAAAGATTCATGTGAGGGGTAGGGAAATATTCAATGCACATCGCTATAAATTAGGATGGCTTCTCCATTCCAAAGGATCCTAAAATTTTTATTCTTGGTAGAAATAGTGAATTATTGTATCTTGATTGAAGCTTTGTACTCAACACTACACATGAAATGAAAGCTAATTTTCTTCCATTTTCCCTTTCTCATGTTTCCTCTTTTCCCTCTTATATGCACTTTGTAAGCATGGTGATTAAAGAGATATTTTTATCTTTGATGAATGGGCCTCAGAGAATTGTGTGCCTATGTGGTTTTTATTTGTATCACTAATAGCTTCATTGTTTCTTTCATCTATATTGAATAATTGAACTACTTTGGTTATTGGGTGTGAAATCTATAATTTTCCTAATCACAACAATAACCTTCCTTGCCTAATTTCCCCCTTCTCCCTACATTGTTGTAATTTTTTCTCTTGTACCCCGTACAAGCATCTTACCATAGTTTTAATGGAGTGTCCCCTGTGTGATCCTTGACCTTTTTGGCCAAACCACATCAATAGATAGGATTAGATTAGTTTTCATTTAATAATGGGGGTTGCACCATTCAATGCGAGAGGGGTGTATCCTGTAAAAATTGGTGGAGACATCTAATTTTCCTAAGCTGGAAAATTATCTCACCAAAATTTTTGGTGACTCCATTGGGGAGATATTTTCCCAAGTGCACCCAAAAAGGATCTCTGCAATATATATATATATATATATATATATATATATATATAATATATATATATATATATATTCAAAAAATAAAATCAGTTTTCAAAGAAGAATCATTTTGAAGGAAACTCCATCAAGGAACAATTTGTGTCACATTCATTTCCCACACATAATGAATAAATTTCTAGACTAGAGTGAAGTACCAATGAGTGGTAATGAGCATTAAGAAGATAGTGGTCAAGAAATGAAGATTATTGATCAACCATGGTTTTGGACCAATTCTTGTAAGGTGAAGAATTTAAGAACAATGAAAGTGTCTCCTACTTCAAGTAATAATATGCAATCATACAAAGGAAATGAAATAGAACTTGCTGACGAAGAAGAAGGTAAGGGATGGTTAAAAATGGAAAAAAGAAGATACAATATGTTATTTTAAGCTCAACAAGAACAAGGATCGAAGGTAATACTCTTAATCTTGCATAGCTGAATGAAAATATCGGAGCCATGTCTTTCATCACCCTCCCTTGGGATGATTTCCTTGCATATAGAAAAAATGAAATGACAACCTTAAAGATTGAATTTGTGCAATGAATTGGAAAGAACCATACAAGGAAATTCTAATCCTCAAATCTACCTTGAAATTTTGAAATACGTTGAAGCCTTGCAAGAGATGTATGAGAAACTTGAAGCAATCTATAGCAAGGAAGAAGAAGAGGAGATTTTCCTTTTGGAGGAAGATCTCAAGGATTGTTTATACTATAGAGTGTTTGTCCTGGAAGGTTCTTGGAGGTGTTGAAGAAGATCTTATACTTGAGCCTTCGATGAAAATCAAGTCGAGTACTAGGAAGAGAATAATGAAGAATACATAGAGGTGGAACCTCCATTCATCAAATCATTTTGGCTCGAGGCACAACCCGTTGGAGGAGAAATGGATTCAAAATAATAAGATTATTGTTGCATGCTAGATGATACAATTATTTACAGAAGACTCCACCAATAATGATGAAGTACTAGATGAGTTTGAGGTAACCACATATAATCTCCTTTCAAATTTTGATATTTCAATTAATGATAAAATGGGGATAAAGAGGGTTTGAAAACCTGCAAGCGAGGATCACAAGGGATGACATGCACATCAATGGACGTGCGAATGACAGTGTGAAGAGATCTCGGGAGGAGCGAGCATCAACCGAATGTGCATGCAAAGATTCAACAAATGGGCAAAACCTGGTTAAGCCATAAAACTCTCCTCTATCTCATAGATCAAAAGACATGTACATATAGGAGGTGCTGAGTAACCCCTAGTGCTGCAATCATGAAAACTCGAGTAGAGAGGGGGAGTTACATTCCCATAATAGAAGTGTAACGCCCAATGATGCACATGGCCGCACCGACGTTTGACGACACACCTGTGACGCGCCGGCACAATGACGCGTAAGGGAATCTCATAATGACCCCTAAATGACATGTGGACCTATGATCTCACCTAAGTGAGATGACTCACCTGATGATGTGGAAAATACACACACCAACACCCCCCTTCATCGTAACTTAGGATGAGGCAACAAGTCAGAAATGAGAAATGGGTCCCGGCACAAAGCTTGATGAGGTACCCATGTACAAGAAAGAAGATCCTAAGCAGTGAAGGAAAACCCAATGGGAAAAACATCCACCACAAGAGAAAAACACTCTCTAGTTTAAGAAAGATGCCAAATATGGGTCCCGGCCATAGACGATCCTGAAAGGGTACCCATGTACAAAGATGTAATCTCTTGAAAATAAGAAGAGAGAAGAAGAGGGAGACGAGAGGAATGCAGAAGATGCCATGGACGGATCTGAACTCTATAACTCTAGGAGGTCTCCCAGAAGAATGTTGATGACGAGATCCTCTGCCTCTGGACTGAAGAAAAGCCACCCGCAATGAACTGTGTGCCTGCCCTTAGGAAGGACATAAATGACGTGCTGGAAGTCCACCCACTCCATAAAGGAAACTGAAAGTAGCAACACGAAGAACTCGAGTCCGGTGCACATAAGTGTGACATAGGTCTAGTGAGTGAGTGCTAAGGAACTAAAGGTAATGCCATGTTTGTAGAACTATCGAGTGAAGAGGAACACTCGCAGAGAAAGGATGTCAAAGTGATGTGAAGGGAACAAAACATCCTCCATAACATAAAAGGGATCCACAGCTGAGGGTGGATCAATGAAGGTCTTTGGAAAAGTGGAAGTGGCATGATTCCTGGAAGGGGAACTCCCAACAACAGAGATGATGAACTCCTCTAAAACACCTATAGATGGATGAGGGACCTGTAGTGCATCACAAGTAGAATCTGCGAAAAGACAACCAAGGTCAGGTAGATACTCGTCCCAATGAGGGGGCTCAACAAATAGAAGAGCGATGTATGATAGGTATGAGTCATCCAATGAAGGTAGAGGAGTGGAATGGGCCTCACACAATGGAAGTGGAAAGGAGGTGGGTGTGATGATTGTATGAGACTGAGAAGGGGACTGCTCGATATCTGATGAGATGTGGGAGTGTCAACACTCTTTGGAATAGTGAGAGAAAGAGGAGAAGAGTCCTCTGTAGTACTCTTGACATCAGAACTGGGTGCACAATCCTTGTCATCAGAAGTAGAACCAAGTGAGCCTGTGTCAGTGGAACTATCATCACATGAAGAAGAGGAGACAACTGAATCAACAACAGGAACAATGGCGTAGTATGTGAAGGGTCTCCATAGAGGGACTAAAGAATTCTCTAGACACGATGGGGTGGATCTAAGTGTGCCACGTGAAACTAGAGAGAACAAGAGACATGCATCATCATGTGACCAAAGACATGGTCACAAGTGTCAAGGAAGTCCTCTAGATGACGATGATCAGTGGGTGCAGGAACTGGCCCAAGCAAGAAGGGTAAAAGACCCTCGTGGGTGAAGTAACGTTCCATGGAAGCACGCCAAGCTGAATAGGTCTCTCTCTTGGTGAGAAGTGGTGGAGGCTGTAAAGTGATCCTACGATGCTCATGTCTAGAAAGAGCACTCTCCATGATGAAAAAAATGCAAGATGCAAGGTGCACAAAAGCAAGACGTCGGACTCAGTTGATAATGCGTCTGCGTGTGAAAACCCAAGAGTACAAGTAACCCCCCCAGAATGTGGCACTTTATAAAAGTAGTGTGTTTACAAAATTGGCAATGCCATCACGTAGTGTGCAAAAATCATGCAACTTTGACCAAGGAAGCGCTCAGAAATGAGCAACGAGTCAAAAGTTATAGCATTAAAATGATTCCCGCAACTGATGGAAAAATACACTAGATGCTGCAAATGCATTAAAAAGTGCTCTAAATGGGTGCAAAGGGTGTCATGTGACTACTTGTTGGAAACGGCATGGAATTTTAGGCATAGTTTGTTTTGACTACGAGGGGGGATTAGCCTCCTGCCAACCCCGGACCTCGCCCTCCGTCTTCGACACTCGTAGGAGGGGATTAAATTACAAGCCAAAACAGCCTTATAAATTAATACATGCCATGAAATGAAATGTTTTGTTTTTTAAACACCCTAAAACATTAAAAAGAAGGTGGGCCCACGTTTGAAGTGGTCAAGGCCACATAAGGAGCTAGACAACAAGGAGATGCCACGTCCCACTTCTACTTGGTGTAGCCCTTTTTTTTGCTATGCTAACTAGAATGCGAGTGGTAAGTGCTTGCCATGTGCCCAGAAGTATTTGTAGGTGCTGGAGGGAGGTGTGGCAGGTCTGCACAAGTGGGAGGAGCCATTTGAAGACCCAAAACGCCCAAAAACACCAAAAATCCCCAAAAAAATGTTTCAAGCAAAGACTGAGCCGTTGAATATGACGTTGCAGGTTGCAGGTTGTTGGAGATGTGTAAAGCGGTTCTTTGGAGGTGCTAGGAGTAGGTGTTGCAGAGTGCGCAAAGTGGAGGAGCCGTTTGAAGACCCAAAATGCCAAAAAATGCCTAAAAATGCCCAAAAAAGGCTGGAGTTGCAGTTCATGAGTCTAGAACAACCATGCAACAAGAACAGGTGCGTTCATGGGAGGAGGCACGAGGAGGTGCGTGTAGGTGCTGGAAACCATTGCAAAGGAGAAAAATGCAGGGCTGAAGTGACTCTCTGGCCAGTTTTAAACATAGAACGAGCCTCCACATGTAAATAGAATAGCACGAGCTTCGGAATACGAGATGTGGAATGTAAAGAAATGCTCCAAACCATACAAAGCTTATGTTTCCTTTAATGATGGTTGTAACCAGTCACAGAACTATGTAACAAGCTGGGTACATTGTTGTACAACTCATGAATAAGATGATCCAACATCGAGCTCCCACAAATACATAGAGCTATTGGCATACCAATCAACCGGCCACCACTAACCCGAGCACCAAATGAGTAGGGCAGTCATTTGCAAAGTGTTGAATTGGGAAGAAGGTGAATCTCATTCGAATAGGGAAAAGGAACACGGCAGTGGAGAATCACGAGCCAACGTGAATGTAAAAATCCCTCACTCAAGCAAAGACAACATAGTCCGAGTAGAGGATGACCATGTAAGCCAAGTCCGAGCAAGCCAAAACCAAAAAATGTCGAACCAGAAATGAGTGAGATCACCACTCGAAGAAGCCTGAAAATCCGCAAACATCAACATGACCAAACAAACCACAACAAACCCAAACAGAGGTATGAAACCCGAATCAGTGCAATAAACACACGAACGGAATATCCATTACGACACACGCAACAAAATCTGAATATCACACTGGAAGCTAGAAAACATGCACAAAAATGCCGATGAGTGCACGAGATCCACAAGATCCACTCTGATACCATGAAAGAGGGTTTGAAAACCCGCAAGCAAGGATCACAAGGGATGACATGCACATCAACGGATGTGTGAACGGCAGCGTGAAGAGATCTCGGGAGGAGCGAGCATCAACCGAATGTGCATGCAAAGATTCGACAAACGGGCAGAACCTGGTTAAGCCATAAAACTCTCCTCTATCTCATAGATCAAAAGATGTGTACATATAGGAGGTGCTGAGTAACCCCCAGTGCTACAATCATGACAAATCAAGTAGAGAGGGGGAGTTACATTCCCAAAATAGAAGTGTAACTCCCAATGATGCATATGACGCCTTTGAAGTGCCGCGCGCACTCACGCGCTAACGCACTTAGCGATGCATAAGGGAATCTCATAATGACCCCTAAATGACACATGGACCTATGATCTCACCTAAGTGAGATGACTCACCTGATGATGTGGAAAATACACACACCAACAATTGTCTCCTACTTCAAGTAATAATATGTAATCATACAAAGGAAATAAAATAGAACTTGCTTGTGAAGAAGAAGGTAAGGGATGGTTAAAAAGGAAAAAAAGAAGATACAATATGTTATTTTAAGCTCAACAAGAACAAGGATCTGAAGGTAATACTCTTAATCTTGCATAGCTGAATGAAAATATTGGAGCCATGTCTTTCATCACCCTCCCTTGGGATGATTTCCTTGCATATAGAAAAAATGAAATGACAACCTTAAAGATTGAATTTGTGTAATGAATTGAAAGAACCATACAAGGAAATTCTAATCCTCAAATCTACCTTGAAATTTTGAAATATGTTGAAGCCTTGCAAGAGATGTATGAGAAACTTGAAGCAATCCATAGTAAGGAAGAAGAAGAGGAGATTTTCCTTTTGGAGGAAGATCTCAAGGATTGCTTATACTATAGAGTGTTTGTCCCTGGAAGGTTCTTGGAGTCTTGAAGAAGATCTTATACTTGAGCCTTCTGATGAAAATCAAGTCAGTACCTAGGAAGATAATAATGAAGAATACATAGAGGTGGAACCACCATTCATCAAATCATTTTGGCTCGAGGCACAACCCGTTGGAGGAGAAATGGATTCAAAATAATAAGATTATTGTTGCATGCTAGATGATACAATTATTTCTAAAGACTCCACCAATAATGACGAAGTACTAGATGATGAGTTCGAGGTAACCACATATAATCTCCTTTCAAATTTTGATATTTCAATTAATGATAAAATGGGGATATGTGAAGAAGTGCAAGAAATCCATTCCTCACTTTGGAATCAAGATGATGAGTCCAATTTTGAATTTTAAAATGATGAAGATATGTTAAATAACAAGATAGAGGCAATTGAAGAATCAAATTATATTCTCGATTCAATCATGGATGATTGGATAGAAGAGGCCAATTTACTTCTTAAATCCAAGGAGAATGAACAATTCAAACGCAAAATCTTCTCACCCAAGGAATAGAGTGATCATCTCGGTGAATGAAAATTATTTCATTTCCCATATGTGGAGGACTTAATAATTAATAATCAAGATAAAGTTGTAAATTATTCCCGTATTTTTCCCTAATATTGTTACATGCTTCTCATCAAGAGGATGATGAAATGAACTTCAAACTCAAAGAAGTACCCTTACAAAGAAAACACGGATCTCTTCTCCTTGTCAAAAAATGGTGAAAATCACATATGAAGGTGCTTACAAAAGGGTGAGCCTTGGGTGAAAAAAAACATAGAGGAGATGAATGATGATGTTTCAAAAACTCATGGTAGGGTTCATTTTAAGACACCCCTATAAAATTGAAGGTGGAAAATACTTGGCGAATATCCCCGTAACCAGTTTCAGCGAAAGGCGAATTTGACAGTATTAAAAAACAAAATTTTCACTGGTTTTCAAGGCTCCATCAGTGACGTCCGACAACACTAGTTCGTAATGACGCACGTCACTGGTGCGACACTTGTTTCGTAATGACACGCAACACTGGAGTGACACTAGATAGTAATGACGTGTGACAACTTTGGGCGACACTAGATAGTAATGACGCGCGACACTGGCGCGACACTAGCTCAAAATGACGCATGACACTGGCTCGTAACGACGTCACTAGCCCCTGATGATGCGCGTCATTTGCTCCTACTGACGCGCGTCACTTGCTCCTATTGACGTGCGTCATTTGCTTCTACTGACGCGCGACACTATCTTCTATTGACGTGCGACACCATCTTCTATTGACGCGCGACACTATCTTCTATTGACGCGCGACACCATCTTCTATTGACGCGTGACACCATCTTCTATTGACGCGCGACACTATCTTCTATTGACGCGCGACACTATCATCTATTGACGTGCGACACTATCTTCTATTGACGCGTGACACTATCTTGTATTGACGCGCGACATTGTAATCAAATGACGCGCGACATTTTAATCAAAATGACGCGTCAGCACCGTAATCTGTTGGCGTTAATGGGGGCGAGTGATGCCCTATTTAGGTTATAAATACCCTTGTGATGCTCATTTTCTCGTTTTCGTTTTCCCGTTCTCGAATTTTTACAGGTCTAAATCTTTGACAAAGACACAATAACAACTATAATGTCGACTTCACATGCTTCCCAATTGCAAGTTCAACAAGAAAATCAAGAGAATCCAACTCAATCGATTTCCAAGATCAACTGGAATCCCTTATGCCCTCACATCCATACGGCTTTAAAGATGTCTTCAGAATATCAAGCTATAATGGAAGAGTGTCAATTTACAAGGCTCGTTAATATGCCCCATTTCAAAACAGATCCGGATATTTTGAATTACTTCTGTCATGCTACAATTCGAGAGGATGGTATATTTTATGTGACTCTGAACGATGGCCAAATGTTCCAATTCACTATTGAAGCAAATGACATACATCGGTTTACTGGCCTTCCTATCAGAAATTTACCAATTGTTACAACCAAGGCAACACTAGTGGAAGAAGACAAGAAATTTCTCGAATCAACGTACGGTTTCCATGTTGATTGTAAGTATAATTCCTTTTAATTCATATTTTTTAATCTATTTTTATTCTGATACAATTTGCTGTTATAGATTTAAAGTAATTTTCACTGTTTCACATTTGCAGCCCATGTCAATAAATCCAGGCGTGGTGTAGATACACAATCAATTGCACACCACTTTCTTGCTGCACTTATTTCATTTTTTCAAGCCAGAATTGTTTTGCAGGGTCGCCAAACGGATATACCAAATTGGGCCATTGCATATATTTGTGCCACTATCTCAAAACATAAATTTGATTGGTGCACATATCTATCCAAAAAAATAAGAACTGAAATAACAAATTCAAAACTCTCAGATAAACCTTTCATTTATTCAACAAACTATCTCCTCGGCTTCTACTATGAGGCACTTTTAAATTTAAAACATAAAGAAATTCCTACTTGCTCTGATGAGGCTTTGAATAAATTCTCAATTCCATTTCATGAACAATAGGTATAAACTATTTAGTTTGTAATTGTATTACAATTTTTGTCATTACAATGCACAGTTATTAAAACTTAAATTTTAATGTTTTGCAGAGAAGATATCTTGAAGCCATTCCAAGAAAAAAAAAGATGTCGAGAGGAAGAGGCCAAAAACACGCGGAGGCTTGGGGACTCCCAATGTGAAATGGAAGCTCACTCTCCAAACCCTCAAGTGTTTGAACTCGTTAAATTCCAGAGAAGTAATACATTCTCATATATTATTTACAAATTCCAAAGTTGCATATTTATTTTTCAATTTAAATTTTAACCAAATGAATTGACAACATTTAATATTGATGAATTGGGGAATATGGAACCTTCTTCCCTAACTCACTCCATACTGATCGCATGCATTCATATCTTACGAGCACCCACCGAGTTCAACTCCTACAAGGCCACCCATGGCACCGAAAAAAACAACCCCTCGACAACAAGGTACAACTTTTCTATAGTACGTTTAATTTCGTAGTTTTGACTTTATGAATTGTTTTAATATTTTTCATTTTTTTCTTGTACTTTTCAGCACATGTCAGTCATGATCAAACCACGGCACCGACACCCACTCAACCATTAATTTTTAAAATGCCAACCAGAGGAACAGTGAAAAAGAACATTGGTAAACGCATGCCTTTTGCTCCGGCCCCTAGTGGGACACTAAACCTTGACACCTCGTTTCGAATTCCAACTCTCTCACTTGGTGGCTTGCCCAGTGCAACGGGCATATCTGTTTTGAACAATATAAATTTAGATGAAGATTATTTGGGCATTGATAGCAATGACCCAACTGGTTTTTTCGATACCCGCGAGATGATTCAAGGCCAGAAGGTATACTTCAAATTTCAATTTTAATATGCTTTACAATTTTGAATTACATTCTGATTTAAATTTATTTATCTAAATCTTGATTTATTTTTTCAAAAACAGGATCAGCCCACCCAAAGGCAGAAACAAGGAGCAGTTGATCTTTGTGAAAGCCCCCATTCTTCTCCAGCAAGATCGTCTGCATCAGATTCAGATAGTGAAGAGTTCCCACCTTTTCCTTTGGAGAACTTAATAGGTAATGATTGTCAATCCCATGTCAGTGAGTTTATTATTCCTCATATCCAACAGCTGATAGAATGGGAGAGAAGGGCTAAAGTTCTTATCAATGAGATTATTAGTCGTTATGAAAATTATTGGCAACGGGATAGTTTATACGCTGCAGTCCAGAATCAACCTGCGAAGATGGATTCCTTACTTACCCAAGTAAAATGTGGGATTGTCACGTTTAACAACTATAAAGACGGAATTTTAGATAAGGCACTAAACAAATTGGAAAATATTAGTGCCGAGGCCCAGGCATATTTTAACAAATGGTCCAAGGACAAGGATTTGGTATCAATCGCAAATGCCGAAAGAGATAGAGCGGTTGTAAGTACTATTACATTCAAACAATCATTTTTGTTAATTTGAAAATTTGAATTTACATTAATATTTTGAATTGACATTACTCTTTTTGTGCAGTTGAAATATGAAAATTTGAAGAGTCAGGTGAAGGTTTTGCAAGTTCACTTGGAAACAACAAAGAACAGCTTATCCGCAGCAAAAAATTTGAAGCAAAATATTGTTTTGGTTAACAAACAAAACAATACACTAAAGCGGATAATTAAAGAGCATGGTCTCGACCCTGACATATTGTTCAAAGCCAAAGCAACTGCTGATCCAAATTTGCTGTCGCATGGAGATGCAACAAATCAAGAAGAAAGAATTTTAAAAAATCTGGACAGTGCTGCTGAAGATCTTATAAGTTCAGGGGTTATTTCTGGTGTTGGGGAAAGAGGTACAACCACAATGGAAGAAGCCGTTGGGGAAGAGAGCAGAGTAGAATTGTCTAAAGAAAAAGAGGGTTTTGAAAATTAGAAACTTTTATTATTGAGGAAACTTTAAATATTGAATTTGAAAACTTCTACTATTGAGTATGTACTATGGTATTTGAATTTAATTATATGGTGATTAGATGGTGATTATCATGAATTATATGTATGTTTCTTGTTTACTTGCATTGTCATGAATTGTATGTGGACGTAGATGATGAATGATGACAATTGATAATCAATGATAGATGATGATGAAAGACGATGATCAATTTAATGTGTATAATGTCAAATTTAGTGCCTAAATATCTTGTGGGACTTTAATTATCTTGAAAATTGTCTTTGGGGAAAAAATAGCAACTAAGATTTGAAACAGATCTTTACTATTTAGGATTTCTCCTTAATAGACTTATGGTGTTGGAAAATTCTATTTTAAAGAGATTCACCTCTATATTAGTGCATAATCTCTCATTACAGAGCTTGTTTGACATCCAAAATAGTCAAGACCATTTGTCAGAAAATAACGTTTTGCTGGAAACAATCATTGATGTAGAGGCTAGATTAGCCAATTATGAAATAGTTAAATTCCAGGCCATAAGAATTAGAGCTTGGGAAATAATCAAGACCATGGTTTAAAAGATATGGTTTTTTTATCATGGATATTGTTTTGTGTAGAGTAGATTATGGAGGCTAGATTAACCAAAGTTGGAATAACCATGTGATTAAAAGATAGGTCAAGCTCGATATAGAACTTTGAAGTTTAATGTAAAACATACAAGGTTTTTATCATGAAGATTAGTCTGTATAGATCAAGTTCATAGGTTGAAGAACTGGATCATTTTTTTATATTTGATAAGGGTGAAGAATAATTGTGGATTAGAACTGGGAGGCTATAAGTTGGAATAATTTTGAGTGTATAAGAAAATATTGAATTTTGCAAACATGATCATAGTAAAATATGTTGTATAGGATTCACATATTGAGATTCTCTCTTCGGGACTGATTCTTGGAGTGGTTGAATTAAAAAATCTCTTTTTTTTCAAATTTTTAAGGTGGTGCATATGATCATAGCTCAATAAGGTTGTTTACATATCGTATTAGTTACAAGAAGGTTTGAAAGATACAATAAGGGTAAGGTTTTTACGGAAATTTGTTTTTACTTTCTTCTAATTATCATTGTTGAGCTAATGAAATACTTGGTTGACCCGTGCAATGAGTATCAAAGTATAAAATTCCTGCTACCACCTTGTTTTGTTTTCCTTTGCTGAAGATACAATGTTCAAGTGTATGTTTGAAGACAATTTTCTTGAAGCTCCACCATTTCTATGCCTTGAATTGATTAATCATGATCTTCTTGAAGTACAATCTATAAAATCAAGTGTCTAAAATATTGAAATTTTTTTACAGCTCAACATAAAGTTCTCTGTGCAAGGTTGGATCATCTTAAAAAGGTAACATTGTGTAAATTTTGTCAAGAGTGCAAGGTTGGATCATCTTAAAAAGGTAACATTGTGTAAATTTTGTCAAGAGTGCCTTACTGGTACCTCATCTCAAACTCAGTCTTAGCATATATCATGAAGTTTCTTTATGAACTTATCAAACAAGACCCTATCATCATCAAGTACACACCAATCACTGTTTGTTTCTTTGGTCTGGGGATAAATTTGAAGTCTTCATCTCAATTGGCTGCATTGCAAAAATGAAGGGAATTTCCTCTAGTGTAAAAGAGGTGACGCGCGTCACTTGCATCTATTGACGTGCGTCACTTTCATCTATTGACATGCGTCACTGGCATCTATTGACGCGCGTCACTGGCACCTATTGGCGGCGTCGCGGACCTATTGGCGTGCGTCACTCGCACCTATTGGCGGCGCGTCATCGCATCTATTGACGCGCGTCACTGGCATCTATTGACGCGCGTCACTGGCATCTATTGACGCGCGTCAAGTGAAGCCATTGACGCCTGATTTAGCCTATAAATACCCTTCAACCGGTCATTTTCTCATTTTCATCTTCCGGCTCTTGAATTTTTACAGGTCTCAATGCTTCCCAACTGCAAGTTCAGTAACAAAAATCAAGAGAATCCAATTCAATCGATGTCCCTTATGCCCTCACATCCATATCGTTAATATGCCCCATTTCGAAATAGATCCGGATATTTTGAATTACTTTCTGTCATCCTACAATTCAGAGGATGGCATTTTTTATGTGACTCTGAACGATTGCCGAATTTTTCAATTCAGTATCGAAGCAAATGACATCCATCGTTTTATGGGCCTTCCGTTCAAAAATTTACCAATTGTTACAACCAAGGCAACACTCGTGGAAGAAAAGAATTTTCTCGAATCAACGTTTGGTTTCCATGTTGATTGTAAGTATAACTAGTAAATTTTCTCGAATTGTAAGAATTTTCTCGAATTTTTAGCCCATGTCCATATATCCAGGCGTGGTGTCTAATATGTAGCATTTCTGAGTACATGTAATTTTTGCAATGCTAGTGTCTAAGATGAGCTTTGTAACTTTGTTTTACCTGATGAGTGCAGTGGAAAAGTTTAAACAAAAAAAAGATCTTAAGAAAACTGATGGAACCAAGAAGGGGAAATTAATTGATGTTCCCAAACCTAATGATGCAAATCAAACAGGGGGGAAGAATTCTGATCAATGTACTTTAATATTAACGGAGGGTGACTCAGCCAAGGCTCTTGCAGTCGCTGTAAGTGTTTGTGCCTTGAATCAGGGAAATGTGAATACTAAATTTGGTAGTATTGTGACATGTTTCGACATCACTTTCCAATTTAATTTTTTGTTATTTTAGTTATCTTTATATTATCAGGTGGCAGGAATATCTATTTTTTGGGAAGCTACCACTCACCAACAAATGGAGAATAAAGAGATAGTAAATAGAAAAAAAATCCTTGGTCTATAGGAAGATAAAATATATGACAGCATTAAATCTTTAAGATATGGCCATCGATGATAATGTGTGAGACCACTGTACATGATCTTTGTATAGCATTGTTTAGTTTCTGTAAATGTTCCCCCTGTATATTTGGTTGTGTTTCGAGACTTTTTATATTTGTTTTCTAAGCCTCCAGATGTTATGTATCTCCATGTCTAATGTCGGCACATGTTGATGTAGGAAACTCACAAAAATGGAAATGTGTTATCTTTCTACACAATTCCACGAGTATGAAGCTTGGAGAGAATCATTGAGTGGATCGATAACCAATTTGGACCATATAGTGCAACAAAGTAATGCTAGTTTGTTTTCTCTTTATATGTTTTCAAGTTCTTGTTTTGTTCACTTGCTAATTAGGTATCACTTGTTGCTTGGACCATACGGGGTTCTGGTTTGGGCACAAGTACTTCTAAAGAGGGCAAGGAGTATTTCATAGATCTGGACAAGCACAAAAAATATTTTGTGTGGGTTGATGAGAAAGATGGAGATGCTTCCTCATATCAATTAGCTTATAGAATGGGACAAAGGGCTAAGGTTCTTATCAATGAGATTATTAGTCGTTACGAAAATTATTGGCAACGGGATAGTTTATACACTGCAGCTGATCCAAATTTGCTGTCGCATGGAGATTTCTGGTGTTTGGGAAAGAGGTACAGCCACACTGGAAGAAGCCGTTGGGGAATAGTGCAGAGGAGTAGAATTGGATAAAGAAAAAGACGGTTTTGAAAACTAGAAACTTTTATTATTGTGGAAACATTAAATAATGAATTTGAAAACTTCTATTATTGTCTATTGTGTATGTACTAAGGTATTTTAATTTAATTATATGGATTTACATACAATCTTTAATTTTAATTGCATTAGATGTTGATTATCATGAATTATATGTATGTTTCTTGTTTACTTGCAATGTCATGAATTGTATGTGGACGTAGATGATGAATGATGATAATTGATAATTAATGATAGATGATGATAATGAGGATATGATAATGATATGGTGATGATATGATATATATGGATGATGAGGAATTTTATGTGGACTTATATTTAAAATCGTATAATGTATTGTTTATCCCGAATTTTATGTGAATTTTATTAGGAATTTTATGTGGACTTGTATTTAAAAATAAATTAAATATAATTCTAAGAAATCAAGAAAGAATCATCACTGGTAAGAAATTAAACATAATTGCAAATATGCTAGGGTTTAGCTTACCTCTTGCGTATTGCAATCATCAAGGGTAACATGACATTGTAGATGGAGGGGTGAGTTGCCTGACATTGTCAGTCCTGAGAAGTGCCAGCAACATCTTTAAATATATAGACCAACAATATCTTTAAATAAATGTAAATATAAAGAATTAGACCTGTAACGTCTTTAATGATAACAAGAGCTGAAAAAATGTAAAGTAACAAACAATAAGATTATGTTGAAGAAGATACCTATTTAAAATTGAAATCATCACCGGTAATGTGCTATATCTTTGTCTTAAAAAATTCAACACAAAAAATTGATTAGTAGATAGATGGGTGAGTTGCCTGACATTGTCAGTCCCGAGAAGTAACAGCTTCCTCGGACGGATGTCAACCCACGTTTTCAAAAAATAAAAAGATTGTATTTAACTAAATGTAAATACATACACCTGTAACATCTTTAATTATAACCATAGCTGAAAAAATGAATAGTAACAAACAATAAGATTAAGGGGAAAAAGATACCTGCTTAAAGTTGAAATCATCACTGCCACTGGTAATGAGCTAGATCTTTGTTTTAAAAAAATCCAACACGAGAAATGGATTAGTAGATAGATGGGTTAATTGCCTGACATTTTTAGTATATAGACCTGTAACATCTTTAATGATAAAGATAAAAGATAGATAAAGAAGATACCTACTTAAAGTTGAAACAATCCATTATCAATAGCTTCATCAAAGTCGATGTTGTCTTCTGTAGAATGTGACGAAGAGCCAATTACACTCTCAAGGTTGGGAATATTTGTACTTGTAGCTGTATTATTTACACCTCTTCTTTCGCAAAGGGAATTCCAGTGAGCAATTGCTCTATCAAAAAATGAATAGAAACAAATAATAAGATTAAGGGGAAAAAGATACCTGCTTAAAGTTGAAATCATCACTACCACTGGTAATGAGCTAGATTAGTAGATAGATGGGTGAATTGCCTGACATTTTTAGTATATAGACCTGTAACATCTTTAATGATAAAAATAAAAGATAGATAAAGAAGATACCTACTTAAAGTTGAAACAATCCATTATCAATAGCTTCATCAAAGTCGATGTTGTCTTCTGTAGAATGTGACGAAGAGCCAATTACACTCTCAAGGTTGGGAATATTTGTACTTGTAGCTGTATTATTTACACCTCTTCTTTCGCAAAGGGAATTCCAGTGCGCAATTGCTCTGTCAAACGGAAAGGTTTCGAGGGAGTATCGAGAAACGTAACACCTCATGCAACTTTCCAGATTTTTATCCAACCTGTTTCTCAGTTTTGATTTTATAAATGACAATGCACTGAAAACCCTTTCATCCTCCACAGACCCCAAAATCATTGTCTGGCATAACTCATATAGTCTGAAATATTCACTGATATCTTCTTGTAAGATAGAACTTTGATAGATTCCTCGCCACAGCCTTGTAATAGCACCACTTTCAGAAGGTTGATCTAAATTCCTATATTGGTTCCTCATTGTTGTTGCAAAATTTGTTGACTGAAACTTTAATAAATCGACATTCAGTATACCTTTGATTTCCGTACCCTTGAGCTCTGACGTCTTTGTAAATTGTTCCATTATTGTACCCATTGATTTATGGAAATGCTTACTGACAAAGTCTGCACGGCCACCTTCTGTATTCCAAAAATTCGGATTCATCACACCCATGGCTTCCAGAATTTTATCTTTACAGAAACGTTCCCTAATTTCTGATGACAAGGTTTCTGAATTTTTTTTAAGCTTTATTCTAGTTTCAACTATCACAGACTCAAACAAATTACGTGTCACGGGAACATCTTCTCGTTCCGATCCTGTAATATCTTGACGTTTTTGCAAAATGTGCATTGGTATTTCCCTCCCATTAACAGAGATGCATAGGTGATCGTGGATATTAAATCTCAAAAAGGTGTTAGGATTTTTAAGATCTAATAAATCTCTCCAATTTTCAAAAACAGGTGCATCAAAACTATCCTGGGAACAGTACAATATATCAAGACTTTGACATACCATTTTCCTCATCCGTATAAAATCCACAATATAGATTAATCTGCCCTGTGCATGCTTCATCAGTGTATTGATCTCCTTTAACATTGGAAGAATACCAACCAATGTAATCCAAATCAGTTAAGCGAAACAACGGGTCCCTTGCCCTATCAACTTCATGACGGTATTTGTGCATGAAACCAACCAATGAAGGATACTCCTCACGAACTCTGCATGCAGGTTCATACAAAGATATCCATCTAGTCTCCACATCCTTCAGAAGTTTTTTGCCATCTGTAATTCCAATTGCAAATTTTTGGAACTCGAGAAAACGCTTTGGGCTGCTTGACATATAGGCATGAAGTTCTCTTATGATGTCTTCTAATTTAGCAACATTTTCGTGGTTGCTTACCATTTTATATGCTAAATTCATTCTGTGAGCCATACAGTGAATTGGTAGCATAAATGGGGCCACTGTTATTTGTAATCTAACACACAGCCCTATTCGGTGACCCTACATGACAGATGCACCATCTGCTCCAACACATACCAACTTCGTAGCAAATTCATAATCAGTCATACCAGCAACATCTTTCAAATGAGAAACAACTATTTTATATAGGTTTTCAGCATTGTAGTTTTCAACCATTTTCATAACACCCAACAGATGAGGTGTCCTTATATGATTTTCTAATGTATAGATGTGGATACATACCCATGCGGTGTTGTCGACTGCTATCACTTCATCAATTGAAAGAGAGATAAAGTTTTCTTTTTTTACATTCTCTTTCAAATCTTCCTTCTCTATCATCGAGAGGCATTTTGCCATTTCCCATCCACTACTCTCAGACCAATGAGACTGAGGTACATTTAGCATTCCATTAAATTGATACAAAACTTTGAAATCGAGGAAATCCGACATCGCTCTTCCTTTTTTAAGTATTTGAAAAAGAGTAGAGAATTGTATGAATTTTGCATGTAGATTTGTTTCTTTCATCTTACCAATATGCGATGTGATCGTTCCTCCCTTTTCCAACAGATGTCTATGTGTTTTTCTGCTCTGCCTCATATTCCACTACGTATCTAACATGCATGCACTCCTTTTCAGTTTTCCACCTATGTGTTTTGATTTTCTGGCCATCTCGCCCTCACATTCTGGTTAAATATTGTTTTCCACAATGTTTTTCTATAGTGTCCAGCTTCAGTTTGCATTTTTGTTGCTTTCCCAATTTCCACGTACATATTGTACATGTACATTCAGATGGGATCTCTTCATAATTAGATGATTGTACAGGTTCAATAAATGGAAATTTAGTTGCCCAATCAAACTTGTATGTCCTGCCAATGGTCCACATATTCTTGTTCATTTTCAATGCTTTACTTTTTTGAGTAGAATTTTGAGCAATATCACAATCACCTGGTTTCCTCTTTCTTGGACCAGAGTTTGATTTTGATTTCTGTCTTCCATTTTGCTGAGTGTTTATATCTGTGATATCTAGCTGCACTTCCAGTTGCACCCAACAGGAACAATATCTTCAAGATCTGGCATATTATCATAGGTTTCATTTGTTTGACTGTGATACTGTGCAGAATGCATGTCCACCTCAATAATACCTTCCACACAGTCAGTATTCTGATTCTTTTTGGTGGCATCTATATGATTGGTATTTACAATATCTGTATCCGCAGAGTTTCCAAAATACTTGAAGAGTGATTTCTGAGATTTCTTACTTACTTTTAGGTTATTCGTATTCTTTGAGCTGGCACCTTCCATTATTCTGAAAAGAGTCCTGCGTCAGCAAAAGAACCAAGAAGCGACTCTGTCCAGTCTCTGAGGTCTTGTCGCACGTGAACTGTCTGAGGTCATGCGTCAACTCTACCCAAGTCACACGTCAACACTTCCTTCTGTCGCGCGTCAACCCTTCCTGTCGCGCGTCACTTCCTAGCCCAAGTCGCGCGTCAGTAAAGCTCTTGTCGCGCGTCAATACAGCTCTTGTCGCGCGTCAGTACAGCTCTTGTCACGCGTCAGTACAACTCTTGTCGCACGTCAGTACAGCTCTTGTCGCGCATCAATAATGCCCTTGTCATGCGTCAACACTGCATTTGTCACGCGTCAACAATCACAGGCTAACAGTAATATGAATCTCTGGTGCTCAAGGGTATGCGAGTTCAAATTTCACAGTATTGGTAATTTGGTAAGCTACTTGAGGTATACTACCGGCGAATCACATAGGTTTTTATAGGAGATGTTTTCAAATGAAGGCGAAGCCGACCCCCAAAAAAATATACTATATATTTTAGGCGAACAGGACACCGACCCACTCCGAATAATTCACCTTTTCAAATTTTCCTAAAATGAAATTTTTGCCATATTACGAATATTTGCCGCTAAAATTATCCCCGACTCATGGACATGTATGGATCATATTTTCAAGCTGGATCCTAGAAGAACAATGCGGAGATTCTTCCCACAAGGATGAAGATGAGTATATGACAAGCTCGATAGAGTTATTTGTACAAGACATATTGAAGATTGCGGAAGAGATTGAATACCCTCAGCTTAGTATCAAGTTCCTACCTCAAGCTATGGAAATGCAAGACATTTTGAATTAATCTCGTGCTCCTCACTTTTACATGCCAATGTTTGATGATGAGATGTGATAGATGGATGAGCTCGATGAATTCTTCGATGCCTTGGTTGATCGGAGGAATGTGAAGATATGTCTTTCTCTTTCATGCTTTGTGAAGAAGATCATAAGTGTAAAAGAAGGGATGTTCTTGATCCTTGTTTGAATGTATCCAATCTTGAAGAAAACATCTACATGCCATGGAGGAAGATAATAGGGAAAATGTTGAGCTAATTTACATTGAAGAGAGTTGTTGTTAGGAAAAAAGTGAAAAGTTGTAGGAGCCTTGTGAATTCATTCAAGATCTACTAACCACAAATGCATGCTCCACCAATGTGGAACTAGAATTCATGTCGTGTATTTCACTCAAGAATGAAGAATTCCTATACGATCAAATAAAGGATTTTTGTTTTGAGAATGATATCAAAATAAATTTTGAATGGAGGGCTATTGATAAAAGTTGTCCCAAACAACAAAGCAGGAATATGCATGACTCTTGTGAAGGAATTAAAAATCAGATTGTGCTCACCATTTCCCAAGCCCTAAATTTTCTTGAACATACTTCCATACCTGTAATAATTTCTAAAGGATAATTAGAACCCCTATGTCAATGATGTGGCACATATTCTAGAAAGCACTTGGTTAGAGCAATGAAGTGAGATGTCTAGAGAAGCTATCGAATGGGAGGAAAATTAGTTTGTTCTCACCCCTTCAAAGTGCCTCACTAATCAAAGAGATGATTATACATTGCGATTCTTGGATGAAGAAAGTTTCCATGACAAGATCAATTTTCACACTTTTGAGAGCATGGAGGAATGCCTTCTCATGATCGCAAGACATCAAATGGAAGCCTAAAGATATAGGAGTTTCAAAAAGGTGTTTTTTTCATTGTATGAAAGAAATATCTTAGTATATTGTGAATACAAATATGATATATTGGCATGTCTTCTTATTCTCAAGCCACGCAAGGCCATCAAAATATCTTAGTATGATCAAACAACGGCCTTATTACTTCAAAGGTTAGAATTCAGTCCTTTGTTCCATGATGGCATGTATTTTTCTCAACCCGTGTCTAGGTATGTGTACATTCTATCTCCACCTATATAAATACCCTTCCCCTGTAACATATTTTCCCTTTTATTTGTGTGTTGTTTTCCACTTCTAGTTTATTTCCCTTAGTGTGTTTGTTTGTTGGTGTGTGTGTGTGTTTAGAAGAAATGACTCTCTAAAGTCCCTTGGATAAGGCACTGGTCAATGTTATGTATTTATATTCTAGAGTTCTCATGTCATGTCCTTGCTGGGCTCGATCCACAACATGTCCCAAGTCAGAGCCAACTATTGTCATGAGTTTTTGCAAGGGAAAAATTCATACTTGAAATCATGATAACCATACCTTACTATGATTTTTTCTTGAAAGTCATCTTGAGCCCTCCTCTAGGTCATCATAACCCTTGTATCAGTCCTATCCCATCCTTACAAGTGGTCTAATGTGTTGTGTAATCATTTCCATAGGTGATTTAGGGATATCAATTCCATTCAAGTACTTCTAAAAAGATTATTGAAGACAGTCTCCTTGAGAATCTTAAGAAAAGATATTTTCTAGTCTTCCTAAACTGATGCACCCCGGAGTGGAATAAAAGACTAAAAATCATAAAGGAGGTATATTAGAGAGATAAGAATGTTGTACAACTAGTTTTGGAATATTCTGAGAAGTTTTAGAGGTTTTGGGATAGTTTCAACAAAAGCGGGTTCTAGAGGGTAAAACAACTTGCAGTGAAAAACCAGCCCTTGAGCTTCGTGAAGTGATTCCAGGAGCTCCACACAGATTTAGAAGTAAAAAAACATTTTTCAAAAGGTATTTCAAATTCATAGAATGTGGTGGTCTCACATTTTTCACAAGACTCAAGAAATTCCTCCCACATCTTGATTTCAGCGTACACAACCTATGAACCCAAATAAAAATCCCATTCTTTAGGAGTTTTTAGGAAAAATAAAAGTACAACACCTCTCCCAATATTTAACAAAGGTCCTTTTCAATAAATTTCATATAAATAAGTGTAGGAAAAGTCATCCAGAACTCAAGTTATGCCTCTGTCAAGTTACTCTCCAAGGTAAGGTTGAGGAGTTAGCCAAATTTTCATGTGGACATGTGTCACTCCTAGGTGGTGGCAAATTTTTGTGTACCAACCATCCCAAAAATTTGGGACAGGTTGGGATGCAAAACTCCCGAGCCCCCTAAATAATCCCGTGATCACCCACATGACCTAGGAAGGTGCATATTGGTCTTTTTCTAGCCCCCCTCTCTTTCGCCTCGACAAATCCCATTTTGACAAGTGGACCAATGGGAATGGGGTGCAATTTTTTGAACCAACTGTCTAAAAAAATTGGGACAAAAAGTGCACTCATGCTCAAGCTTGATAATTTTCTAAGTTTTTGCAATTTCTAGCATTTTCTAATGCTTCTTCCCTATGCACTCGTGAGACCACGCCGCGTAAATCTTCATTCTCCTCCATGGAAATAGCTTCCACCACCACCATTATTAATTGTAGGTTCATACCCCATCCTCCAATTCTAAAATATCATCTAAAACCTTAATTTTCCAGCTATTACCATGGCCGATTTCTACCCGAAGCTTATATGAGAAAAAACGGTGAAGTTCTCATATCTCACAAACTAGAGAATGGGTTTTGCTAAAAGTTTGGCCACATATCTTCCTCCCAAACGCCTTCAAGATGAAAAAAACAGAAATTTAAAATATTCCTTACATTATTAATGGCAGAAAAATCTCCATTTTATGCCCAAGCTCTCATTCCTTAGATTTCCCATCAATCCAGGAGAGCGGGTCAAGCTAAAATTGTAAGAACAAACTCTAAATGAAAATCCTATCCCAATGGAATTATCTTAATTACAATCGGAGGTGGAAAAATAACTTTGATAAAATCTCAATAACTTTATTAATGGCTGTCATGGTAGCTTTGTGCCTAAAGCTTTACCAGGAAGTTTTTTTGTTTTTTGTTTCCAAACATTCCGATGAGCGAAACAGAGTGAAATATAGAGCATGTGATCACGATGAAGAGACGAACCCAAAAATTTCATTTATGTCGCAAACCGAGGCCAATTTTTTCAATTAATAAAAATAGCATATCCTATGCTCTTCTACATGCCAAAAATATTTAGTCTCCCAAATTATAAGTTTTTATCACCCATGACAATTAAGAAAGATGTGAAAATGGAAGACATTACAAAAAACAACCATTTTTCCCAAAATGATAGGTCCCTAAAAAGCAACCTGCTAAAAATATAAATGTTCCAAAAATAGAAATTCTTCAGTAATGGAAAATGATGGAATGCGTCCTAAGGTTGAGAAGGTGAAGTTGGAGAAAAATAAGTGATATGTCCAAAAAAATAGGTCATGGTCTTACATTCTAAAAATAGAAAGTTTTAGTTTTAAAATGTAAAGTCTGCAGATGGTCCTGCGTTTTCACTCATATTTTATCTTTTTAGACTCTCCACGGGATGGTGAGATGACCTCATGGATAAAAAATAGGAATGATAACTTCTCAAGGGTCTTAAAAGCATCATCATGAGTCCATTTGTGTTTAAAATAAGAGTAGAACATCATAGGGCACAACCGGTCGATCCATATTCATCACTCGAGGAGTTGGGTGATTTGAAATAGGTTGGTTGAGGTAGGCTCGATGAGCTAAGAAAATTCATCGATCAAGTGTCAAGGAGGATCACTGTGAACATCGCCTATGTTCATCCCGAGATCACATTGAGAGGTCTTGAAACAATGTTTCTAAACACTCATTTTGTGATCCAGGATGTCCGTGCATCATGTAAAAGGAGGTAGCTTGTGATCATCATCAGCGGGGGAAAATTGTTCAAAGTGAAATTCATTAGATCTTTGTATCAGTGTAGCAGTGTTGTAGAGGTCATTAGAAGGCAAGATTGTCATCTTCAACTTCTTCAATGTGGGTTTTCATTAATCCTTGAGAGCATTTCTTCTTTCCCCTCCTCTCTCATTCTTTCCCCTCTTTCTTCTATCCCCTTTCTAATTCTTCATTGGGTGTAATCATTGTGTTTCATCTCATTCACTTAAGTGAATTTATAAAGTAACATTGTAAAAGTCCCTTTAATTTATAAAAAGGGAACTTATTTCTCACTTCCTAGGAAGGTGAAAAGTCATGAGTTGAATGAGACAACAAAGAGTCATGTGGAGGGTAGGAAAAGAGTCAATTCACATTGCTATAAATTGGGATGGCTTCTCCATTCCAAAGGATCCTTAAAATTTTATTCTTGGTAGTAATAGTGAATTGTTGTAGCTTGATTGAAGCTTTGTACTCAACACTACACATGAAATGAAAGTTACTTTTCTTCCATTTTCCCTTTCTCATGTTTCCTCTTTTCCCTCTTATATGCACTTTGTAAGCATGGTGATTAAAGAGAGATTTGTATCTTCAATGAATGGGCCTCAGAGAACTATGTGTCTATGTGGGTTTTGTTTATGTCACTGATAGCTTCACTATTGATTTCATATATATTGAATGATTGAACTACTCTAGTTATTGGGTGTGAACGCTGCAATTTTCCCACTCACATCAATAACCTTCCTTGCCTAATTTCCATCATTATCCCTACATCGCTATAATTTCCTCCCTTGTACCCCCATACAAGCATCTTACCATAGGTTCAGTGGAATGTCCTTGTGTGATCCCCGACCTTTTGGGTAACTCACAATAATAGATAAGATTAGATTAGTTTTCATTCAATAATGGGAGTTTAACCATTCAATGTAGAGAGGTGTAGCCCCGTGAACGTTTTGGAGACACGTAATTTTCCTAATCGAAATTTTTTTATCACCAACACTTCCTCACTAAAATATGATATTTTAATAGTGTACAACATGTAGCCTTTGTTTTTGGCTTTCTTTAGTTGCATTGCAGATATTTTTCTAACTTCAAAATATTTTTAATACTTTGTATGATGGCTGTTTTATGCATGTCATCAAGATATTCTATTCTCTTCTCATAGAAATCCACTATGCCTTGTGTTTAGAAAACTAGTTTACTCCTATTATGATGTCATAAGACCCTAAGGGAGTCACATAAAGGTTAAGTTCAGTGGTAAAACTAGGTAATTCCAATGCTACTTCAAATAGACATTATGTAGACACAAAATCACACACTTGGGTACATTTCTAGGTCCTAAAAACATGCTAACATTTAGTCGATTCCTAAGCAAGAAAACTAGTGATTGCCAACTATATTTGACCTCTTTTATTTGTCTCTTGTTTTCTATTTTGTCTTACACACCCTAGAAACCAGTTAGAACATTAATTTTTTTAAATCTTTCATGGCTTGACACACTGTGAGCCCATAAATGAAAGAAGCACCCATGAGCTCATGTCCCCTTTTGGTACCATTGACCCTTTCTCACCTTACTCACTCATTTTGGGTCTGTTTTATCTTTTGTGCATACTTTTACTTTTGGGTTGGCCTTCTAGTTGTCAATTAAAAAATTAAAACAAAGGAATAATATAAATACATAGTTATGTGTTCAAAATGAAGGACCGAGAACTAAGAATTACTATTATCACCTTATATTGCATCCAAAAGGAGCCTAAAACACTCTAAATAATCCAACTAGAATCCATTCAAGGGACAAGGGAATGCATACTCTACATACACAACATAGGAAGGGGAAGTTCATTCTATTCCATCCACACATGCTATACATTTCTACATTCTAGTTACATCCCGCTATTAAGTGCAACTTGCATAAGGGAATCCTAGGGAACAATTTATACACACACTCACAAGAACTACATGGATTCTAAGATGTAGTGTAGCACTTGGTCGTAAGTTCCCTCTCAGAGTGGTTGTCGGGGTCAATCCAACTCCCCATTCTACATATTCCTTTTTAGGTTTGATGTGGTTTATGGGATTTTACAGGTTAAAGGTACCTTCGGTTATCATAGTATGAGTATCAGTGATCAAAAAGGGAAAAATAACAAAGACCCCTGCAACACACAAAAAATCAGATCTTGAGCTCATGTGCACAGTCATTTGTGCTCAGAAGCAGTCTCTAGTTCCTAATATACCTTGACCTATCCCAAGAATCCATGTTTGGCATCATTCCTGCATTTCAAAATTTACAGTGAGAAATAATTACACTCTTCCCATTCTATTCATCACTTCTCTCTATCTAGATAAATCCTAGATTGTGCAAAAAATAGCTAAGTATTCTTATCTCATCTCTTGCTTAGGGTTTTATATTATAAATCTTACCTTATCTGTGTCATTTCTATATTTCAGTATTTATACATCATTTATTTCAGTAGCGACTCTACAATATTTAGATTTAATTAATTAAAATTAAATTAAATCATTTGGTGAACCCCACTCATGATCATACACTTAGATCCTCATTTTTCTTATTCTATCCAATCTTCTTTCATGGATCCTAAAATTCCTCAAATATCTTTGCATGACTTACTTCAAATGCATCCACCTTAAAAATCTATTCTCCAAAATCCCTAGACACTATGTATCTCCCTCACAATACGCCACCCACTCAAGTAAGTGCTATTTTTAATCATCTATCTGATGACTCTATCACTCCTAATCCTCCATCCAATCAACCCATCTTAGAGTCAATTCAAGATTTACATTATTTATTTCAAGAAAAAAATTCAAGCTATAAAAACACCAACTACATCTCTTGAATCTAAAATCCAACATCTCAAGGATACTTCTCAAGCCCATGCTAGTTCTTCTTCTACATCTCATCCTACTTCTATGTCTTCTACATGTGCTCATATAAGTGAATCCTAAGTCTTACCACTACCAACACCTCTCAAGTTTGATTCAAATGCTAAGCAACATGATATATTTCCCAAGCTCCGACTCACCATCTATTAAATTTCCATCTACTCATTTCTATCCTCCTTATCACTGAAAATACATCGGCCTCCCATTTTTAAATTATCATAGACTTAGTGGACATCATGATGATGATTTCTATGCTCTATAATGATGAATCAAGAACCTTGAGCATTATGGTTTTATTTCATTTACTTAACACCATCTTGCTACATCTTTAATTGCTAAATCCCAATGGGCTCCTAAATCCGGTCCTTCCATGTCTAATGAGCATCATTCCATAGTTACTAACATTTATCCTTCATCACCAAGAGATGCCTATCCAACCCATTCCAGCTAAGCAACCTCCTCTAAAAATCAATCCATCCCCTCTTCCTCCCAAGTCTTTTACAACATTATAAATCCCAAATAAGGTACCACCATTCAAGATCCCTCTCCACCATAATCCACTTCAGCTTACAATTTTCTTTTGCAAATAAGCTAATCCTTACATTGATGGTCGGGACACATTTCAAAATCTGCCACCATGACATGGTCCTTCTCACATTACCACATAGATCTCCATCACTCACACAATTGGGGGTATCACGATTTCTTTCCCTCCTAAAGCATCATCAATTTTCTATAATATTTTCTATCACGCTCCGTGCTTCACACTTAATATTTCTTAGTACTCTTACACATCTTGATACACACCTTATATCATCATTACCCTATGACGCACTCTAGTTCCACGGTTCATACTCAACTGTTGAGGGTCTAAATCTGAAATGAACCTCACCACATTCACTTTTCACACTCTATGCTTCATGATCTATCTTTCTAGCACACATTTTCAAACCATTTCCCGATGATGCACTCTTGTTCTATGGTTCATTCTTAACTACTGAGGGGTCATTTATAAATGAACCTCATTTCACACACATACGTTGGGGAAACACAAATCCTCCCATCTTCACATTTTGTATATCCCACTATCACATTCATGTAATTTTCATATCTTGGTTGCATTTACTATCGCTTGATTATACTACTTACATGTTGCACTTTGCTTACTATGCCGTGCATATACACTCGGTATGTCAATATCATTTTCTATATACACATGCATGTTCACTTGGTTTGTGGAAGTGAATGCAGATATCTTACAAAGACCTTACACAATGAAAGATGCATGACACAAACTCCTTGCAAATACCACCGACGCTCTTACGGGCATCTAATTTTACTACTCTCACATCGTATTACATGTTATATTGCTACATTATTCACCACTTCTTATTACAATCACTTTACTTTTTGCTGTTATCTACACACGTTGAGTTAGTATTTATATTTCTAACATGCTAACGGGTGCTTCATGTGTAGCATTTTCCTTGCAAGACTATATACAACCATGGCTATCTATCACATTTTTCTTGCTAATGTTTTTTATTGTATGCTATTATTTGTGGGATATGCCTTATGTGTAGTGTGATAATTGTGGTCTTTTGGCCATTTTGGCGCTGATTGTCTTGTGACATTGTGAGCGATGTTCCATGTTTGAAACTCACTTTTTACAGTCCACTTTGTTTGCACAATTGCTTGATAACATTGTATTCTATTGCATTATTGTTCCTTTTATACTAACACATTTTAATAACCACTTTGTTTTCATGTGCCTTGGTTTCTACCATGCACATCCCCTACCCCATGCAGTTATATAGTCCATCTTAGCATCAGACCCTCTCCTTTGGTCCGCCTTATCTTATCGACGTTAGCAGCATACACCCAAAACAAAGGGGGCATTATTTGGGTGAAAAAATAACCCCTAAAAAAACTCAAAGCTACAACACAACATATCATAATACCGAAACATAAAAAATATAGTCATAGAGTGGACCAAAATCTAACTTGGGTTCTCAAAGACAACACGTATACACTAGCGGCCAACATCGAGATAATAACGCCCGGGTACTGTGTCCTCCCCTAGCGCTAAAATCTTGGGGCATATACATTTAGTTTATTAGATCATCACACTTCACATAAGTCTTCCGATCATTTCTACATTTACAAGCATAGTCCTCTAGATACATAATGCATGTAATCTCCTAAAATCCATTTCAATAAGAATAATCTATACAATCGAAACTGATTTAGGACAAAGAGGAAAAATTTAGAGATGCACCATCTAGAGTGGTGCTTATTGGGTTGAGTCATTAAACGAGAGTAACAATATAATTCTCTGTAACACTTGGTCTTTGGCATGAGATCACCCAAAAACTCGGTCTTTGCATGAGATCACACAAAACACTCACAATTGGCATGAGATCCCCAAAAATGTGCTATTGGCGTGAGATCAAAAAAACAAATAACTCTTCATAGAATTTTAGGACACTTTTCTATCCTCTACACTCTTTTACATCAGGTTCACACTTTCCTTTACTACTGATTTTACACACTTTTGAATAATTTTGCATACTTTGCTCAAATTCTTCATATACAAGAATTTGACTACTCTTTCACTCTTCTTTTACAAGCCCATTCTTACTATGAAAAAGAAGCATCCTAAAATAGTAAGTACAAAAAAACATGTACAACACAACACATATGTGTCACCCCTAAGGTCACTTTCCTTTCCTAGTATCCACGCTTCACTTTGCATCATTTCATGCTTCACTTGTCTACTCAACACACACTTCATCGCATTCTCTATAGGATCATAAGGTACACATATCTTATCTAATTTATGTTATCAAGTATTCAATCAAAAACATAAAGTGGGGGAAAATGTAGGCACAAAATCATGCCTTTGGGTACATTTCTAGGTCCTAAAAGCATGCTAGCATTTACAAAAGTCCTAAGAAAGAAAACTAGTGATTGACAACTATCTTTGGCCTCTTTTCTTTGTCTCTTGTTTTCTATTTGGTTTTTTGTAGTATTTTATTTTACCAAGAAATACCCAAGGTGTCTTTGACACATCACTCGGATAGATCTCGAGTGCTCACCTGAAGCACACAAGGGTACCATGTCCCTCTTTTATGGAATATTTGTCAAGGGGTTATCATGAAGGAACATACAATCTAGATCCATGATAATAATTCAAGATAAAGCATAAAAAGATCTAGATCACAACCATAGTGCATAAAGAATCAAAAATAAATAGTAATAGATTTACCATACAAGATCCATCAATAAAAACATCAATAACAAGAATCCATCCACAAGGATCCATTGTATTAATCTATAGAAAAAACTAATAGTTGAATACATCACACTAGTCATCACTTAGTCAAGCACACAGATACACTCACATCATAACATTAAATAATCATTCACACACACTCCATCCTCTTCTAAGCATTGCAAATCAATACATATATACAAGCAGTGAGGACTTTCCCTTCACTACTCATACACTCTTAATAATAGGCTGCATATTAAAAATGACCATGTGTTGCTACAAAAGCAACTAGGAAGCATGCTAGCTTTGCCCAATAATAGATTAACTATTTATAAATCCAGTTTTAATCCTATTATTATATTAACTCAGCATGGTGCTTCATCTTCTACCTGTTCCAAAAATAGATTGGCATGAATTCCAAGTCTTCTTATCAAAATGTGCTCAACACTCAATCCCATCTTAGCCCGTGTATGTAAAATGACTAAGTATTGATATTTGACTTCCCTGGGTGAGAAACTACAGGGTACAAATATATCCATCTTCTGTGCCCCCTCACTTATGTGCCTTCAGTACTTAGGAATTATTTTACCAACCCAACATTACCCCACATTAGGTTCATTGCCGCCCCAATAATGAGTAATCATGATTTATCTCCTCAAGAACAAATAAATGAAACAAAATAATTTTTGTACATATTGAAAGAAAAAATATGCAAAATAATCTAGGAACCCTACTCCTCTAAAGGTAGAATTAACTCAAGATACTCCAGTTCCCATGTTCTATTGTACTTCCTCTTCTCCCTCAAGTTCCTTGTTCATGTTCACAACATTCTCTACTATCTCTGTGTCTCCACCGATGTATCTTTCCTCTTCAAGTCCTTGCGCACCTATATTAGGGACATCCTCATCAAGAAAAGGTTTCTCACCACCTATCTCCTCCCATTCATGTAAGCTCGCGTTGGGGACCCCTATGTCAAATTGCAGATTCTCACTACCAACCCCTCGTCTTCTCCAATTCCAAGGCTATGTGTGGAAACTTCATAAAATGTGTCCTCATCATTTTCTTTAACGATATGTATTTTCACCTGTTATTTCTTTCTTCCTCAAAATTATTCATTGATATCATGCACAATGATATATTTAGTGGATGTGAGGGGTTAGCGCCAATGTCTACACTGTACACCTTTTGTGTAATTTTTTCCTCTCATGATTAAGTGTAGTGTTATCTTCTTGTTCCTCTTCATGCTCTATAAAATTTTTTAAGACTTCATTTCCATGTTCTTCTTTCTGGGGGTGTCTTTTCCACCGACATCCTTATTTCCATAGTTTATTTTCCGTTTGGAGGACCTTGTAAAGACAAGTCCTCTCTTGTGACAAAATTTCCATCCTTAAACCGCGGCCTCAAGTATTCATATACACATGGGGGCTCAATATTTCCTACAACCATAGTCTCTAGAGTTATGTCAATATTTTCTGACTCCATCATCTCCACATATGCCTCCTTATTAGGGTATACATATGTCTTACACATAATATGAATGTCTGCATTTACTTTATTAGCATCAAAATATAATTTCTGCGTGTTGTGTAACCTATTCACTGAATATTTGAAATAATGAGTGGTAAATCCGAAGGGAAACTTACACTAGGGGCTCTTCTTGCCCATCTTCATGAAGAACCTTCCCAAAGAACTTTTGGTAAGTGCGAAACTCGCTTATCTCGTCCAACACACTAGGTAGTTTGCACAAAGATGTTCCACTCTCCCCTAAATTCCCTTTGCATCCTTCTAAACCACTTCTCCTGGCGCTGTTTATAAGTGTTCAAAATTGAACCATGGCAGGTGTACTTGGTGAACTTCAGAGCAGGTGATTTATTCTCTAAGGGGTATTCAAACATCTTCTCCTTTGGCCCATTGGGAACAATGATTTCATTGAAAATTATTAATAACAAAATAACACCCCAAGTTATTTCTCACCTTTGTCATCTTGGGAGTTCCTTTTGCCACTAAGATTACTACAATGTAACCCGCAATATTATAATAAGTTGTGTTTGCCATTTTACACAATATATGTAAGCGCCAAATTTATAACCTACCAAACATGCTTGCTACCCATACAAAGCTAGATCATTTATCTATGTCACGTTGAAAGCTCGAACCCCCTTTGTATAGTGGTAAATGGTGGTTTGTCACCTCTACCCCCTCATTATCTCGATAAGTAACCTAAATTTTTTGATCCAGAGTCATGCAAACCTGTTACTTTATCAATCAATTTTCCTATAATACACATCCTCCTTCCCACAAAGTAGAAGAAATCCTCTTGGATGAGAAACATTAGCCATTGGTACAATTGGTTGAGTTTATAAAAGAACGGTAGCTCATAAAGTTACATAACTCGATACTTTTCAATAAATTTTACAATGATTTATTCAAAACCCTATTCCCATCTTGTCCTCCTGTTATTATTTAAAACGACATTTCCATTGATATCTTTGAGGGTTTTCTCAGTCCTATGGTTGAAGTCACTAATCTTGCATTGGGTTAATTTCGACATCCATGGCCTCCCTTCGATCACCTCTTTTAGGTATCGCATTTCGATTAATTACTCCCTGCAATGCTTCCTCGGTGTCCCTCTCAACAACTAGAGCACACCTTGGTGCCATTGATTTTCGTAAATAACATGTATGCTCTGTAAACTACAACCTTTCCACTACCTTACCCTTGCATTCTTTGCACTCAAGTCAAACCCTTTGATTTCTCGTGCCCTAGCTGCAACTCTACCTCCATGAAACCCTAACCATGTGAACCTTTCTCCCTCACCCACCTGAAAAACTCAAACACACTTACATGCAGATTCCTATCAAAGATGTGCCATGAGTTCACCTGGTTCCTTGGTTAATAGCTTGTTCTTTACAATAGCACTTTGTCACATTTCTCAATTGTGAAATCTCAAAGGATGCAAGGTAGAAATAATGTTGCACTCACTAACTTTATAGCTTATTTCAAAATTTCCCACATTAATTTCTCCTCAACCAACACCGTACACAACATTAATTCTACCTCACTCTTTCGCATGTTACGCCATTATCCTTCCATGCCTAATTCTTCCACACATCAGCCATAACCTTCTAGCATGCTCACTACTTTCTCGATGACAGAGACCCTTACGCACGCACCCTCCCGTGTCGAAATACCTATCCAATGTGCCTTATACCAAGTTTTTTCCAATGCTACAACCTACCTTACGTTACAATCGATCATCTTTCCCTCTATGCATGGCCTTTAATCTGCGAGAAAATTTCTTATAAATTCTTGTCTAATCTATCTTCACACTGAGCTCTTGTAATTTTGTAATGCACACCAATCTGTAACAAGGCATCAGTCACTTTATGAGCCACCACACACTAAAATAATGTGTGGTCATCTCACACATGAAATCACTTAGATAATAGTCAGAAGCTATGGGCATGCAAGCACACTTATTACAAAAAAATTAAACTGAATTAACAAAGCATAGAACGAGCGAAGGAAACACATATAAAAGAAATGCATTAAAGGAAAAACTAATCTATATGGAAATGTTTCCTTATTAAAAACACTAAGAAGACTTATTTATAGCAGGGCTTTAGCCTACTCTTGTTGAAGTAACCTGTGCAACCGAGTGCCATCCAACACCTCTAACTGGAAAGTGCCTGAATCGAGTATGTAAGTCACAACATATGGTCCCAACTAATGCACTTGGAATTTTCAGGATGGCACAAAACATTTCAATCATATAGAAGGCCCATCTGTCCAAATTTAATTTGGTTATTTTTAATATGCCTATCATTCCATGCCTTCTACCTAGCCTTTTCTGTTTTATGACTCTAATGAGATATAGCACACCTCTCATCCAACTTCATCATCTTGTCTATGCACTCTTTAAGTGCTTTCTCATCATCCAATTCTCATGCACACGTAATACAGATAAGGTAAGGAATTCCTTTGGTAAAATAAAATCCGAGTAAAACACCAACTAGAAGGGTGTGGCTTTGTTTAATATTTTACAAGTTGTTATGTATACCCAAAGTACAACAGAGACTTTATCATCCTAGTATTTCCTTTCAAAATCACAAATCTTTGTCAATGTATGTCCCAATATTTTGTTGAAATCCTCAACAATCCCATTAGCCTAAGGGTGATAGGGTGTTGTTTTGTGATGTACTACCATAGATTCTGCCAACAATATCCAGATAGTCTCATTAAGGAAATGAGTTCTCCTATCACTTGTCAAGCTTAATAGACATCCATGCATGTTGATTATGTTCTCCCATAAGAACCTTGCTCAGATGAAGTTATAGTTGCAATCATCTCGTAGGTGTTGCAACTACCCACATTGTAAGATAATATGTACAAGTTATAATGTAGTGTGATCTAGTCCTACGCACTGGTGGGGAAATAATATCCATAAACTCAATTTCTCACTTCTCAAAAGGTTCTGCACTCGCTATAGGACTTAAATGCATTTCATCTATATGCCTAGGATTTCCAAGGCATTGAAAATGGTCACAAGCATTACAATATTCTATACAATCCTTATAAACCATTTCCCATTAAAGGTTTGCAAACAAAATCTTTGCACGGTAGAATTTCCTACTTAATGATCACCTACAATCCCACCATGAGATTCTTCCATAATGGATTTGTGCTCATACTCAAGTACACAGTGGTGCAAAACTTCATAATGACATAACTTGTATAAATCTCCACCAATTAACATATAAGGCATGATGTGTATGGCTAGTTGTTTATTCTCTAATCTCTTCATTTCTTCAGGTGCCACACCAATACTTAAAAATACCACAATGCCTTCTAGGTTAGAGGGCACGTGGTTTAAACCGAACAATTGTGCATTAATTTTTTTCCTCAATCCTCCGCACATCCTCACCGAGTTAATCCTTAATAAATGATTTTTTCCATAATTAATCTTTCCCTGGTTTCACAACCACTTTGTAAAATCAATTTTCTCGGAACAAGAATCCAAGGACATATGCACCCCTACAAAATGGGATTATTAACCAAGTACTTAAGAGCCTTGTGATTTTATAAAATATAAAAGGGATTGCCAAAAATATTTTCACAACTTATGAATCGCGTAAATCATGGATAATGCTTCGTAATTTGTAGTTGTATAATTACGCTCAATTTGTTGTCAAATTTCTTCTCACAAAACAAATAGGATGATAAACAATCCCATATCTAGGTCTGTGCTAACACTATGCCAATGGCCATGCCAGAGGTATCAAAATGTACATGAAGTGGCTTATCCTAGAGGGGAAGCGCATAATGGGCACAAAAGTAAGTATTTCCTTCAATGTCTCAAATTATATCTTATGCATCTCATTCTAATAAAAATTTCCTTTACTCTTCAACAATTCCTCAAAAGGCATGGTAATCTTAACATGACCCTTAATGAATTGTTTGTAATAACATGTATGTCCTAAGAACCCGCACACCTCACTCTGATTGGTAGGCTCCTCTAAGCCAAAAATAATTGCAACCTTAGCAGGATCTACCAACAAGCCTTCTTTGCAAATAATATGTCCCAACAAAGTTCCAAAGGGTGTAGTAAAGATATAATTCTTAATGTTCAAAAATATGCTTAATTACCTACATATTTCAAACATGAGTCTCAAGTTGTCATAGTTATCTTTTACCAGTCTATACATAGTCCAATCAATAAAATAGACTTGTAGAAACTTGTGTATAAAGTCTTCAAATGCTTTTACATCAATGCCCGAAAATACTACAGGTGTATTCTTCAATCCAAAAGGCATAACTGTGTATGAAAAAATCCCCCTCTTAATGGTGAAAATTTTCTTTTCTTGATCTTCTTGAGCAATCCGCACTTGGTGATAACCATAAAATCCACCAAAGTGAAAGAGTAAATCTCACACCCTACTACGCCTTAAAATATTTATTATGTAAATAGTGTGGGAAAAGGATCTATGACACAAGCAACATACAACTCTCTGTAGTCAACACAAATCCTTATTTGACCATCTTTCTTTATCCTTATTACCATGGGGCTGACCCAATCTAATTCCTCAATGGGATAAATGATACCATATTTTAACATCTTATTAATCTCTTCCTTTACCTTGACGTGTAAATTAAGGTTCATCCTATAAGGCCTCTTCCTAACCGGGTGTACACCTTCTTTTAACTTAATCATCACCTCACCTAAAGAGTGATGCACTCCCTTCAATTCGTGATAACATATAGGAAATAAATCTTGGAAGTCATGAAGTGGATTAATTATCTTTGACACCTCCTATTCATACTAATAGTCACACATAATGGCCTCTTTAGGTTATGCATTTGTGTCAATGTTGACCTTCTTTGTTTTCATAGGCTCATTATAAGCACACACCTTTTCATCTGCATTGTCCAAGACCTCACACATACCTACAATGTGGTCAACATCTAGATTCTCCACTTCCTCATCATCAATCATGTAAACTAGCTTACCCTTTTTCATTTCTAGGAAGGCGTGCACAAGATGTTCCTCATCTGTCTCTTCTTCTTCAAAGCGTGCCTCCAAGTCTAACTCTCCAAACATATCTAACAAGAGTTCCTTAGCTTTTGCACTATCCCCCATCATAAGATGCTTTATAATCTGTAATGCTTCATTCACCAGAGGTTTAGTAGAAAAATAGTCAAAGGTCTGAATCATACCTAAAATCATTTCTGCAATTAACTATGATTCTTATTAACTCGCATGAACATACCATGGACGTGCACAACCGAGAGTGGCATAGAACTTATGTACCTAGAGTGATGGTGGAAAGGAATCTTTCCCCTCCATCCAGAGTATCTAAAACTTTTGAATGTGGTGTGAAATAGAATCCTTCCCATGGTATTCACTTATATGTGAAGGTACATTATTCCTAAGAAACCTAGTGGAGAAGGTGATTCTCACTTCTTGCCACTCCAAAAGGTTATCTCTGTGTGTAGTCCACCAATGTGTAACTATCCCACATAAGGTATAAAATAGCATAATTATTATTTATACTTCATCATCCCACCGAGATTCTATAATGCACAAAAATATATCGTGGTTTCCTTCACTATTGTATTGAGATACTTGGTCATGACCTGGATGACGAACAATGCATGGCCCGATCAAACTCACAACCGTGTTCTTAATCTCTCTCCCAACCATTTCATACATCCCATGTGCCCAATTATCATAGGAAACACTGGTTTTATCACTCATAGACTAAGCATCATCCCACTGAATATCACCTTCCTTAGATGGATCGAGCACTTGGGATCTCTAAGCGTACGCACGTATATCCTATTAAAATCCTATTCATTCAAAGGTACTACATAAGGTGCATCCCTCCAATTTTTCAATAGAATAATCATGCACTCTTCCTTTTATCAAAATTGATACATCCTTTGTTAAAACATAGATCAACATTATTCGCGTAACACTAAGTGTGCCCAAGAAAGGCTAGAAAACTATCTTCTTTAGCAAGCACTAAGACTTTAAAGTCCCCAAGTAAATTTGTTCCCTTGTATAATAATAGTAGCATCCTTCAATACTCCCATGGGAATGGATTTAGTCTTGTTTTCCATATACAACACATTGGAAGATGGCTGTAATGGTGGCCTCCCCTTTGATTCCACACATCCAAAGTTAGTACATTTACTTTTGCACCTGTATCAATTAGTATATTACTCAACAATTACCCATAAAATTACATTCAAAGTGATCTCTTTATCATACTCAATACTATGAGGAGGTAAGTTCACATGCAATATTTTCTCTCAAGCTCAACTCCAGATGCAAAACCTTCTCCCTTAACAATTCCCCTAACAAAGGAATGATGTTTTCTTAGCACAACATCTTAAAAGAATAATTTAATTCATCAACATCTTTCTGAGGAAGCTCAAATGCTTTTTCCTTCTCCATCTTTCGTGAATTCTCTTTTAAGCATTGTATCTCACCCTGTAAGTTTCTAATAACCTTCATAGTTTCTTGATAGAATTCCTTTTGATCGGAAGGATCTGGATAATTTACATGCAATACCTCTTATTTTGTAATAATAGGTTTCTAATTGAGAGTTTCATGAGCACACACAACTTCCGCACATGTAGTCACCAACATAGGTATCATCTCAAGGTCAAGTGATAACTTTGGCATCCACTGATCTTCCGTAGCACGATGTACTCTAACCATTCCCACACCCTTATCTTGCTTGTGCTGCTTGCTCATATGCTCATACAAATCCAATTATTCCAAAAACTTGTGATTCTTTCCACACCAGGAGAAAATAATGTTATGAGGGCATTCATGCCTATAATGATTAGGGGATCCACATGTGAAATAAGTCCCTCATGGGAATTCACCTCTTCCACCACTACGACCTCGACCTCCGAATTCTTTGTAATAACCTCTACCTCTACCACCTACATTAGAACATCCTTCATTGTGATTATGACTATGATGTTCATTTTGTTCTTTAGAATTGTTTGCAACACTAGTCTGATGTACAAAAGTGTCAATGGCATCATGAATATGATCAATCAATATGAAATTCTTTGTATCATGAGTTGTAGACTTACAAATCTTAAAATAACAAGATATGTTCGTCTGTTCATGCATTGCAAAGTAGGGGAAACTACTTGAATCATGATCCAAATGATAGATATCACAATCTAACAACATGGTGCACACCGATTTACAATGGAAAATATCCTTAGTATGTCCTTCCACCTCGCAATCCATACACCAAATACCACTACGCATCTCATGGGTTGAATTAGCTGATAATTTTTCCAAGTGTTTTTCCATAGATGTAATCTACGCTTCCAAAAATGGGATAACTCTAGTGTCTATTATTCCAAATTCCTCAACATATAAAGATACCTCTAAAGCCTCACGTGGGTCTGTAAATGTCTTATTAGAAAGTACCCTTCTAAAAGGTGTGATCAAACTACCAACAAACAACTGTGCATGTTGGGTAGGGTGAATATCATAAGACAATTTTGATAGAAAAGTTTTAAAATGTGCATCATACTCCCTTACGCTCTCTTACATGCCTTGTTTAATGTCCTTCAACGTGCTAATGCTTGTTTAAACTCAGGTATATGAAACTCATATAAGAAAACATCATGCAATGTGCCATAGTTTACATAATTCTGGTTTGGATCATACTTCCTATACCAACTATGCACACAACCTTACAAAGTAGTAACAAACTGAATTTCCTTATGCTCGTGGGGTTGTAATCCATTTTGTGTGCCATAGAATTTTACACATATACATGTTCTTAGCTACATCTTAAATACCTCTCGTATTTCGGTAGGTGAAGATACATATCATAATAAATTTGATGGGGTTGGTGCGGATGTGCCCACAAGATTTAGAACTTATATTACCTCCAGTATTCCCTCCACCTCTAGAACCACTAGATCTAATAGATCCCAAACCACCGAGATCCTCCTCCCGTAGTAGGTACCGGACTGAGAGGATGATCTAATCCATGTCCCAACAATTATACTGAATTGAACTCCCATGGGCTGCGAAGTTGTTATACTCCTAGATGTATTACCGACGTTCGAACTCGATGACATGTCATATAATATACCGCCAACTAGAACCCCAAATAACAAAGATGATGTATGCACCACCATAGATGAATGTGCTATTTGATTAACTCTTATACTCAATAGAAAATGAAATCTACTGTTGCTCTCGTATCACTAACACTAGCTTTCTTAACAATAACTTTTTAGGAACGGAACACCAAGGCACAAGGGCTAGGTCACAAAGTGGGATTAAATGCATGCCTCGTAGTCCTTATAATTTCTTTAGACATGCTCTACTCAAGCCGAGAGGGGTTCTCTAATATGCTTACCAAAATGGGGAGAACTAGATGTTCGGATCCACATCTTTCACGTGAGCTAAAAATCCTTCATGAGTCATCTCTTTCCACAACACCATTCGCTCCTCAATATAATGTTGCTTCATTAGTTCCCTCTCTCGAGCTTCATTATACTTAAGCCGCTTTCTTCTCTCTACCTTTCTACTCCCATGACTGTCATATTTCACTACACCTTATCCTTGCCCCGCACATGACGGGGTTTAGCTAGCCATAGGTCGCTCTTCCAAATCCGAGTCAAAATAAAGATTTTAATTGTTACAGGATAGTGTTCAAATAGGATCCTCCGTGTTTGCATAATAAATAGAACTAAGAAACCTATAGATAAGAATAAGTAGAAACATTATACTCCAATGTGTAACTATTCAAGACACCACTCAACTAATGATCTATAGCGCATGTCCAAGTCAAATTGGCACTATACAATTTTTGGTAGTCTTCCGTGTCTAAACAATTGTTTTATACCTCTAATTTCTCTTTGATGCATATGCTACGGACACTTGTATAGCTCTATAGGGAAACAAAAAAATAATGTCTCATAGATTTCATGAAATAGATGTTCTTCAACCCATGCGTGTGCATCAAATTCAAAGTGCAAATGTTAAATCTGTGAGAAAAATATTCCTCTAAATTATCTACCCAATCCTCAATATTGGCCAAAGTCAATCGATACATCTTCATCATGCAACATCCTTACAATAACTTGAAAAGAGGTCCCGACAATAGAACCAAAATGTAGTCTTTTATTTTACTAAGAACAACCCAAGATCCGCTTGAAACATCACTCGAGAGATATCCGAGAACTCATTCAAAGTGCGCAAGGGTACTGGTCCCTCTTTTATGGTAGCTTTGTTAAGGGGTTAACATAAAGGAAAATAAATCGAAAGACATGATAATCATTCAAGATAAAGCATAAACAGATCTAGATCTCAACCATAGTGCATAAAGAATCAAACAAGAACTAGTAACAGATTTACCATACAAGATCCATCAACAACAATATCAATAACAAGAATCCATCCAAAAAAAATCCATTGTATTAATCCATAAAACACCAATAGGTGAATACATCATACTAGTCATCACTTAGTCAAGTGCGTAGATACACCAAAACATAGCCTTATATAATCATTCACACTCACTCCATCATCTTCCAATCTATGCAAATCAATACACACACACACACACACACACACACACACACACACACACACACACACACACACACACACACACACACACACACACAATATAGGTAGTGGGGAATTTCCCTTCACTACTTAGGCACTCTAAAAAATAATTTGCATACGAACAATAGCTATATATCACTACAAAAGCAACTAGGAAGAACACTAGCTTCACCTAATAATAGATTACCTATTAATAACTCTAGTTCTAATCCTATTATTAGCTTAACTCAGCATGACGCTTCATCTTCCACCTGTTCCAAAAATATCTTGGCGTGACTTCCAAGTCTTCTTATCAAAATGTGCTCAACACTCAATCCCATCTTAGCCCATGTATGCAAAATGACTAAGTATTGATATCGACTTCCCTAGGCACGAAACTATAGGGCACAAATTCTTCCATCTTCCATGCCCCCTCACTTATGTGCCTTCAAGATTTAGGTAGTATTTTACCAACTCAACATCTTGCACACCCTACAACTAGGTCGGAAGTTTACTTGTTTATCTTTAATCGCTTGAGACACTTGTACTCGGATAGGATAGAAGCACCTAGGAAATCTTGTCCCCTCCGGTTGGGTGCTCCCGACCCTTTCTCACCTTAATCACTCCTTTTAGGTCTCTTTTATCTTTTGGGAATCTTTTTCACTTATCATTCAGCCTTCCAGTTGTAAATTACAAATTTCAAAAAAGGAATCATATAAATACATAATTATGTGTTCAAAATGAAGGACCAATCACTAAAAATTAGTATCATCACATAAGTTTGCATCCAAAAGGAACCTAAGGCACTCTAAAGCATGCATATAACATCCATTCAAGGGACAAGGGACTGCATACTCTATATACAAAACATAGGAAGGGGAATTTCATTCTATTCCATCCATACATGCTATACATTTCTACATTCTAGCTATAGGCCACTATTAAGTGCAACCGCACAAGGGCATCCTAGGGAAAAATTTCTACACACACACAAGAGCTATATGGAGTCTCGAGATGTAGTGAAATGATCAATCATAATTTCACTCTCGAGGGTCATTCAAATCCCCATTATGAATTTTAATTTTTTAGGTTTGATGTGGTTTGTGGGATTTTGTAGGCGAACATCTATTTTGCAAGTTACAAGTACCTTCGGTGATCATAGTGTGACTATCGGAATATAAAAAGGAACAACAATGAAGACTGTGTGACACACCAAAAATAGATCCTAAGATCTTGTGCAATCAATAGTTCCTAGAAGTGGTCTCTAGTGTCCATGTGCCCTTGACTTATCCCAAGCACCCATCTCCGGCCTCATTCTTGCATTTAAAAATTTAAATTGACTAGTAATGAAACTCTTCCTAGTATTTTCATCACTTTTCTTTGCTCAAATCAGTTTGATATTATGCAGAAATCAGCTAAGTTTTCTTATCTCATATCTTACTTAGGGTTTCATATTTTAAATCTTAGCTTACTTATGTCATTTTTATTTCAGTAATGACTTTGCAATATTTATATTTAATTAATTCAAATTAAATCAAATCACATTAGTCAACCATATGAATAAAATCATCCACATATTTCAGTCTAAGTATTTTCCATAAATCCAACTTTCTTAGAAAATTTTCCACTAACTTACTAGAAATAAAACACCCGTGTAGCACCCATGTCAAAAAAATAATAATCTGGAATACCATAAAGCTTACCTGACACTTCTATTGAGGTAGCCTCTTTTTATTCTTGGTAATTACCCACTCCAATATGAATTGTTTTCTCCTAGTTATTCCACGATTATTTTGGGGATAATTGTTTGCATAATGATCACCTCTGCATTTAAAACATCCCCCATCAAGACCTTTTCTTTCAAATTTATTTTCTCTACAAAAAGAAATATTATGATCATTCTTTCTTGTATTCACAACATGTTTAGTTGTTATATTTTTCCGGAAGCATTCATTTTTTTGCCTTCATTCTTCCACCAAGTTTTCCTAGGACTAAGTGGTGCATGTGAGATAATGCTCTTATTACATTTCTCTTCCCTAAAGGATGAAATTTCTTACAATTTCTGTTCTTTCCTTATAGCCTTTTCAAACACCGCTTCCATTATAGATGGTCCATGAACATCTACTTCACCTCCTATGTTTGGGTTTAATCCCATGATGAACTTACAAATCCTAAAATTTTCATCCTTTTGGTATTGGGGCATGTATTTTAACAACTTAGTAAAACATTCCCAATACTCCACAACACTCAGTTTTCCTTGAGTTAAGTTATGAAATTCAGAATTTTTTGATCAAAATAGAGTTGAGGCAACCAATGTTGATGAAAATATACCTTGAACTGCTCCCAAGTGATGGAGGAAATATCTACTCCCAATTCCATCTTACAGTTATCCCACCATGAAGATGTTTCATTAGAAAGTTGGAAAGCACCCCATACTGATTTAGTTTCCTCAAAAAAATCCCTTATTTTGAAGTACTTATCCATCTCACTTAACTATTTTTAGCACCATACCCCAAAATAGTTCCATAAAAATTTGGGTGGGATGATTCTTTTAATTTCTCGAGACAGTTCAAAATCCAAGTGAGCTCTTATATCCCCTCACTCATTGTTAGTGTTAGATTTTAGGATATTCTTCCTCATGTTGTTTAGGTTGTTCTTCCTCATGATCTTCATTTTCACCCTCTACCTACTTCTTAAAGGCAACTATATCGGTTATGGATCTCCTAAAGAACAGGTTAGAATTTCATCTCACTTCTCAACTGTTGAACATTCAACATTGGCTAGATTGGTTCCATTATCATTCACCCTTCTTCTAACCATCGTATCATGTTAATGAAAGGATAAGATGTCCATTAGTGTTATGAACCCATTGATTCCAAGAGATGATAAACCTACAACTATGATACCAAATTGTAACACCCATGTTATGATCATCCAAATTAAGGGATTTTTTTAAACATACCCTTAATGTAAAATTAATGCTATTAATGATTAACATTATTATTTAGGGAATCTACAAGTGACATCTTAGGATCCTATGGGAAAGATAGGGACCACTCACACCTAATATTACATCATCTCCCGAGTAGCCATCTAAGTGGCGCGAAGTAAGATTATTATGCCCACGCTTCTTATATTCATAGATTAACATAGATAAAAGTACTTAATATTTATTAACAACTTGTTTTAAGGGTATGGAATACTCTTCCTCGCACTGACCTCCCGAGGTCGTGGCTTCTGGGTGGGTATGGAATATGTGAGATGCAGATAAACTAGTTAGGCAATCTAATGTCTTCAATACGCACTAGCGGAATTTGTGAGTCTAAGGCAAAGAAGGCCCTCCTAACTTGAACTGGTGTGATAGATCGGTCAGCAAGGATGACTGCTCGAAGGCTCCAATCAATATCGAGCTCTGGTGTGATTCGATCTATAGGTTGTGGAATACGTGGAAAGTGACCCGGGATAGTTTCGTGTATTTCTCTGACAGGGTCATATGGTGGATGGTAAATATAGTCGACTCTATGGATGATTCTCTAGCCTAGTCCAGAACTCTCTAGCTTTGTTAGCTGTTGTGTCTAACAAGGATAATTGTTCGATGATGATAGGTGGAAGTGGAGTAGACCGGAATACTAGTGTGCGTAGGCTAGTGTCTATGTCTAATTCTCCTATGGATTTGTTGGGTTATGGGATTTGTGGGTCACAACCATAGACTCTTAGTTGTTGTGGACCTGTTATGGTCATGCGTGAAATCAAGTCCTAATCCCTAGTATCCAAGTAATCATATGCTTTCTCAACTTCTATATTTAGGATCAATAACTGTGTGATTTTCTCATAATATCTTACAGGCATTCGCGCAACCTGAATTCTTAGGCTAGTATCTATATCTGTAAGAGTGTCTCCTGCGCTGGCTGTGGGACCAAAGGATCACAACCAAATGTTTGTTCTCTTTCAAGCCCTTCTACAGTCATATGAATGTTGCCTAGGGTAATCTGTAGTTTGGTTGATTTGACCAAAACGTGTGTGCTTGGTCGTCTTCTACGTTTAACCCGCTCAACTGGGAATTGATTTGTTGCAAGCTTACCATTGTTCGGAAGACTTGGATCCTAAGATTTTGGTCTATATCAGTTATCGCTGTGATGAGATTGGGCTGAGGCACGATTGGCTCGAATACATATTCCCTGGGCTCTCTAGGTCCCGTGATTGTCATACAAAAGCAACAATGTAAAATGAACTACAGTAAAATGAAATTTAACTATGTGAAGTGTATCTATATAAAGATATATGATTTCTCTATTTTTTTGTTTTCTGACGAGCTTTATGAATTTAAGAAAGCAGCTATCTAAAATATCTAGAATTGACAGCTAATATAATAACTTAAAACAAACAAAATAACCGAGTGTAGCTATTTGTCTGTGCAATTTGTAGATCTATTCTAAACAATGAAATAGCTCATCTAATCTATTTGCAAGGCTCTCGATCCTACCTCATAAGTGAGGAGTGAATCATAGTTTCTCAGAAACTATCAATCCCCACAGCTTCCCTGGCAATATCGAGAGTAGAATTAACTAAAATAAAGCAATTAACTACTCTATTTGATATGATTCTAACTAGAACTTTGAAAGCTAGAACCTGGATTCTGCAGAACAATGGCGAATCTGATGGTGTGTGTGATCTTGTCCCCTCAGTGTGATCTCCTCATTCCTTCGTGTTCACGTGGATCCAGAAAAGCGTGTAATGCTAGCATCAACAGAAGTAGATATTGGGATAAAGGCAGCTCATAATACTGACTGAATACAATGCGAGTAGGAGAGGGATAGCGCAAGAGTACAGAGCTTGGCTTATGCAATTCCTAGTGGGATCTATTATGAGTCATGCAACATAAAGCATCCAGAACTTGAAACTATCCTATTTGAAGAACAAAACCTGCAACTTTAATGGCTTCCTATTGGTAAACAACTTTTTTATTCCAATGGATTGGATAAAATAACAAGCAAAGACTTTGCACAAGATGGATATGTGGCTTACTAACAGTAAAACAATGCTAACTAAGCATGCAATGAAAGAAACTAAGCATTCTAAGCAAAATGAAAACTAAATCTATTGCAAAGAGAAATCAGAGGCAAATTTTGAGGGGCCATTTGCTTGAGCACAAGCCAACTATTTATAGCATTTGCATTTACCCAAGGTAAAACCAAATAGAACTCTTAAACTATAAACAATGGCAAAACACTATTCCAGGAACCGTAATCATAAATGCAAGGCTTATGGCGGTGAAAGAAAGCTGGTAAAATGTTGAAATTACGTGAGTCGTGTTAAAAGAGCTTTCGGAAAATGTGTAAAGGACCGCCGCCCGAAAGGTGGTGGCGAAGCAGACCGCCGCCTTGTTCAAGGCGGCGGTCACGAGACCGCCCAGCAGGTGGTGGTGGTTTCATCAAGAGAAAAAGGCCAAAAAAAGAGAGGAAAAGAGAAAACAAAGCACGTGGGGGCTAAGTGGGGCATGCGGGATGTTAACGCACACTTGGAGAGCTTTTCCAGATCCCGAACACCTTACGAGGAGACCTGTATCATCATTGGGGCACGTGTCACATTGTTTTGGCAAAGACAATACCTTACAATTTTGGGTACGTACATATTGCCCCCTCGGAGAAGTGTTTTAGCCATGAAGAGGTGTAAAATGGTGGGTCCGAGTATGGCGGTCCCGAAATGGGAAGTTAGAAGTTATACCTGATACATCCGTGTGTTGAAATGACGCCATCCAAAATTCCCGCTACCTGCAAAATGAAAAGAGAACTCAAGTGCAGATAGACACAATAGTTTGAAAAATAAATGCTAAAATAATAGGGAATGAGAACGTACCATTTGTGTGGGGATAGGAACTTACCTCCGTCGGCGCTCCAAACCTGTGAAAAAGTCATTTAAAACGAATCAGGGCGCTATATATATGAAAGTGGGCCCATTTTCCTATTCATTTGTGCGAGTCGATTTGATTGATTTTGAGCTCTGGGACCCATGGTGACGGTTTCTTGCGTGAGTAGAGTCAAAACGTCCATGACGAGATAGCGATCATGCCTCCACATGCGGAACATCGACCCGTGAGATCACAGGTTAGTTTTCTTTAGTTTATCCTTTTTACCCCCTTAAATTTGAAATGCTAAATATTTTGTCATGGGGGGGTAATTTTTGAAAATGTTAGTGTTAAAAGGTCCACCTAGGGGGGGCGCCTACTGGGTAGGCTTTGTTTTTAGGTAAAATGGTCATTTTTTGCACTTTTTAGGCTTTTTAAGTTTAAAAACCCGCGTGGGTTTTCGGACCACGACACCGCCCCGCCTGTGGCTGCGGGCAGGTTACATGACCGCCCGCCCCCGCTTCAGTGGTGGTGGCGGTTACATGACACCACCGCCCCTAAGGGGTGGTTACAAAACCACCTCTCTGCTCAGGGTGGCGGTTTTGCATAGAATGCAAAAGGATCATCTTTTTGAAATTGTTTTTGCTTTTCTAGCATTTCTACGTGTTTTCGTGACTTTTCCAGTGTTACTCGGATGCTAACTTGCTCTGTTTTGTGTGTTTTTGGGTGTATGCAGGTGAGAGAGGAGTATATCCGGTGGAGTAGAGAGAGGGAGTGTGATTGGCTCCTAGGGGTACTAGATGCCCTCTCACAGGATGAGGAGGACACTCTTCAGTGGGCTGGGATACTACGCATTTCACGCGTGCCCCATGTTACACCATCTAGTCACATCCTTTGTGACTTGTTCTCATACTGGGATGCAGATCGGAACACCTTCCGATTGCCAGGGGTCCGCGGTGAGTGGACTATTACATTGGAGGATGTCTATCGCATTCTGGGGGTCCCGATTATTGGGAGACGACTCACCTTAGAGACAAGCAGTTCACGGGCACAGATTGCACAGTGGGCTACATATATGGGAGATGCAGTCATCTCCATGGGGTCGAAGAAGGGGGTTAGAGTTCGATCCATTCCTACTTTGCCCATCCCCTTACTTCGCCAGGCTATCATGGGGATCCTTGCCTCGAGACTGATCGGGGACAAGGGAGGAGATACTTTGTTATACTGCTGGTCCCCTATTATTGCACAGATAGAGGGACACGGTCGGATATATGCCTGGGGAGCAGACATTCTTGGGACCACCTACCATGACTTATACAGGGTAGTCCATTTTACAGGGGCAGTCCTTGAGCCACCCGACCCTGGTTATGAGTTGGGTCTATGAGCACTTCATCCCCTACGGCAGAGGTGTAGAGGTGACAGACCCCGGAGCTGTGAGGGCAGCCAGATGGACAGACATGTCGGTGCTTAGAGCACCTCATCAGCCAGTTGCCTCCCTGACTACTGCCGACATGGAGGCCACACCATACCAGACTATGGTAGGTATATGGGGCGAGGAGGCTCTTACCTTGATCTCCTGCTCCACCACAGGGCAGCTTATTGATAGAGTGGGGCGAGTGGAGATGCACCCCTTTGGCCGAGTTCCTCAGCAGTTTGGCTTACCATACATGGGTATGCTTCCCCCAGTGGCGCCAATATACAGATCAGTCCGAGAGGCCAGAGGGGGCCTAGAGGCTGGGGTTGGATAGTGGTTACTCCTGGCATTCCTATTGCAGCTAGGAGGATAGTACGTGCCAGAGGGAGAGCCGGTGCACCTCAGGCACCTTTGCTTCAGATTGCCGCGGGTCCTGCCCATAGCAGCGATGACCCCATTGAGGTAGACTCGAGTCTGAGGAGTTTACAGGGGAGAGACAGAGGAGGAGACCGAGGACAAGTGATCCTGAGTGGCACGACACCTAGGATATCATGCAGGTGGAGAGGGCCGAGCAGAGTGCAGAGAGGGTGACTCTAGTTTCAGAGGAGCCACTCTCCTAGGGCCATGGGGAGGATGAGTCTGTTGCATGGGGCGCTATGTTGCTCCAGCCACAGGAGCAGCCCCTCAGTCGGCAGTGGCATCCGTGGTGGGCGCTGATCCCATAGATCCATCTTGGAGGCCTGGTGATCCGAGTAAGTTACCCTCTCTCCCTTTTAATGTTCGTTTCTTTGTTAGGATCTCCTTAGTTGCTATCTTGTATTTTTAATTTCTTGTTTGGTTTCTAATTTGTTTTCTCCTTTGTTTGCAGAGACCGCCGATGAGTGGCGAGATTTGATTCGCAGGGTATGCACTGATACCCTGATGATCCCCATGGAGAGGACCCACGCAGAGTTGTCCGTGGACGCTGGGGAGCCTTCAGCAGCCTGGTAGACATACTGATGTCTTCGCCCTAGTCTGGCATGTGGCCAGGATGGTATCGACTCTCCGCACAGAGTTAGCGGGGTATAGGATGGCCGAGCGCCTGATGAGGAGCCATTCTCGTGGTGAGACCGTGGCTGCCCCTCGGGATCCTGAGCCCTCTGTGCACTCAGAGCGCCGGCATAGCCGGAGTCCTAGGCATGGGCGTGCGCCTTCAGAGGGGTCTCGTAGGGATTGAGAAGCCACTTGGCTCTCGTAGTTTTTTGTATGATACATTCTTTTGTATATCCGGGCTCTTTGAGCGTTTTGACCATGCCTAGTGCATGATGGCATTGTACATAAACGTTGATCATTTATATATATGTATATTTTTTCTGGATCAAACTCTTGGCATTCATGGCTCACTTTCTATTTCCAGTTTCCTTATGTATACTATGATGTATGTTTATATGTTTTTAGAATGTATGCAATGGTGAACAAATGATGCAAGTGTTTTACTTTCCTTTTTTGTATTTCATGATGCTGATATATGATGATGTAGATATAATGTGATTTTGAATCTTAGTTTCTGTAAGCAATTTTGGATACTTCATATTTGTTTTGGCAAAGTGATGAAAATAAACCAGTACGATGAACAGATAAACCTGCCCCTACCCCCAACTCCACGCAACTAGTAAGATGTGAGGGCTTATCACCAAGAGTTGGGAAGGGCGCAAGTTATGAGATGTAGTGAAATGATAGTGATGGAAGACAGACAAAGCTTTGGTGGAACCAAATTAGGATACCACAAGTCCACTCCACGCGAGTGACTTCATAGTTTTGGATGCAACTTGCTTTGTGGTTTATCCAGACTTAGATCCTTAGATGGCCACATGGTAGACAAAATCTGGGTTTTTAGGATTTTAACTCTCTTGGGATCTTGAACATCTGATTCATTTGTTTTTGACTCAAAGCTTCAAGGTTTGAATTGTTTGTGTATGACCTTTTGCATTTATTTGTCAAGAGGACCCCCTACACTTTGCCCCATGCTACTAGTAAGAAGCGTGGGTTTATCACCGTGGGCAAAGCATAGGTGAGTAAGGGCATTTCCATCCTTTCCCAACCCTACGTCACTAGTAAGAGATGCAAGCTCATCACCAAAGGTTGGTGGGGCAAGGAAATGTGTAAAATTAAAATTTTTTGTTTGATCAATGTTTGACTTGTTTATTTGAGTAAAATGTCAGTATGTGTTTATTTCCAAAGAGATATACATATGGGATAGATGTGACACCATGAAGCTTCTAGAACAGACCATAGGCAAGACACCTACCCTAAGAAGAAACCAAAAGTGAGAATAAACTTGCAGATCTTGGTATGGTTACCGTTAAGACTTTGTCATGTCTAGCTTTATTTGATAAAATGATTCGAGATAATTTGATGATATCATGAAAATGGAGAAGTATGATTAAAGAGTTTATGCCAACAACATCATGAGTTTGTAATGAATTGCTTTGAGAATAGATTCCTTGATCACAATTTGTGTATGAAACAAGCGGACAATATGATCCTAATCTATATGAAGATGCAATGTAGATATATATATATATATATATATATATATATATATATATATATATATATATATATATATATATATATAAGTAGTGCTAGCTGCTCACGCGTAGAACCGCTTGAGGTGCAGGGAATTGACTATTTCACCAAATTCCTCACCTTCTAGCATACATAAGAGGTATGCACCATTTCCATAGTCCTTCATGACTCGGTATGGGCCCAACCATTTAGGCCGGAATTTCCTTCCTTCGCCGGTCTTCTTGTCGATCCACTGTCTAGCCTTAGAACTAGATCACCTTCATATATGTCACGTTCATAGACTTTCTTGTTATATTTCCGGCACATCCGGTCAGCATAGACTCTATGCCATTGTTCAACATCTAACCTAGCTTCATCTAGGCTTTCTAGTTGGGAAAGACGTGCTTCTCTGTAAGCGTCTTCATCCAGAATCCCTTGTAATGAAATGCGAGATCGGGTATTTCAACCTCAAGCGGGAGAACGCCCGCCGCCAATACTAGTGAGAAAGGAGTTGCTCCCATTGGTGTTCTTATTGAGGTTTGGTGGGCCCATAAGGCCGGATATAACTTCAAGTGCCAATCTCATTTGTTTTCTTTCACCATTTTAAGGAGAATGGCTTTTAGTGTTTTATTCGTCGCTTCAGCCTGTCCGTTGGCTTGAGGGTAATACAAGGAAGCCGTATGATGGCTTATCTTAAATTTATTGCATAGTTCGTGAACCTCTTCATTCTTAAAAGAAGTTCCATTATCGGAGATAATGATTTGTGGGATACCGTACCTACAAATGATTTGGTTCAAAATGAACTTGGCGATTATAGAACTAGGTACAGTAGTAAGAGGCATAGCCTCTACCCATTTGGTAAAATATTCGGTGGCCGTGATTATAAAATTATGGCCATCTGTGGACGAGGGAGAGAATTTCCCTATTAAATCTAGGCCCCATGTAGAAAAGGGCCATGGAGTAGCGATTGGTTGCAGAGCTTGTGCCGGCATGTGGATCTCATGGGAGAATTCTTGGCACTTATGACACCTGCGTATGAACTCTACTGCGTCGTGTTCTAGAGTAGGCCAGAAATAGCCCATTCGATGTATTTTACGAGTGGTGGCATGGCCACCGAAGTGGCCTCCACACATTCCACTGTGAGATTCATGGAGAATCTTCTTGGATTCTTCTGTGTCGACACATCTTAGAAGCATTCCATCGAACGCTTTCCGATAGAGCACTTGCTCTATAATGATGTATTTAGCTACGATAATACGTAACCGCCTTCTTTGTTGTGGTGTAGCCCCTTCTAGATACGTATGGTCCATGATATAATTAATGATATCAGTGTACCAGGGACACTCAGAGATAGAGGGTCGGGTTTCGATGTAGTATACGCACTCATCTGGAAAATCTAGATCTACTAGATCACCTCCATCTAATGGGTTATCAGCTAACCAATCTGTGATGATTTGTCCCTTAACTGATTTCTGATTTACAAATGTTAATTGAATTCTCCCATTAAGGTTATAAAACGTCCAACCTTCTTAGATAAGGACCCTTGCATGAGAAAAGTTCACAAATGGTCCGTTTTTACCATGACCCTTGTTTCTTGATTCAGCATATAGTGTCTTAAGCGTTTGGTTGCAAAGACTATGGCGAGGCATTCTCATTCTGCTTGTGTATAATGTGTTTCATAGTCGAGCAATGTTTGGCTAATGAAATAAATCACACGTTCTCTCTTGCCATCATCTTCTTGAGCCAGATACAGGCTAGCGAGACACTGGTAGCTCGTGAATATAAAATTAATGGGTGGTCTAGTTTAGGTGGCATTAGCGTAGGTGGTGACAACAAGAAACGCTTAACTGCGTTGAAAGCTTCATTGCAATCTTCAGTCCAATCAATGCTATAGTCTTTCTTGAGTAAATTGTTGATTGGATGAATGGCGAAACTTAAGTCCGGGATGAATCTTCGAATTGCACCCAGCTTTCCGAGAAATGACCTGATTCCAGATTCATCCGAAGGTGGGACCATTTCGAGGACAACCCAAATTTTGGTTGGGTCAACATCTATCCCTCGTGATGATATGATGTAACCTAGGAGCCTCCCTCCTGTTACACCAAAGATGCATTTTTTAGGATTTAGCGTGACTCCGTATTCTATCAGACGTGAGAGAATGACGCGGAGTACTTCCGGATGGTCACAACGCTTTTTGGCTTTAGCCAACAAGTCATCTACGTAGGATTCCATGATTTTATGAATTAGATCGTGGAATATATATGTCATAGCTCGCTGGTATGTAGCACCAGTGTTCTTGAGACCAAATGGCATAACAACATAGCAATAAGTTCCCCAAGGAGTTATAAACGTGGTTTTAGCTTGATCTTGTTTAGATATTTTAATTTGATTGTATCCCGAGAATCCATCCATGAGAGACAAAAGTTCAAACCCAATTGTTGCATCAACAATGACATCAATGGATGGCAATGGGAAGTCATCTTTAGGACACGCTTTGTTGATGTCTCAGAAATCTATGCAGATGTGTATCTTCCCATTCTTCTTGAGAACGGGAACGATATTAGATACCCATTGGGAGTAATCGACTGGCTTGATGAATCCTACTTGGAGGAGTTTTATTACCTCCTCTTTTACCATGAGAGCTACCTTGGGTTTCATGGGTCTCGATTTTTGTTTAACTGGCTTTGCATCAGATTTAGTGACGAGGTTGTGCACCGCAATGTGGGGTGCAACTCCTGTCATTTCCTTATAATTAAATGTGAAAGCCTTCTGATGTTCTCTGAGAATTCGAGTGTGTATTTCTATTTCCTCTGGGGTTAACGAGGATCCTAGTTTCAATATCCTTGGTTCATCTTCCGTTCCGATGTTAATATCAATCATTTCTTTGATTAGAGAGGCATTACCTTCTTCAAACTCAGGTGGCGCTGGAGGTAAATCCAAATCATCCCCATTTTCTACTGTGTATATGCTAGGTTCCATTTCCGAGGGAAGATCCATCATGGGATTTCCAAAGTAGGAAGACGAATGTGGGATTAAGGACAAATCTATCATATGATAGGAGAGATGTAGTGCCGCATAGGTGTTTAAGTAATCCAGAGTGGCCATATCACTATCAACATGGTCTAGGATAGTAGATTCATTTCCGTTTAAAAGAGAATTTGTCATTGTTTTTATCAATGGTTCATCACGAAGGGATACCATGAAACGGGTATCCTCTAACTCATTGCTTGGAGTAAAACGTGATGCTGAAGTTGCTATTGAATCGGTGAGAAGATTTTTCTCTCGCGGGATTGCTTCAATTGATATGAAGTCAAACTCCTTGCTTAAATCTAATACAACTTTTTTGTAAAGTTGTAAGTGCTCGGCTTTGGTTTCATATATCTCAGAGACTTGGTTTGCTACTAATTGTGAGTCTCCTAAGACTCTGATGTTATCAACACCAATTCTCTTAGCTAAGATGAGGCCAAGGAGGAGGGCTTCGTACTCAGTGCCGTTGTTTGTGCACTTGAAATTTAGTTTAAAGGCAAAAGGTAAGACTTTTCCTTCAGGGGAAGTAAAGATGACACCTGCCCCCGCTCCGTAACGACATCTAGCTCCATCAAAATGGAGTGTCCAATATTTAGCTGGGAGTATAGATGTTGGGGCATTTGTTGTGTTTGTGCATTCTACTTCCACCATGCAAAGATCCTCTGCTGGAAGAGAACCAACACCTAGGGAATATCCTATGCCTACTGAATCGAATGGTAAGAATATTGGTAGATCCTTTTCTAGCAATTCAATGATTTTTGCAGTAGTTCCTAATGATACTGTTTCTACAGTGTTAGCCTCATCTTTGGGGGTTGGGGTTGCCTTGGCTAGGCTCATAGTTTCAAGATCTGTCGTAGGTACCAACCTTTCTTTTGTTTTTTGTCGGAGGTTTATTAAGTTGGTTTGTTGGGAGTTCAAACTCCGAGTGTACGCCTGGTCTTTTCTTTAAGTCAGCTAGGTGTACATCGAATGGTTTTGGATCACCTTTGGCCACAAATATCTTTCCTAAATGTAAAAACCTTACTTCTTGAAATAGTGTAGAAGGGATTGCCTTCATGTGTATCCATGGTCGGCCGAGGATCATATTATAGTTAGTTTCCGATCTATAATATAAAACTCAGTCAAGATGGTTTTGGGTCCTAAGGTGACCGGTAATATTATAGTTCCAACCGAGGTGGCTTTAAGGCTATCATAGCCCCTTAGTGTATTTCGAGTTGTGGAACAATTGGTTTCTCCATACCCTAGCTTTTGAAGGAAAGAGAAGGGGACTATGTTAACCGCTGCCCCATCGTCTATCATTGCACGCTTCACATAGTTGTTATAAACCCATACTTGTAAATGTAAGGCTGGATCACCTTGGCGTGTGATCTCAGCATCTGTCGGCATTTTGTTTATCTCGAATATGAATTCGACGTCCCTATCTGCCTGCCCTGGAGGATGAACATCAAAGTCCACATGATTTACCTATGTTTCAGGAGGTGGAGTGATGTTAATTAAATGACCTAAACCTAATGCTTCTAAAAGAGCAGCCCTGTGAGCAGGAGAGTTCTTTAGTAAGTCTAAGAATGAAATGTGTGAGAAGGTTTTTGTTAGGTCGTTAATCAAATCATAGGCACCCACATAGGTTTTACTACGATTTGTTGGATGTCATCTACCTCTGGCAGGTGGCTTGGACTTGGCTGAGAGAAATACTCTCACGTCCTTGTTATAGCTTCGATGGGTAGTTCAGCATCTAACTCCACTAAACCGACTACCTTAGGTCGTGGCTGACTTCCTAGTTGTGGCGCAACTAATGGATTTAGCGAGGTCGAGGCTTCATGATCATTGTTTCCTGTCATTACACCCTTGTTCATCCCAGTTAGATTTAGCCTGTTGTTATCATGATTTGGGAGTGGATCATTAAAGATCTTCAGGGGTGCATTTTGAGGGGAAACTACCCTGAAAAGGTATTTGATGTTGGTGACGTAGGATCTGCCAAGAACATATCCATGAAAAGTTGTCTTTGTTCATCTGGCAAGCGTTGCATGAATTTATTGTAGTCACAAAGCACGTTCTAGTGTCATGGCCCCGAATTTTGTGGAAACCACAATACGAATTAGGATTGTAATTCCTAGTTTGTTGGTTTGATGTGTATTGTGGCCCAAAATTTTGATCAAACCGTTGTCTATTAAAATTTTGCGTTTGTTGTTTTTGGTTTGAATTCTGGTTTTGGTACCTAGTTGAATTTTGGCTTGGACCCTGTATGGGATTTCACCGTTGTTGTTGTTGTTGTTGTGGATGGTTAAAATCCACTGTATTGATTTTCGGGTAAAGTTGTTATTTCGTTGGTTGTTTATTTGTGATGGAGTATTGACAACATTTACCTTTTTAGGCTGGTCGGTTACTCCATCTGTTGTTACACCCCGATTTTTGTTAAGGATTTTAGGTCCTTGATTGACGTTCATGGTAGTAGGATAAGTTGTAGTGTTCTGGTTGGGGGCGATTAACCTCCCGTTTGCTCCATATGTTTTATGACCACTATCAATTGCTGCTTGATCTATTCGAAGAGCACTCTCCAGTACTTCATCGTAAGTTCTTAATGGGAACTTCTGGACTTCTTCCTTCACTTCTCTGCTAAGAGAATGAAGGAATAAATCACATAGTTCCATTTGATCCATGTTTGGAGCACTTGCCGAAGAATAAAGAACTGTACGCCACCTTTGGATGAAATGGGCGACATATTCGTTGTGTTCTTGTTTGATGTGTAAGAACTCTCTGATTCCTGTTCTTAATAATTTGTTCATGTCGAAGGCCTTGATGAACTCTGACATGAGTTGTTTGAATGAATGTATGGAAGCCTCAGGTATTCTATAATACCAATCGAGAGCGATGCCTTCCAAGGTTTTTGGGAATATTTTAGCAACAACCCCATCCCATGGGAGTAGTTCTCGAATGGCCGTAGCGTAAGCTTTGATATGTGCATTTGGATCTCCCTCACCTTTGTATTTGGGAAAATCGGGAGAGGTCTTGGAAGCATGATGCTTCGTATGGTGAAATCCAAGGGCTCTTTCAAATATTCTGAGTAAGTCCCTATCGCATATTTTTGACCATTGATGGTGCCTGTTGAGGGAGCGGTGGTGGAATGGGTTGTTGATATGACGTTGCGTATGCATTGGTAGGGGCATAAGGGAACACCTGTGTTTGAGAAAACATGCCGGGAGAGGAGAACATATCCCCTTGTGGTGATTTGGAGTATATGTTTAAGTATGATGGGGTACTGTCCAGGAATGGATTGTTTTGTACTAGACCGGGAGGAACAATGTTAGAGATGGTGTGTCTAGTTGGCAGTTTGTTGTGAATACTGAGGAGTCATGCCTAACGTGCCTACTCCTGTGAGGAGATCTACTTGGCTAGGATGGTGTGGAGGATTGGAACTTCCTGCTTGCATGAATTGCAAATTTTGACTTGCTTGGGCAAGTTCTAACCCTCTAACCTTTTCTATTAGAGTTGAAATGACTTCATTTGGTGAAGTCAGTCATGGTGTTTTTCCGTAGTGGCATTTGTTGTATACCATGGTGTTGTATAGGCATGTGATATCCCGCTATGAACTGATCACTATCTTGCCAAGTTTCTCCGAGGGTATTTCCTATATGCAGTGGCATAGAGGTATTTTCTTGAAAAGAGACCTCGGGTTGTGTTTGTAAACCTCCTACATGTGGATACATACTTCGAGAACGTTGGTCATTCCTGGCATAACGTACCAAATATTCATTGTCTAAACCTCGGTATGAGTCTGATTGTCTACTAATTTGTGGTCTAAGCAGCATCTGAGGAGATGAACCAGATTCTCTAGTGAACGTCATGTTATTCGAGCCTGAAGGCTCTGTTTGTTGCGTTTGAGCGAGCTGATCTAACTCCTCAGTTTGAAATGATGAGTTATATCTGATTCTCAGAGTTTGTGTTGACAACTGGTTAGTTGAGTAGTTGTCACCCCATACTGAGAGTGAGGGTGATGATTGTCTATTTTGCTGGGTGTAGTATGCCTCAAGACCCAAGAGGGGTCTGCCATATGCATCGAATCCCGACATATTCGGGGGGTATATGAATACCCATGCAGAATAATGGGAAGGAGCGAAGGTGATGGTGAAAGCCAATGAGGTGGAAAAGATGAAAAGTATACTAACTTGGAAGAACACGTAATAATATGACTCCAAACTAGAAAGTAGGAAGTTTCACGTCGGGTTCACCAATTTTGTGGTGAAGCTGATGTGAAGGCTAATGAGGTGGAAAAGATGAAAAGTATACTAACTTGGAAGAACACGTAATAATATGACTCTGAACTAGAAAGTAAGAAGTTTCACATCGGGTTCACCAATTTTGTTGGTGAAGCTGATGTGAAGGCTAATGAGATGGAAAATATGAAAAGTATACTAACTTGGAAGAACACGTAATAATATGACTCCGAACTAGAAAGTAGGAAGTTTCACGTCGGGTTCACCAATTTTGTATGATGGAAAAGTGACATGCGAGCATGGGAATCTACAAGTGACTCTTCCTCGCACCCGACCTCCCGAGGTCATGCCGAGACAGCTGGTGGGTATGGAATATATGTGAGATGCAGACAAACTAGTTAGGCAATCTAATGTCTTCAATACGCACTAGCAGAATTTGTGAGTCTAAGGCAAAGAAGGCCCTCCTAACTTGAACTGGTGTGATAGATCGGTCAGCAAGGATGACTGCTCGAAGGCTCCAATCAATATCGAGCTCTGGCGTGATTCGATCTATAGGTTGTGGAATATGTGGAAAGTGACCCGGGATAGTTTCGTGTATTTCTCCGGACAGGGTCATATGGTGGATGGTAAATATAGTCGACTCTATGGACGATTCTCTGGCCTAGTCCAGAACTCTCTAGCTTTGTTAGCTGCTGTGTCTAACAAGGATAATTGTTCGATGATGATAGGTGGAAGTGGAGTAGACCGGAATACTAGTGTGCGTAGGCCAGTGTCTATGTCTAATTCTCCTATGGATTCGTTGGGCTGCGGGATTTGTGGGTCACAACCGTAGACTCTTAGTTGTTGTGGACCTATTATGGTCATGCGTGAAATCAAGTCCTAATCCCTAGTATCCAGTAATCGTATGCTTTCTCAACTTCTATATTTAGGATCAATAACTGTGTGATTTTCTCATAATATCTTACAGGCGTTCGCGCAACCTGAATTCTTAGGCTAGTATCTATATCTGTAAGAGTGTCTCCTACGCCTGGCTGTGGGACCAAAGGATCACAACCAAATGTTTGTTCTCTTTCAAGCCCTTCTACAATCATATGAATGTTGCCTAGGGTAATCTGTAGTTTGGTTGATTTGACCAAAACGTGTGTGCTTGGTCATCTTCTACGTTTAACCCGCTCAACTGGGAATTGATTTGTTGCAAGCTTACCATTGTTCGGAAGACTTGGATCCTAAGATTTTGGTCTATATCAGTTATCGCTGTGATGAGATTGGGCTGAGGCACGATTGGCTCGAATACGTATTCCCTGGGCTCTCTAGGTCCCGTGATTGTCATACAAAAGCAACAATGTAAAATGAACTACAGTAAAATGAAATTTAACTATGTGAAGTGTATCTATAGCATATATGATTTCTCTATTTTTTTGTGTTTTTTGATGAGCTTTATGAATTTAAGAAAGCAGCTATCTAAAATATCTAGAATTGACAGCTAATATAATAACTTAAAACAAACAAAATAACCGAGTGTAGCTATTTGTCTGTGTAATTTGTAGATCTATTCTAAACAATGAAATAGCTCATCTAATCTATTTGCAAGGCTCTCGATCCTACCTCAGAAGTGAGGAGTGAATCATAGTTTCTCAGAAACTATCAATCCCCACAGCTTCCCTGGCAATATCGAGAGTAGAATTAACTGAAATAAAGCAATTAACTACTCTATTTGATATGATTCTAACTAGAACTTTGAAAGCTAGAACCTGGATTCTGCAGAACAGTGGCGAATCCGATGGTGTGTGTGATCTTGTCCCCTCAGTGTGATCTCCTCATTCCTTCGTGTTCACGTGGATCCAGAAAAGTGTGTAATGCTAGCATCAACATAAGTAGATATTGGGATAAAGGCAGCTCAGAATACTGACTGAATACAATGCGAGTAGGAGAGGGATAGCGCAAGAGTACAGAGCTTGGCTTATGTAATTCCTAGCGGGATCTATTGTGAGTCATGCAACATAAAGTGTCCAGAACCTGAAACTATCCTGTTTGAGGAGCAAAACCTGCAACTTTAATGGCTTCCTATTGTAAAAGAAGCTATTTTATTCCAATGGATTGGATAAAATAACAACAATACTTTGCACAAGATGGATATGTGGCTTACTAACAGTAAAACAATGCTAACTAAGCATGCAATGAAAGAAACTAAGCATTCTAAGCAAAATGAAAACTAAATCTATTGCAAAGAGAAATCAGAGGCAAATTTTGAGGGGCCATTTGCTTGAGCACAAGCCAACTATTTATAGCATTTGCATTTACCCAAGGTAAAAACCAAATAGAACTCTTAAACTATAAACAATGGCAAAACACTATTCCAGGGAACCAGAATCATAAATGCAAGCTTATGGTGATGAAAGAAAGCTTGTAAAAGTTGAAATTACGTGAGTCGTGTTAAAAGCTTTTGAAAACGCGTGTAAAGAAACGACCGCCGCCACGAGCGAGAAGGGGCAGGAGACAGATCGCCGCCCTGCTCGTGGTGGTGGTCATGAGACCGCCGCCTGTGCAGTGGCGGCGGTTTTGTTATCAAGAGAAAAAGGCCAAGCTATTATTATTACCTCTTGTCATATTTTCTACAACATATTAATTATTGTTAGGTGTAGGTTAACTATTCATTTTCCCATACCGAGTTTCTTTATTACATTTACTCATCAAGAATAGTTTATTAATAAATTTAACAATATAAAGGAATTTAAATATACTTATTTTGTTTAAGTTATTATCCTTTTGTTTATATGTCGTTATTTAGGTTTCTTTAATTATCCCAAGTCAATGAAATCAGAAATCAACACATAACTTAAGAACAATTAACTTAATTAATAATAAATTGTAGTTAAGTATATTTTCTATGTTTTTGTTCAATAATAAAGTAAGTCATAAACCAGATTTCAAGTAAGGATAATTATCCCAATATCCATTAATAATTTTATACAAAATCAACAAGTGTAATACATTGGGTCACAATTCCCTTTTTATGATGCGATAATATTTCAATTGTTGGAACAAATTGATTACAATAATCCTTCTTTGGATCTATTTTAATATGAAATCAAGATGTAAAAATAATAAAAATTATAATCCAATTAGCTAATTCAAATATGTCGGCCTTTCTTGCAAAACTATAGAGAGATAGATAGTTATGGATTAGTGTAGAATGATTTCTACATTTTTGGGGCCCCTTCAGTTTTGCTCCCTTTTGTCACCCAAACCCTTTTGTATTTTGTTGGACTAAATTTTTCTTAAGTATGGAGCTAGATGCAGAGGTTATCCACATGTCCCTTTGGTGGATTTTGACGAAGGAAAAGGCATCGAAAACTTCAAGCAATGAGAATCATCCACATGGATAAAGCACGACTAAGTAGCTACGTGTAGGCTAAAATGTAAAGGATAAAGTAGAGGAATGCACAAGACTCCACGTGTCTCCCATGCATAACTTCAAAAAGAAAAATGAAAGGAGAAGCCTTCAGAAGCACCGAGTTTCCACGTGTCCTACAAGGAAGCTTCCACCATTTAAGGAACCAATTAAAGAAGTGAAGGACCCGAGGACTAGCAGAATGAATGTGATCTTGGGTCCCAAAGCATGCGATTGACACTGCTCCAAAATTTTAAGATCTCGTAGGTAATAAATAAATGTGGGTAGGGGAAACCTTAATGGTGACATGTTGAAGTAAGATCCACGAAGATCTATAAGAGAATGTTCGGTGTCGTAGATATGAGAGGGACAAGATATATAACAAAAGAGTATTTCATATTTCTAGAAGAGATTTAGGTTTAGTCCATTTTGTTCATTAGCCTTAGCAAGGCTCTAGTGTAAAGAAATTACTATAATCTATGCCATCTAGGCCTTATGTACTATTTTTTCTATAAATAAGAGTTCTTTTTTTGTGCATTGATAAGTTCACAATATTCTGTGTCTTGTATTTCTTCTTGTTTGCTTTTATTCAGTTCTTGATGGATGTTTAAGTGCTTATCGTGCTACATGCCCTTAGATATTTTACATAAATATTTTTATTGTGTTGTGATTATGTTTTAGTTTCATCCAAGCCTTTGATGGTTTGAGATATATTCAGAGTAGTTGATCATGCTCGATGCTCTTCGACTAATCTAGTAGTTATTTAAATATTAGTCTCTATGCTATTTTAGTAAAGTTTTGGTGCATTGCCTTAGTTATGATTTTCACATCATTATGTTTTCTATGTAACTCTTATCTCAAACACAAATAAAAGAAGAAATAACTTCTATAAAATTTAGAGGTTATCTTAGGGGCCAAGTCCCACATCTCTAAGATTTCCCATGACTTTGGTGATTCATCTGTAAAGATAATCATCAACAATTTTCCTGGCACGCCTATGGTGGGACAAGTAGTGAAAGCTTAAACTTCAAATATTTCTAGGTTTGGTGTGTGACATAGCAATTTCCAGCCTTTGGAGGCTTTGTAGCTACACATCTGGTGACTCTATTCAAAATATCTACTGGTTTCAATAGTATTGGTGGTTTAATCCTCTCTAGTTCATGAGAAGGATTCAAACAAGGTTAAGAACAAGAGAAAAAGGAACATTTGAATACCTACAATTATCCCTAGAAGAGGCAAAAGAGGTAGACATATTCAAATATCTCCATCTCCTCCAAACCGAACTCTTTTAACACCTCCACCTAGTAGGCCCTTCTTACAATCCACTAGATTTTTAGACCTATCATAATGGCTCATCAACCGCCTCCTCCTCCAAGATAGTTTGTCTCATGGAATCAAGGAAGTCCATTCATCTTGCTAGTGCATCTAACAACATGGAATCCCATCCCAACAAATGTGTTGAAGGCACTACCTAAATTTAGCGGTGAAGAATTCAAGACCCTAAAGGAACATCTTCAAGACATTGCAGAGATATGCATGGTACATTACATCATGGAACAAGATGTTTCCTTAATATTACTAGCTACCTCTTTCCAGGGAAAATATCTCGACTAGTTCAGATTCTTGACTCATAATTCCATTGGTACTGGATCAATTAGGAAATGTATTTTTAGAAGATTTAACAAAAAGGAGATATATATTTTCTCTTAAAACAAATTATACACATCAAGAAAGGTCCACAAGAGCTTATGACTGATTTCAATACCAGATTCCATAAGACATGACAACAGATTCTAGTTCTATCCAGTCTACCTACAAGTATGGCTATCACATTTTATCTAATGTCTCTAAACTCGGATATCTCTATCATGATTCAATTATTGGGGGAGACTCTTTTCGTAAGAATATGATCTTGCGGTCAAACTAAGAATAATTTAATAGATGCTGGGAAACTCTCCCCAAAGATCCCTTTACCAGTGTATCCTAAGATATCTCCCCTTCCTTTGGTACATGCCTCAAGCTCTGCCCAAGATCCTACATCTATATACAATTACTCATCCTATCAAGGAGTCGTTACCCCTACAGCTTATATCATTATCTTCTTCTTTGGAGTTGGAGGAAGTAAAAATATCCTTAGGAGTTTCTCTAATGAGATAGTTAATCTTATGAGGGGTCCAAGTGTGTACCCTAGAAAAATTATCAAGCCTACCAAGGAGTAGGCGTGCTTATCATCCACAATATCAAAATGCCTAGAGACTTCCACTGACACAACCGTCTAACCAAATTGTTCCAGTCCCAACACCACTCCAGATGCTCCCACCCAATAGTGGGAGAGAAATGGTTCCATGACACAATAATTTGGTAGAAGATCCAAATGCTTGGTGCTTCCCTTGCAATACCCCTCATATGCCAAGAGATTTCCCCAAGGGAATATATAGAAAAAGTAGTAGATAAAAGAGCGATGGAAGGCTATGAGTTCAATATTGGAAGATCTTACCAGTCCATAGGAATTCTAAATGTGGCCCTTGTTGTGAAAATTTTAACTTGATCAAAGGAGAATAATTTCTATTCACAAATGATGCATCCACATCTAAGAATCTAGTACAATCACTCTCTCCAAGAGGTGGATGATAGAATCCATGATCCTTGCTCCTACAATAATGAATGAAGCAAGGAAACAACCTCTAACATTCACCATCCCTCTGCCCATATATAGACAAGAGACTTTAACAACCACTTAGAATCAAGATACCCTCCACACACTAGTTGAGAGGTTAAAATACAAGAAAGTATCCAAAGCACAACAACTCGGGCCAATTAACATAGCTGAGAAACTTAAAAGGGTGCCACCAATGTATCCTTGTGGGATATCTTGGGTATTCTGGAAGAACAGGAATTTCTTCAAGAAGATTTGAAATCTAGTGGTGGCATGACTGATACCAAGAAGGGGAAAGAAAATCTTAGAACAAATCCAGCTCAAGTGGAGTTAGTGATGATAAACAAGAAAGGATAAGTAAGCCAAGACATCAACCCTTCTTCATGAATCTTATAATCGGTAGGAAATTGTTACATAACTCCATGATTGACTCTAGCGCAAGAACTATGGTGATACCTAAAGCAATTGCAAATGCCTTGGGAGTTAGATATGAGCCCCTAAAGAAAGGAGTCATGTAGCTAGATGGGAAATCAGTTCAAATAATTGGTGTTATTAGAAGTCTCCCATTACAAATCTATTCCTTCTTGAACATTATTGTTCTCGCATGATATATCGTGATTGATGTTCCAACAGTCTTTAGAATATGGATCTCTCATGATTCATGACTAAAATTGGAGGCTATATGTCCCTTGATTGGTCTCATCTGATTCTGCAGACTAAGTATGGATCCAAAATGAAGGTGCTATCAGAACCACTCATTGAGGAACATATTACAGATCAAGTGGCCTCGAATTTTTAGGCCTCACATGCCATGATCACCGAGAAGAAGAGTCATACATAGATGATGGTGACCATCAAGGTGGAAACTATTTGGTAGACCTATCACCTAGAGACCCCTTTGGAAATTTTTATTCCACTGGGTACTTATGTGATCTTTGATGAGAATCCCAACATCCCAAAGATTATGAGGGAAGATAGTAAAAATGAAAGGAATCTCACAAAGGATTCCCAAATGTGGACTTTACATTTCGATGGAGCCAGAAGTAGGAACGTCTTGGGGGCTGGAATATGCCTATCTTTACTAAGCAGAAAGAAGATACTCCAGAATTTTTCTTCCACTTCACTTGCACCAACAATGAAGCAAAATATGAGGCTTTAGTTCATGGTTTTCCATTGGCATGCGAGGAGGGAATATAACAACTAAGAGTCTTTGGGGACTTTGAGTTAGTGGCCAAACAATTTAGAAGCATTGTTGCAGCAAAGAATCCATGAATGTGGTCCTATTGTCATAGGGTATGGGATCTTATTGAAGACTTAGAAGAATTTAAAATCAAGGTTATCCCTTGGGAGAAAAACATTGAAGTAGATAGAATGGTCTAGTTTGGTTCAAAATTTAACCCAACCAAGGATCTCGCTAGCAAACGAGGATGCGGTGAAACTAATCATTCACCCATATATACCTAATAATGTGTATCATTAGCAGGTCTTGAAAGTGACCAACAAATATTTCTCTTCTTACAACAATTTGAAGAGTTTGCAGAACAAATTTGACCCAAAATTGAAGAAGCATATGGAGATAAAGTCATCTAGCTTAAAATGAACAAGCTTCCAAAGGGACTGATAACGTTGGAAAGTATTTTTGATTCCGATGATGCTAATATAGATAGGAGGAAGTTTGTGGTAGTCAAGGAAGACTATGTAGAGCTAGAAGTAGCCAATGGGAAGAAGTTAAAGGTTGGGAAGTTAGTCACTCAGAAAGAAAGAGAAATACTTATGGCTCTATGCCATAAGTATGATAAGGTAATAGCTTGGACTTATGATGACCTACATGGTTATAATAAGGATATCATCCAACATACTATTGACCTAGAAGAAGGGACTAAACATATGTGTCAAAAGCAAAGGCATGTAAATCCAAAAATAGAATCTATCATGGATGAAGAGCTCAAGAAACTCCTAGAGGCTAAAATAATCTTCGCTATCAAGCATTCCACCTGGGTATCCAATTTGGTACCAGTAAGGAAGAAAAAAGGGTAAATCAATTTTTTCATGGATTTTAGAGATTTGAATAAAGTGTCCATCAAGGATCACTACCCCTTACCTTTCATGGAATAAATACTACAAAGTAGCAAGTTCGAAAGATTATCTCTGTTTGTTGGTTTTTTGGGTTACAATAAAATATGGCTTGAGGAGGTGGATCAACATAAAACCACCTTTACAACAAAGTGGGGAACCTTCGTATATGTGAAGATGCTGTTCGGGCTCACCAATACTAGGTCAATTTTTCAAAGATCCATGGCTGTCGTATTCAGAGAATTGATTAACAAGTTAATCTTGATATACTTGGATGACCTCACGATGTTTACCAAAATAGAAAAGGATCATTTCAATGACTTAAAAAAGTGTCGGGAATTTGGAATCTCTCTGAATCTGAAGAAGTGTGTTTTTGCAGTACCACAAGGAAAACTCCTGGGACACATTATCTCAAAATAAAAATCTCAATTGATTTAGAAAGAGTCGGGGCCATTTTGGAATTATCCCTACAGGTAAAAAAAAGGTAGTACAATCTTCCCTAGGAAATATTAACTTTGTTAGTAGATTCATTTGAGATTTTGCTGGAATGATTTTCCCGATCACAATGATGCTGAAAAAGAATTTGAACTTCAAATGGACCACTAAAGGTCATCAAGTCTTCAAAGATGTCAAAAGTGAAATTACATCTTCTCTGGTGCTACGCAACCTAGAATTTTCCAAATATTTCATCATATACATATATGTGAGTGAGCATAGTGTAACATCCGTATTGACACAAAAGGGAGAGTCATAAGGAGAGGAACATCTAGTTGCTTTATTTTCAAAGAACCTTGATGATTATGAGATAAGATATAACTTTGTATAAAAACATGCTTACACAATTGTCAAAGGTTTGAAAAAAATCAAACACCTTGTTACAGTAGTAATATCCTTTGTTATGGTCACACACTCCAGTGCTAAGGAATACATCACAAAAGGTGAGATAACTGATAAAAGGGCTAACTGGATCACTAAAATCTTAGAGTATGATGTTGAAATAAATCCCAAAAATATGGTACGAGGAAGAGGTATTTTCCAATACCTCATACATGATCCAATGACCTTGAAAAAGGAGGAATCCAAAGTGGTGCTTTGAATTCAAGAAAATGAATCCAAAAACTATGTATCAAATAGGATGCATTTCGTGCAGACAGATGAGTATCCAAGTCACCTTCCTCTTAAAAAGAGAAGATATTATAGACATCGGGAGTTGAATTTATCATAATTGATAATTTCCTTTTCAAAAGGAACTTTGATGGGATCCTACTCAGATGCCTAGAAAAGGAGGAGGTTGAAAGGGTCTTACATGAGCTACATCATGGAGGCTCAGGGGGCCACTTCTTGACCAAAAACCAACCATAAAAGTCCTACAGGAAGGATAATTTTGGCCCAATTTGTTTAGAAATTGTTATGTAATGGTGAGAAAGTGAAAAAGTTGCCAATTTTACATGGGATTCTAGAGAAATGCCGCAATACCTCTTAACTCTATTCTAGTTGAAGAGATATTTACGCAATGGGGTATAGATTTCATTGGAATGGCTAGTATAGTTTCAAGTGTGGTTCATAGATGGATTCTAATAGCCGTAATTACTTCACCTAATGGATAGAGGCAGTTCCACTAAAGGAATCCACAAAGAATATGATCCTAGAACTCCTTTGAGATATCACTACATGCTTTGGACCCCCCACACAATCATATCAGATAATGCCAAGGATTTTATAGGTGCCAAAGTGTTTGATTTTACAATGAGGCATGAAATATATCTAAAAACATCTTCCAACTACTACCCATAGGGTAATGGTTTGGCGAGTCTACCAACAAGAATTTGATCAGACTTATAAAAAGAATGGGGGATGAACATAAGAGGTTGTGGCATGAGCATGTCAAGATGACCTTATGGGCTTCCTGGATCATACCGAAACAAATTATAAAAGCCTTAACATATGAATTGGTCTATGGTAAAAGTGTAATAATACCTATCACTGTGGAGCTTCTAACATTGCAATTATTAAAACAATTTGAAATTGAAGAGTATGGAATGATTCAAGTAAGAATTACGAAGCTGATAGAGCTTCAAGAAAAATGGAAGACATCCCATGAATCCATGATTAGATGTCAGTAGGTTTTCAAAACTTGGTTTGATCATAAGAATTTTGAACTTGATTTGTAAGTCAACCCTTTGGTTTTAAAGAGCTGTAAAGCCCGCCAATCATGGAAAATTTGACCCCCTATGGACAGGCCCATTCAAGATCACTTCATGCAAGTAACACAATGAATTTGAGCTTGAGACTATTAAAGGAGAGCCCTTGGAAATTTGGTCAATGGGATCCACCTTAAGCTGTTCCATTGAGTATTTTGTATTGTAAGTTTGTATCATATGTATAGTCCTTTCTTTTGTCCTTTTCTTTGTTTGGCGGTGTCGCCCCCTCGAATAAGTATCTTTGGACATGTGTCTCCTCTAGAGAATATTCCACCCATTTTTGAAGGTATTAAAGGATGTGTACCTTCCTATGTTTCCCCAAAGTAAATGATCCAACATATTTTTGGGATACTTAATGAAAAGGATCATAGAATTAAAGAAAAATATCTTGGGAAATGAGAAATTCGACGCTAGGGGTCATTTGATTAGGGTGTTGCATGATGTGACCAAATGTATGCATAATCCTTTACTTTATGGGAGTCAAGGAGGCTATTTAAGGAAATATTTGAGCATACGAAAGCCTCATTATAAATGCTAAGAGTCTCTTGTTCAAGTTCCTTGGTCCCTAGTTCAAAAAAACTAGAGCTTTCAAAGTAGTTATAGAGTAACCATGAAAACATCTCGGTTCCTTATTGTAGCTGAAATATTATATAGGGAAACCTATGTCACTCCACTCTCTCCACCCGAGGTTGATATTTCATGATATAAGAACACATTTAGGTGACTCATCCATGATCTTGGATTTCATAGATGAGGTCTTAGAACCCGTCCTCACCAAGAAGTGAAGGCCCTAAGGGAGGAAACCCATGCCAAATTCTTGAATTTGGGGGTTCTAAGTCTTTTGGCTCTAGGATTTGGACAACCACACTCACACAATATATGGTTCCTCTCATGCACATGTATCTTGAGCTTATACAAGATGTGTGCATGCTGGTTCGACCCTAACTACCACATCATAAAGGGCATAAACATGTAGGTGACGATTTCACCACAGACCATCAAGGATATGTTGGCCATGTCTTATAAAAAAACAACTAGTTTCTACAATATGCCCAAACTCCAAAATGTTTGGGCTCAATGCCAAAAAAATCACATTCATCAACATGGAGTTGCAATAAGATGATTCAATTAATTTTGGGACATGGGGATTCCCAATCCCCCTTAAAATGTTCTTACAATATTCTCAGGATGCTTGTTCTATGTTGGCATTCATTTTCAGCCAAGATTCGGATAGAAATTTTTATGAATGGAAATTTGTGGCCCTTTTCGTGAGGATGATTTGTGAAAAGAGACCAGATATATTGATTCGACTTTGTCAAGGTAATTTTAGACTCTATTTAGGAGTAGTTGGCCATGTTTCTTGTTAATGCCACCTTCAGGTACTCTTCCTATTTGTTCCACCTCATTTTGTACTAGAACTCCCAGTTCCTTGGCCAATTTATGAACCTAAAGCTGTGGGACCTAGAGGTGGACCCCAGAAGATCATTTCAGTATCTACATGGAATCATGTGCTGTCCCACTTCTAATATGCATATGAATTTGATAATTACTTTTTTGTGTCCCTTTTAGAAGAGTTTTAACTAGAAGGGGTCAATAATAGCATGAACAAATCAGTTTAAGCCATCTTAACAGACACCCTACATTCCTGTGACTATATCTTCAAGGAAGCGCATTCAATGATCCCGATTGCATGGATTATGAGATGAATACTTCATGCTTCCAATAATTCTCATAAAGTGAGTGGTTGGTTTGGAAGTGACCAGGAAGTTGGCGCTCCTTGACAAAGAGTATGGCTCCACCCGTAAAATGAAGGCACTGCATTCAACCTCCCTTGACTAAGGGAGGGATTACATTCATCAAACGTAGGGTGGAGCATCTCCTCATAGATAAGTTGGCTTCTTATGGGTTCGCCTTCATCCAAGATAATTTTAGGTATGACCTAGATCAGAAGATGGCTGACAACCTATCCACGAAACAGAGTTTTAGAGTCCTACCAACACGAGAGTAGAAGATTTTTTGAAGACAATAGGTCTCCTATGGAAGACACTCCCAAAAATTATATCGAGCTAAAAGACATCTCGATTACACTATGGGAATCATTCCACCCAGTATGGTACAAGTATGACCCCAACATAACTATGAGAAAGGGCTTGAGGGAAGCCTTACGTACTAACGGATGGGAAATGAGAAAATTGAAGCCTATTGGAACTATAGGTAAGAAATCAAGAAAACTAACCTCAATTTAGGGGAAGAGCCCATTGATGAGTAGTGGTAATAATTTTGGGATGCTGAGCAAGGGTATGACATGGGCAACATGGAGTAAGTCTTGATGACCAAGGAACAATTCATATGGTATAAGGTAGAGTCCCTCGGCCCTTTTCAACAACAAATGCATTCACGGGCCTCTCCCTCTATTCCTCATCTAGATCCTTTGGGATACACACCCAAATTTCAAATAGCATAGGCCCTCGGGGTGAGGAGTCGTAGTAGCACAAATTGTGCTAGAACTAGTTCAGGGTGTCACCTTGACTCAACCATAAGTCTCACCCTCCATGACCATGGGTGAGGTTGCTGATCCATAGAGTCCTCCAAGGAAGAAGTTGAAATTGGCCATTTCTCTTCTCCCTCCACCCTTTCACCTCCCGTTCATTCATCTCCTCTTCCCTTCACTTCCCAGCCTAGAGGCACCCCTGTTTCAATGCCCATAACACATAATCTTCCTCCTCTTGGATCCTCTCTCCTTACTCTGCTTCCCACCAACATTCCCAAATTCTCTCCCCGAGTTATGATGGGCCGTACTTTGGATCTCATAACTTATCATCCCCCGAAACTAGTTATAGCCCCCTACGACCTGCCAGAGGGTTCCCATTTACAGGTGGGATAGTCCCTTCTACCTCAGAATTTAATAACCAAGCTATGGTGGCCAAGACAACCCAAGATAAAATAAGGGAGAAGAAAAAGAAGAAATAAATGGAAACAGGAGCACAAAATAAAATTCACTCATTATATGACCATAAATAGAGCTCTTTGTCAATCACTTGGATGGTACCCAACGTCCAAAACCCATAGAGAAGATGCATCCTGATGATTGTTCCATCAATGCTGGTGTGATGGACCTTACATAGTTTCAACCTAAAGACAAGGTCAAACTAATGAGATAGAAAAATGCTATAGTCACCACCGAATACCTCAAAATCAAGAATAAGATGAGGAAAATAGAGGCTAGCCTCCTACAGACACAACACAATAGCCTGCCTCAATACCAAAATAGAAGGTAAGGGAAAAGAAATAGAGAAAATCCATAAGGAGTTCTAAGAAGTGGCATCACAAGAATCTCTTGTAGCTTCTCAAGAAGAAACAAAGAGGTTAGAGTCCAAAATAACAACATCCAAGGTTATGGCTAGTTCACTCGATCAGGAGAAGAAGCTCCTACAACAAGATGCCGATTCAAAAAAATTAGAGGTCACTTCGCTCTAAGTAAAGTTGCACATGTTAGAGGAAGAAAAATGTAGCTTGCAAAAAAAAGTGAAAAATAGTAGAGGACGCGGTAAAGGATTTGACACGGAAGCTCGCTCAATAACCCCAAAAGGGAGGAATTTTTACATTGGTGTAGGGGTTATTGTATGATGGAAAAGTGACATGCGAGCACGAGAATCTATAAGTAACTCTTCCTTGTACCCGACCTCCCGACGTCATGCCGAGACAACCGTTGGGCATGGAATACACGTGGGATGTAGATTAGCTACTTAGGTAATATTATGTCTTCAACATGTAATAGCGGGATCGTGAATCTAAGGCAAAAAGACCCTCCTAACCTGAACCGGTGTGATAGATCGTTCGGTGAGGATAGCTGCTCAAAGGCTTTATTCAATATCGAGCTCTACCGTTATCCAATATATGGGTTGTGGAATAAGTGGAAGATGACCTATTGGGTGCTTCGTATATGTCTCCTGACAAGGTCATGAAAATGAATGGCTAAATGTGTAATTGATCTTTTGGTGTTTTATGGATGATTCTCTGGTCTAGTCCAGAAATATTTAGCTTGATTAGTTGCTACGTTTAATAATGATAGTTGTGTGACAATGTCTGGTGGAAGTGGAGAGAACCTAAACACCAATGTTCGCAAACTAGTGTCAACATTGGATTGATTTGTAGGCTCGTTGGGTTGTGGGACTTGTGGATCATAACCGTAAGTTCATGGTTGTTCTGGACCTTCTATGGTTATATGAAGAGTCAACCCCTGATTCCGAGTATCCAGTAGTCGTATCCCTTTTTGGCCTCTACGTTTAGAACTAGAAGTTACACGATTTTCTCATAGTACCTAACGGGGTTTTGGCAACTTGGATATGTAAGCTAGTGTCTATATCAACAAGGAGGTCTCCTGCATCTCGGCTATGGGACTAGTGGATCACAACCAAATTTTTGCTCTCTTTTAGGTCCTGCTACACTCATACGGATATCTATTAAGGCGATCTATAATTTGGTTGATTTGACCGAGAATGTGTGTGCTTTATCATCTTCTATGTTTAATAATCTTAGTTGTGCCTTTGATTTCTTATAGGTCTGCTTGTTGCTCGAGAAGACTTGAATTTCGAGATTTTGGTCTATGTCGAGTTAATGCTATAACAAGATTTGGTTGAGGCACGATTAACTCAAAAATGTATTCCCTAGGCTACCTAGGTCCGTGATTGTCATACAAGATCAATATAAGTCTAATTGAAATGAAATAAACTAATTATGCAAGATCTATCTACAACATATATATATATATATATATATATATATATATATATATATATATATTCCTCTATTTTTGTATTTTTGATAGAATTTTGAATAGAATTGAAAGAGCAACTAATCTAATACATTCAAAAAATGATGACTAATCTAATAATAAAATTAAAACAAACAAGGTAGCCGGTGTAGCTACTACCCTGTCTGATTGTGAGTTTATCCTAAATAACTAGATAGTTAATTAACTTAATTGAAAGATTCTCGATCCTACCTTAGAAGTGAGGAATGAATCATAGTTTCTCGAAACTATCAATCCCCATAGCTTCCTGGCAATATCAAAAATGAAATTTAACTGAAATGAAATATTTCACTACTCTATTTGATATGTTTTAACTAGAACTTTGACAGATAAAACCTAGAATTTGTAGAATAGTGGTGAATCCAGTAGTGTATGATTTTGTCCCCTCAGAATGATCTCCTCATTCCTTCATGTTCACGTGAGTCCAGAAGAGTGTGTATATGCTAGCATCAATAGAAAAAGGTATTTTGAACAATGATAGCTTTGGATATAGACTAAATATAATGCGAGTAGGAGAGGGATAGCACAAGTGATAGAGCTTGGCGTATGTAATTCCTAGTGGGATTTATTGCGGGAATACAACACAAGTGTACCAAGAGATTCTAGAATCTACCTTCTATGAAGAACACAACCTACAACTCTAATGGATTCAATCTACAAATGACACTACTCTGCTCTAAACTAATTTGTATGAACAACAATGAACAAGACTGAAGCAAGAAGATCGAATGGCTTCCAACAGCAAAGGAAAACTAGCATGGATGCAAACATGAAAACAAAATGAGCTCTAAACAAGAAATTGAAAGACTAAACAATGGAAATGAGAAGTTGAGGGGCCATTTTCTTGAAAATCAAGTTGGATACTTATAGATTTCACATTCACCCAAAGGTAATTCCTATTAGAACTCTTTTACCAATAAACAATGAAGAAACACTATTCCAGGGAACATAAAACATTAATACGAGCTAAGGCGGTTGAGAAAAGCTGGTGAAAGTTGAAAAATTACTCAAGTCATGATCAAAGAAGCATGTTGGAAAATGCGTGAAGGACCCCTTTGCCTAGCGAGGGCGGCGGTCACAAGACTACCGCCCTATCGGGGTGGTAGTTTCATCCGAAGGACAAAAAGCTTAGAAAAGAAAGGCAAAGGAATAAAAAAAGCACAAGGAACTTGGATAAAGCATTGGGATGCTAACATATACTTCATGAGATTATTTGGATCGAAACACTGGCGAGGTGACTGTATCATCATTGGGGCATTTGTAATATCGTTTTGGTGGTATAGTACCCTACAATTTTGGGTACATACATATTGGTCCCTTAGAGAAGCGTTTTAACCATGAAGAGGCGTAAAATGGTGGTTACGAGTATGGCAGTCCCAAAATGGGAAGCTTTGAAATTATACGATGTGCCGTGTGTCGAATTGTTGCATATGAGTTCCCACTATCTGCAAAATGAAAAGAGGGCTCAAGTGCGAGATAGATAAAATAAATCGAAAAATAAATACAAAATTAGTATGAAATGAGGACTTACCATTTGCAGGGGATGAGAATTTACCTCGTTGACGCTCTAAGCCTGCAGAAGGGGCATTCAAAATGAGTCAAAACACCATATATATATATAAATATATATAAAATAGGATCATTTTCCTATTCATTTGCGCGTGTTGATTTGATAGTTTTTGAGCTCTGGGAACCACGGTGACGGTTTTCAACGAGAGCATAGTTGAAATGTTCGTATCAAGATAGCGATCATGCCTCTGTGATCAAAACCTCGACCTATGAGATCTCAGGTTAGTTCTTCTCGATTTAACATTTTTACACCTAAAATGTAAAAATGATAAATTTTTTTTCATGGGGGTTATTTTTAGAAATGTCAATTTTAAATGTGTTTGTTAGGTGGGGCGTTTAATGGGTAGGATTTTGTTTTAGCTAAAACGGTCAATTTTTGTATTTTTAAGTGTTTTAGGGCATGCGACCCATTTGTAGTCGCGGGACAGGACCACTTGCCCTGAGCAGGGTGGCGGTTATAGGACCGCCACCTTTTAAGGCGGTGGTTACGAAACCACCTCCTGCTCAGGGCGGCGGTTCTCTACAGAGTGTCAAAACAACACTAGTTTTAGTTTATTTTTGCATTTTTAGTATTCTTACTTGCTTTAATGATTTTTCTAATGCAATCTTGATGCTAACTTGCTTCTTTTTGCATGTTTTTGGGTGTTTTGCAGAAGAAGGAAGAGTACATTAGATGGAGCCGAGAGAGGGAGAGTGATTGGCTTCCAGCAGTGTTAGATGCTCTCTCTCAGGATGAGCAGGATACTCTTCAGAGGGCAGGTATATTGAGGATCGCACGGGTCCCCCATGTTGCACCTGCCAGTCACATACTATGTGACTTATTTTCTTACTGGGATGTAGATCGGAACACTTTCTGATTTCTAGGTGTTAGGGGTGAGTGGACTATCACCCTAGAGGATGTCTACTACATTTTGGGAGTCCCAATTATTGGGAGGAGACTTTCATTTGATACAGCAGTATCCAGAGCTCAAGTGACTCAGTGGGCCACCTATATGGGAGACGCAGTTGTCTCCACTGGTTTGAAGAAGGGGGTGAAGGTCCATTCTATTCCAAGATTGCCCATCCCTCTAATACATGTCAGGCCCTTATGGGCATCCTTACTTCGAGATTGATAGGAGAGAAGGAGGGGATACTTTGCTCTCTTCTTTGGGCCCCCATCATCACACAGATTGAGGCACATGGTCAGATTTATGTCTAGGGAGCTGATATACTTGGGACCACCTACCATGACTTATACAGGGTGGTTCATTTATAGGGACAATTGCTAAGCCATCCGACCTTAGTTATGAGCTGGGTCTATGAGCGCATCATCCCTTATGGGAGAGGCATAGAGGTGGAGGATCTTGGGGCCATGAGGGTAGCTAGATGGACAAGAGATGACGGTGCTTAGAGCACCCCACCAGCCAGTGCTTCCCTGACTACTGAGGATATGGAGGCCACACCTTATTAGGCCATGATAAGGTTGTGGGGTGAGGAGACCTTTACTTTGATTTCTTGCTCTACTACAGGGTAGCTTGTGGATAGGATAGGGAAGGTAGAGACACACCCCTTTGATTGAGTTCCTCGGTAGTTCATAATTTCTTACATTAACATGCTTCGCTCGGTGGTTCCAGTGTTCAAATCCATTCGGGAGGCTAGGGGAGGTCCTAGAGGCTGGGGTTGGACCATTGTTACTCTTGACATCCCTATTGCAGCCAAGAGGGTGGTACACACTCAGAGAGAGCTGGTGCTCCTCAGGCACCTCTACTTTGGATTGCCACCGGTCCTACCCATAGCAGTGATGACCCCATTAATATAGATTCTGAGTCTGAGGAGTTCACAGGGGGAGATATGGAGGAGGAAACCGAGGACATGGAGATCAGCGAGTCGGGTGGGGAAGAGGATAGCAATCCTGAGTGGCATGACACTTAGGAGATCCTACAGGATGAGAGGGCGAGTAGAGCATGGAGAGGGTGACTCTAGTCTCAGAGGAGTTACTTTCTCAGGACCTAGGCGAGAGAGGATGAGTCCGTGGTAGGATGCCATGTTGTCCCAGACGTAGGAGGAGGACATCAGTCAGTGGCAGCGTCTATGGTAGGCACGGATCCTAGAGATCCTTCTTGGAGGCCCGGAGATCCGAGTGAGTTATCACTCTTCTTTTGATATTTGTTTTTAGCTAGGATTGCCTTAGTTGTTATCTCTCTTTTTGTTCATCCTTGGTTTCACCTTTTGATCATTTTCTAATTTGTTTTCTCCTTTTCTTGCAGAGACTGTTGATGAGTGGTGAGACTTGATTCACTGGGTATGTACTGATACCCTAATGCTCCCCACAAAGAAGACTCGTGCTGAGCTATCCATGGATGCAGGGGAGCCTTCAGCAGCTAGTAGGCATACCAATGTTTTTTCCCCTATCTAACACGTGGCCAAGATGGTGACCTCCCTCCATACCAAGTTAGCTAGGTATAGGACTGCAGAGCACCTGATGAGGAGGAGCCGCTCTCATAGCGAGGCTCTGACTCTTGTTTGGGGCTGCGATCCCTTAGTGGACTTAGAGCACCGGCGTAGCCGAGTCTTAGATGTGATCGTGCACCTTACGAGAGGGATCCCATAGGGATTGAGAGGCCACTTGGTTCTTTTTGTAGTGACCTTTGTTAGGTTGTCTATATGATTATTTTTGTACTTTTTGGGTTCATTGAGCGTTTTGACCATGCCTAGTGCATGATGGCATCTGTACATGAAACCTGATTATATATATATATATATATCTTTGGATCTAAACTCTTGGTATCTTGAATTTTTGTGACTCATTTTCTAAATGTGTTTTTAGATGTTTTTAGAATATTTACTTTTCATGTTTCTAGAATGTATGCAATGGACAACAAATGATAGTAAATAGAATGTTTTACTTTATATGTTTTTTTGTAGTGTTGATATGAGATGATACTAACATATGGTAGTACTAAACTTTTGAAATCTTTAGGATTCCTTCTTATATTGGTATAACGTGATGAATGCATAGTGATAAAGAGATGAACTTACCCCAATCCCAAATCCACACAACTAGTAAGACGCGAGGGGTTAACACCAAGAATTAGGAAGGGAAAAATTTGTATGAGTTTGATTGAACGGAATGATGAGAGACAGACAAACCAAGAATAAGAACCAAATTTGGACCTACACACCTACCCTACTCAGAACTACTACCAAGCTTAGAAGGCCACTTACTTTTTAGTTTATCTAGACTTAGATTCATAAATGGCAACCTGGTTGACAAAATCTGGTTTTGAGGATTTGATCCCCTTGGAATTTTGATATTTGTGTTTTCTTAACAGAATTTGACTTGTGTTTCTTGGCATACCAAGATTTGTTAGTTTGTGTGACTAGACCCCCACACCCGCCTCATGCCACTAGTAAGAAGCATGGGTTTTCCACCAAAGGAAAGATACAAGCAAGTAAGGGCACTTCTTTCCTTTCCCAACCTCACATGACCAGTAAGAGATGTGGGCTTATCACTGAAGGTTGATGGGGCAAAGAAGTGCGTAAAAATAAAATATTTTTTTGCTTGGTGCTTTTGATTTCATTTGATTTTGACATTTCTGATCTAAGACTTTGGGACATCCTTTCATTCCAAGAGATTTTAAGAGGGATAAATGTGACACCAAGAAGCTTCCAGAACAGACCGTAGGCAAGGACAACTTTACCTAGTAGAAAGAAAGAGCAAAGCCAAGTATGCAGGTCTTGGTATGGTTTTCATCAATGTTTGTCTGTTGAAATTGATGAGAAGATTTGAAAATATTTGATGATGTTTGAAGAGATGTGATATGAATATTTTTCCAATATCTTCAGAAATTTGTAACAAATTGTTTTAAGAGTAAGCTCCTGGACTATCATTTTTACGAGATGGACAGAATGAAGCAGCTAAAAGACTAATGCAATGTAGGTAGCTATAATGTACTAGCAATGACTTTGACATTTTATGCGTAAAACCGCTTAAGGTGCAAGGAATTGATAGTTTCACCAAATTCCTCACCTTCTAGTGTGCACAAGAGATACGCACCATTTCCGTAGTCCTTCATGACTTGATATGGGCCCAACCATTTGGGCGAACTTTCTTCCTTCGCTGGTTTTCTTATCGATCCGGTTGTCTAGTCTTAGAACTAGATCTCATTTATATATTTCTCACTCATAGAATTTTTGTTATACTCTTAGGAACATCCGGTCAAAGCATAGGCTTTGTGCCATTTTTCGGTGTTTAACCGGCCTCGTATAGGCTTTCTAGTTGGGAGAGGCGTGCCTCCTTATAAGATTCTTCATCCGAGAATCCCTTGTAATGAGATGCAGAGGCCGGGTATTTCAACCTCAAGGCTGGAGAACTGCTTCTGCCCTAAATACTAGTGAAAAAGGATTTGCTCCTATTGGTGTTCTTATTGAGGTTCGGTGGGCCCACAAGGCCGGATATAATTTTAAATGCCAATCTCATTTTTTCTCCTTTACCATTTTGAGGAGAATAGCTTTCAATGTTTTGTTTGTCGCTTTAGCCTTCCCATTGGCTTGAGGGTAGTAAGGAGAGGCTGTGTGATGGTTTATCTTAAACTTGCTACATAACTCACGAACCTCGTCATTCTTAAAAGATGTGCCATTATCTGAGTTAATGACTTGTGGGACACCATACCTATAGATAATTTGGTTAAAAATGAATTTGGCAATCACCAAACCTGGTACAATGGTGAGAAGCATGGCCTCCACCCATTTGGTAAAATATTATGTGGCTGTGATTATAAAATTATGGCCATCGATTGATGAGGGAGAGAATTTCCCTATTAAGTCTAGACCCCAAGTGGAGAAGGGACACATAGTCATTTATTGGTTGAGGGATTGTCTTTGGCATATGAATCTCGTGAGATAATTCTTGACATTTATGGCATTTGCAATGTAATGTCTCAAATGTTTTGTTGCAAAAATTATGGCAAGGCATTCTCTCTCTACCTGTGTGTAACATGTTTCATAATTGAGCAACGTTTGGCTAATGAAATAGATTGTGCGCTCTTGTTGGTTATCATCTTCTTGAGCCACATGTAGGCCAGTGAGACCTGAGTGGCTCGTGAGTATAGGATTAGAGGATGGTCTGGCTTGGGAGGCATTAGCGTGGGTGGTGACAAAAAGAAGTGCTTAACTACTTCGAAGGCCTCGTTGGAATCTTCAGTCCAATCGACACTATAATCTTTCTTGAGTAGATTGTTGATTGGATGAATGGAAAAGCTTAAATCTGGGATGAACCTTGATTGCACCGAGTTTCCCAATAAATGACCTGATTCTAGACTCGTTTGAAGGTGGGATCATTTCAAGAACAACCCGTATTTTTGCCGGATCAACATCAATCCCTCATGAAGATATAATGTATCCTAAAAGTTTTCCTCCTATTACACCGAACACACACTTCTCTGGGTTTAATGTGACACCATACTCAATTAGTCATGAGAGGATGATACAGAGCACCTCCGGATGATCACAATGTTTCTTGGCCTTGGCTAACAAGTCATCCACATATGATTCCACAATTTTATGGATAAGATCATGGAATATATAATTCATTGCTCGCTGATATGTAGCACCGACATTCTTAAGACCAAATGGCATGCCAACATAGCAATAAGTTCCCCAGGGAGTTATAAATGTGGTTTTGGCTTGATCTTGTTAAGATATTTTAATCGATTGTACTCACGAGAACCCATCCATGAGGGACAATAGTTCAAATCCAGCTATTGTATAAATGATAATGTCAATGGATGGTAATGGGAAATCATCCTTGGGACAAGCTTTGTTAATATCCCAAAAGTCTATACAAATGCGTATCTTCCCATTATTTTTGAGGACATGAACAATATTAGCTACCCATTGTGAATAGTCAATGGGTTTGATGAATCCTACTTGGAGAAGTTTTACTACTTCCTCTTTTACCATGAGAGCCACTTTTGGCTTCATTGGTCTTGACTTTTGTTTTATTGGCTTCACATCTGGTTTAGTGACAAGATTATGTACTACAACTTATGGTGCGATACCTGTCATTTCTTTATAACTAAATGCAAAATCCTTTTGATGTTATTTGAGGATTTGGGTGTGTATTTCTATTTCTTCAGGAGTTAGCGAGGATCCCAACTTCAAAATTCTTGGTGCTTCCTCTGTTCCAATGTTTATGTTAATGGTTTCTTCTATCAAAGAAGCGTTACCTTCTTCAAATTTAGGTGGGGCTGGAGGTAGTTCCACAATTTCTCTATTTTCTATCTCGTAGATATTGATATCCTTTTGTGGAGAAGACTCTACCGTGGGATTTCCAAAGTAGGAAGAGGAGTGTGGTATTAGGGAAAGATCAACTATAGGGTGAGAAAGGTGTAGCTCTGCATAGGTGTTTAGATATTCGAGAGTGACTTTATCACTGTCAACATGATGTAAGATAGGAGATTCATTCTCAGTTGTATGTGTTAGAAGAGGGTTCATTGATATTTTCTTCACCAATGGTTCAGTACAAAGTGATACCTTGAAACTTGTATCTTCCAACTCATTACTTGGGGTAAAACGTGAAGCTGAGGTTGTTATTGAATCTGTGAGAAGGTTCTGTTCTCATGGGATTGCCTCAATGGATATGAAGTCGAATCCTTTTCTTAGATCTAATACCACTATTTTATAGAGCTGTAAGTGCTCAAATCTAGTCTCATATACTTCAGAGACTTGGTTTGCAACTAATTGTGAGTCTCCTAACACTCTGATGTCATTAACACCAATCCTTTTGGCTATGAGGAGGCCAAGGAGGAGGGCTTCGTACTCAACACCATTGTTTGTACATTCAAAGTTCAACTTAAAAGAAAAAGGTAGGATCTTTCCCTCAGGGGAAGTAAAGATCACACCTGCCCCAGCTCCATAGTGACATCTAGCTCCATCGAAGTGGAGAGTCCAATATTTACTAGGAAAGATGGATGCTGGGACATTCTTTACATATGTTTCTTCTGCATTTTGATTACTTCTACCATTAAAAGTTCCTCGATGGAAGAGAACCAACTCGTAGGGTACATCCCATACTGTGGAATCAAATGGTAGGAAAATTGGTAGACCTTGTTCCAGTAATTAGACAATTTTTGTAGTAGTTCCTAATGACACTGTTTCTACAATGTTAGCTTCATCCTTGAGGGCTGGGATGCCCTTGACTAGGTTCGTAATTTCTAGCTCTGTTGTAGGTATTAATTTTTCTTCCGGTTTTGAGTTGATTGGTTTGTTAAGTTGGTTTGTTGGGAGTTCAAACTCAGAGTGAATGCATAGTCTTTTCTTTAGTTACCTTTAGGTGTATGTCAAATGGTTTTGGGTCACCTTTTGCTACAAGTATCTTTCCTAAGTGTAAAAATCTTATTTCTCGGAATAACGTAGAAGGGATTGCTTTCCATGCGATGTATCCATGGTCGACCGAGGATCATATTATAGTTGGTTTCCCGATCTATGATATAAAACTTGGTGAGGATTATCTTCGGTCCTAAGGTATTTGGTAGTATTATAGTCCCAATTGAAGTAGCTTTAAGGCTATCATAACCTCTTAGCGTATTTCTTGTTGTGGAACAATTTGTTTCTCCATATCCTAGCTTTTGAAGGAAAGAGAAGGGGAAAATATTAAGCTGCTACCCCGTCATCCACCATTACACATTTGATGTAATTATTGTAAACCCACACCTATAAATGCAAGGCCGAATCACCTCTGCATGCAATTTCAGCATCTGTTAGCGTTTTGTTTATGTCGAAATAAACTCGGTATCCCTATTTGGATGCCTTGGAGGGTGGTTATCAAATTTTATGTGGTTTACTTGTGTTTCAGGAGGTGGAGTGATGTTAATTAAATGACCTAGACCCAAAGTGCTTCTAAAAGAGCAGCCCTATGGGGAGAGTTTTTCAACAAATCCAAAAGGAGATGTGAGAGAAGGTCTTTGTTAAGTCATTACTTAAATCATAAGCACCCACGGGTTTTACCAATGTTTGTTGAATGTTATTTGGCTCTAGTGGATATATTGGATTTGGTTGAGAAGAATATTCTCATGATCTTGTTATGACTTCTATGTGCAGCCCAATATCTAACTCCACTAGACCAACTATCTTGGTTCGTGGCTGATTTTCTAATTGCGTGCGTGCGACAAGTGGATTTAGTGAAGTTGAGGCTTCATGATCGTTATTTCTGTCATTATACCTTTATTCATCCCATTTGGATTTGATTTATTATCATTATTGTGATTTGGAAGTGGATCATTGAAGATCTTAAGAGGTGCGTTTTGAGGGAGATTGCCCCTGTGAAAGTATTTGGCATAGGTGTCACGAGAATCATTAAGAACATATCTAGGAAGAGTTGTCTTTGTTCTTCGGCAAACGTTGCATGAACTTATTGTAATTGTAGCAAGTCCTAGTGTCATGGCCTCAAATTTTTGAAAACCACAATACAAGTTGGGATTATAACTCCTAGGTTGTTGGCTTGGCATGTGTTGTGTTCCAAAACTCCTATTAAATTGTTGATTATTAGGATTAAAGTTTTGCGGTTGTTGTCTTTGGCTTTGGTTTTGATATCTAGTTGAGTTTTGACTTGGACCCTGTGTCTGGATCTACCGTTGTTGTTGTTTTTTGTCGTTGGGGATGATTAAAATCCACCGCGTTGATTGTTGGGGTAAAATTGTTGTTTCGTTGATTGTTAACTGGTGGTGGAACATTTACAACATTTTATTTTTTGTTTGGTCAGTCACTCCATCTGTTGTCACTCCGTGGTTTTTGTTAAGGATTTTAGGTCCTTGATTGGCATTTGTGGTAGTAGGATAAGTCGTAGTATTTTGGTTGGGGATGATTAACCTCCCATTTGTTCCATATGTCTTACGACCGCTATCTATTGCAGCTTGATCTATTCGGAGAGCGCTCTCGAGCACTTCATCATAAGTTCTTAGTGGGAACTTCTAGACTTCTTCCTTTATCTCTTTGCTAAGAGAATGAAGGAATAAATCACATAGTTCCATCTGATCCATGTTTGGAGTGCTTGCTGAAGAATAGAGGACTGTATGCCATCTTTGGATGAAATGAGCAACAGATTCATTGTGTTCTTGTTTAATATGCAAGAATTCCTTGATTCCTATTCTCAACAATTTGTTCATGTCAAATGCCTTGATGAACTCTGAAATGAGTTGTTTAAATGAATGTATTAAGGCTTCAGGTATTCTGTAATACCAATCGAGGGTGATACCCTCTAAAGTTTTGGGGAATATTTTAGCAACAACTCCATCCCAAGGGAGTAGTTCTCGAATGGCTATGGCATAGGCCTTAATATGTGCATTTGGGTCTCCCTCTCCTTTGTACTTGGGTAGATTGGGGAGAGGTATTGGAAGCATGACGCTTTGTATAGTGAATTCTAAAGGTTCTTTCAAATATTCTGAATAAGTCCCTATCGCATAGGTTTCGACCATTGATGGTGCTTGCTGAGGGGGTGGAGGTGGAATGGGTTGTTGATATGGCGTAGCATATGTATTTATAGGGGCATAAGGGAATCCCTATGGTTGAGTGAATATGCTAGGAGAAGAGAACATATCTCCCTGTGGTGATTTGGAATACATGTTTAAGTATGGAGGAGCATTGCTCAGGAATGGATTGTTTTGTACTAAACTGGGAGGTATTATATTTTCAACTGGAGCGGCGTTAGAAAACGTGGTTCTAGTTGGAATTTGTTGTGAATACTGAGGAGGCATGCCCAACGTGCTTGTTCCTATGAGGAGGTCTACTTGGCTAGGATGATGTGGAGGATTGAAAGTTCTGCTGCATGAACTACGAATTTTGACTTGCTTGAGCAAGTTCCAACCCTCTAACCTTCTTGACTAAGGTTGAGATGACCTCATTTGGTGAAGACATGGTATTTTTCCTTAGTGGTGTTTCTTATATACCTTGAGGTTGTATAGGCATATGGTATCATGCTATGAATTGGTCGGTGCCCTGCCAAGTTTCACCGAGGGCATTTCCTATAGGTGGAGGAATGGGGGTGTTTTCTTGGAATGAGACCTCATGTTGTGTTTATAAAAATCCTATAGGTGGGTAAATATTTTGAGAGTGTTGTTCACTCCTAGCATAATGTGCTAAGTATTCGTCATCTAAAAATAGATATGGATATGACTGTCTACTAATTTGTGGTCTAAGCAACACCGAGGAGATGAACCAGATTCTCCAGTGAGCATCATGTTGTTTGAGCTTAAAGGATCTGGTTGTTGCATTTGAGTGAGCTGATCCAACTCCTCTATTTGGAAAGAAGAACTGTATCTAGTCCTTTGAGGTGGAGTCTGTGTTGAAAATTGGTTAGTTGAATAGTTGTCACCCCATGCTGAGAGCGAGGGTGATGGTTGTCTATTTAGTTGATCATAGTATGCTTCAAGACCTAGGAGAGGTCTACCATATGCATCGTATCCCGACATATTCGGGGGGTATATGAATACCCACAGAATAATGGGAAAGAGTGAAGGTGGATGAAAAAAGAAAACAGAAGGAGGAATATTAGTTTGAGTCATGTCAGGTTCACCAATTTTGTTGGTGAAGCTGATGTGAAGGCTAAAGAGGTAGAGAAGATGAAGCAGTTGTATGTTCACGTCGGGTTCACCAATTTTTTTGGTGAAGCTAATGTGAAGGCTAAAGAGGTAGAGAAGATGAAGTAGTTGTCTATTTACGTTGGGTTCACCAATTTTGTTGGTGAAGCTGATGTGGAAGCTAAAGAGGTGGAGAAGATGAAGCAGTTGTCTGCGTTTCATGTTGGGTTCACCAATTTTCTTGGTGAAGTTGATGTGAAGGCTAAAGAGGTAGAGAAGATGAAGCAGTTGTTTGTTTCACGTCGGGTTCACCAATTTTGTTGGTGAAGTTGATGTGGAGGCTAAAGAGGTAGAGAAGATGAAGCAGTTGTTTATTCACGTTGGGTTCACCAATTTTGTATGATGGAAAAGTGACATGTGAGCATGAGAATCTACAAGTAACTCTTCCTTGCACTTGACCTCCCGAGGTCGTGCCGAGACAACCGGTGGGGATGGAATACACACGGGATGTAGATAAGCTAGTTAGGTAATCTTATGTCTTCAACACGCAATAATGGGATCTGTGAATCTAAGGTCAAGAAGGCCCTCCTAACTTGAACCGGTGTGATAGATCATTTGGTGAGGATAGCTACTCAAAGGATCCAATCAATATCAAGCTCTACCATGATCCAATCTATGGGTTGTGGAATACGTGGAAGATGACTTGTGGGTGCTTCGTATATGTCTCCCGAAAAGGTCATGAAAATGAATGGCTAAATGTGTAATTGATCTTTTGGTGTTTTATGGACAATTCTTTGGTCTAGTCTAGAAATATTTAGCTTGATTAGTTGCTATGTTTAATAATGATAATTGTGTGATAATGTCTGGTGGAAGTGGAGAGGACCTAAACACCAATGTTCGCAAACCAGCATCAACGTTGGATTGATTTGTAGGCTTGTTAGGTTGTGGGACCTATGGATCACAACCATAAGTTTGTGGTTGTTGTGGACCTTCTATGGTCATATGAAGAGTTAAACCCACGATTCGAGTATCGGTAGTCGTATGCGTTTTCGGCCTTTATGTTTAGAACTACAAGTTACACAATTTTCTCGAGTACCTAACAGTGTGTTCTCGGAAACTTGGATACATAAGCTAGTGTCTATATCAATGAGGAGGTATCCTGCATCTGGATATGGGACTAGTGGATCAAAACCAAATTTTCGCTCTCTTTCAGTCTTGCTACACTCATATAGATATCTATCAATGCTATCTATAATTTGGCTGATTTGACTAGAATGTGTATGCTTTGTCATCTTCTATGTTTAATACTCTTAGCTGTGCGTTGATTTCTTGTAGGTCTGCTATTGCTCAGAAGACCTGAATTATGAGATTTTGGTCTATGTCAGTTAATGCTACAACAAGATTTGGTTGAGGCACGATTGGCTCAAAAATGTATTCCCTGGGCTCCCTAGGTCCCGTGATTGTCATACAAGATCAATATAAGCCTAACTGAAATGAAATAAACTAATTATGCAAGATATATCTACAACATATATATATTCCTCTATTTTTGTATTTTTGATAGAATTTTGAATAGAATTGAAAGAGAAACTAATCTAATACATTTAGAAAATGACAACTAATCTAATAACAAAATTAAAACAAGCAAGGTAGCCCAATGTAGCTACTTGCCTATGTAGTTGTGAGTTTATCCTAAATAACTAGATAGTTGATTAACTTAATTGAAAGATTCTCGATCCTACCTCAGAAGTGAGGAATGAATCATAGTTTCTCAGAAACTATCAATCCCCATAGCTTCCCTAGCAATATCAAAAATGAAATTTAACTGAAATGAAATATTTCACTACTCTATTTGATATGTTTTAACTAGAACTTTGACAGATAAAACCTAGAATTTACTGAGAATAGCGGTGAATCCGGTGGTGTATGATTTTGTCCCCTCAGAATGATCTCCTCATTCCTTCGTGTTCACGTGAGTCCAGAAGAGTGTGTAGATGCTAACATCAATAGAAAAAGGTATTTTGAACAATGATAGCTTTGGATATAGACTAAATATAATGCGAGTAGGAGAGGGATAGCATAAATGATAGAGCTTGGCGTATGTAATTCCTAGTGGGATTTATTGCATGGGAATACAACACAAGTGCACCAAGAGATTCTAGAATCTACCTTCTGTGAAGAACAAAGCCTACAACTCTAATGGATTTAATCTACAAATGACACTACTCTTCTCTAAACTAATTTGTATGAACAACAATGAACAAGACTGAAGCAAGAAGATCGAATGGCTTCCAACAACAAAGGAAAACTAGCATGGATGCAAACATGAAAAAATGAGCTCTAAACAAGAAATTGAAAGACTAAATAATGGAAATGAGAAGTTGAGGGGCCATTTTCTTGAAAAAAAGTTGGATACTTATAGATTTCACATTCACCCAAAGGTAATTCCTATTAGAACTCTTTTACCATTAAACAATGAAGAAACACTATTCTAGGGAACATAAAACATTAATACGAGCTAAGGCGGTTGAGAAAAGCTAGTGAAAGTTGAAAAATTACGCAAGTCATGATCAAAGGAGCATGCTGGAAAATGCGTGAAGGACCACCGCCCTGGCAGGCGGTGGTCACAAGACTACCGCCCTGTCAGGGTGGCGGTTTCATCACTGAAGGACAAAAAGCTTAGAAAAGAAAGGTAGAGGAATAAAACAAAGCACAAGGAACTTGGATAAAGCATTTAGGATGCTAACATATACTTCATGAGCTTCTCTGGATCTCGAACACCTTGCAAGGTGACCTGTATCATCATTGGGGCATGTGTAACATCATTTCGGTGGTACAAGTACCCTACAATTTTTGGTATTTATAGTTATACACCTCTTGATGCAAGATAATTTCCACCATGACAAAATACCTAGGCCCCACACTCAGATTCATATCTGATGCACAAAGCTTGTGCACCAATGTGGAATCCTTGACCTCAACCGTAAAAAGTGTTGTATCCTCCAAGGTCCATGAATCACAGGTGATGGTTCAAAAATTATATGACTCCTCAAACTCTACCATGCAATGGGATTTTATTACGAGAAAAGTGGCAAGTCACGAGAAAAATCGGTGAGATTCTAAGTTACAACAAGGTCATTACCAAGTGCCGAATCTCTCGACCCAACTCTAGTTAGGGATCAAGGAGTGGAAGCAACATATTGAAGAATTAGTTTAATTGGGCTTCCCGTCTCCCTTCCCGATGACTCCACTTTCCTATCAGAGGACCAAATCTAGCAACTACTTACGACCAAGAAACAAGATAAGACTATCTTTGAGTCTTTAAAAGATGATTATAGTGTTGTTGAAGTGGAGGCTATTTTAAATCCAATTATAAAAATGGAGTTCTGTTTGCACTAAATGGTGCAATATCTTTAGACATTCTCTCACAAGGAGATCATTGAGATGGATAGAGCCTTTTAGGCTCTACAATGAAGGACTTACCCGACAGAGGCCAAATGGTTTAGGTACCAAACTACTTTGAAGCAGCTTTGAGTGGCATCTCTTTGAGCCAAATTTTGAAGTTTGCGGTAGGGTAAGATTGTCAAATTCTTCCATGATTGGAATTTAGTCCCTTGGTGAGTCACCATAATTGTAGAATAATTTCTACATTTTTCAGGGCCCCTCTAGTTCTACTCCCTTTCATCATCTGACCCCTTTTGTATTTTGTTGGACTAAATTTTTCCTAAGTATGGAGCTAGACATAGAGGGTATCCATGTGTCCCTTTAACATATTTTTACGAAGGCACAAGGCATCGTAAAACTTGAAGCAATGAGCATCCTCCACTTGGTTGAAACATGGATAAGTAGCCCCAGATGGGTTAAAAAGTCAAGGATAAAGTAGAGGAACACACATGCCTCCACATGTCACCGGGTGAAACTTTGAAATAAAAAAGGAAAGGAGAAGCCTTCGGGAAGTGTTGAGTCTCCAAGTGTCATATAAGGAAGCTTCCACCATCCAAGGAACCAATTAAAGAAGCAAAGGGCTCGAGGACTGGTGGAATGAATGCAATCTTGGGTCCCAAAGCATGCAGTTGAGATCTGCTCCAAAATTTTAAGATCTCGTAGGTAATAACTAAATGTGGGTAGTGGAAACCTTAATGGTGACATGTTGAAGTAAGATCCTCGAATATCTATAAGAGAATGTTCTAGTGCCAAATATAGAGAGGGAAAAGATATATAAAAAAACATAATTTCAGATTTCTAGAAGAGATTTAGGTTTAGTTTATTGTGTTCATTAGCCTTAACAAGGCTCTATTGTAAAGAAATTACTGTAATCTATGCCATCTTGGCCTTATGTACTATTTTCTCTATAAATAAGAGTTCTTTTTTGTGCATTGATAAGTTCACAATATTCTTGTGTCCTCTATTTCTTCCTGTTTGCTCTTATTCAGTTCTTGATGGATGTTTAAGTGTCTATCGTGCTACATGCCCTTAGATATTTTACATAAATATTTTTATTGTGTTGTGATTATGTTTTAGTTTCATCCAATCCTTTGATGGTTTGAGATATATTCAGAGTAGTTGATCATGCTTGATGCTCTTCGACTAATCTAGTAGTTATCTCAATATTAGTCTCTGTGCTATTTTAGTAAAGTTTTGGTGCATCGCCTTAGTTAGGATTTTCACATCATTATGTTTTCTCTCTAACTCTTATCTCAAACATGAATCAAAGAAGAGCCAACTTCTATAAAATATGGAGGTTATCTTAGGGGCCAAGTCCCACATCTCTAATATTTCCCATGACTTTGGTGATTCATCTGCAAAGATAATCGTCAATAGTTAGTTCATATGAACTGACATGAGTCCACATACTATTATATTCTATGATGTAATTATAATGAAATAACATAATAAGATATGGTTAGGATCATTCTCAATAAATTATTTATAAACGTAAAATCCCTAGGTTATTATAAGAGATCTATCTCATTAACAATAATAATGAACTTCATAATTATATAAGAACAATATCTTCACCATCACTTTGCATACAACCAACCTATAATAACTTAGAAATTTTTACGATAATGTAGTATATCTGTATCACCAATAAATATTTACAAATGTAATAACTCACAAATTTATCCAACTAACTTCAAAACAATCATGCTTGGCTATTACAAAATCAAACCATTGTGAAAATATATTAATAGTGGTAATCCAAAGACTCTGTCCCATCTTAATTATAAACATATTGTATGAAAGGGTTGTTTTCATTAATGCAACAAGTAATGGAATTGAACACTATTAGGTTTATTTCAGATTCCTAAATTTGAGGCATCATAAAAGAAGACAATTCTCGTTTACTAAAACCTGCATTCTTTTCAAATTTCCAAACAACCAACAAATCATACCTTACTTTCGATAATCAAACAAATAGACCTGAAAAAACAAGGATAAAAGGAGGAGCTTGAGACTCTTATTTATTTCCAATACCAAAACAAAATAAAGCATATTATATATAAAATAATTATAAAAACATTTTGAGAAGGATCTATTAATCGAAATGATAACAAATATACACATATAAAGAGCTATGAACTATAAATTAACAATAATGCTATGTAAAATCTATAATAATAATTATTAATAGTAATGCTAAAGGATGGAGATATAAGAAATATTACTTATTCCATTTATAATTAATAAAAACCTTAATCCAAAAATGAATTCCGAGAAGGTATGATAACAGTCATGCCCCAAAAAGGAGTTATAAAAATGAATTAAAAAAACATTGCTCTAGAAAGATATTTTTACCTTAAGCAACATGTTTTCATTTCCTACAATCTCCCATTGTATTTTCCATATTTCCCTCAATAATCCAAACCAAATGGATTTAGAAGAATAAAAACATTTCTCTAAAAGGAGATGGGACAACTCCTTATATTTACCAAAACATTAACCAAAATCCATAAACAAGTTCAAAGAAGGAATGAAACAACAATGCTCTAAAAAGGAGTTTATAAACAAACTTAAAACAACAATTATCTAGATAGAGCCATTACCAACTCTCATTCCTTTTCACTATATTTCTCATATCTAAACTAAGGGTGTATACAATTACAAGGTCATAAATAAAATTAAAAAATCCCCAAATGTATACATTTTTAGATCTTTCATAATATCCCAAAATCAATATGCAAACCTTTTCCAAATTTATTTGAATAAGCCAAAATGAATTTAAAATTCCAAGCAATAAACCCGAGCTAAAAATACATTTAAATTCCTCATAATGCTCTAAAAATAAAAATGCATCCTCTTCAAATTTCACATTATACCTAGAACCCAAACTGTATTCCTTTCAGATTCCACATAATAATAAAAAAACACGTTTATAGAAATATTAATAACCATTCTCTTAAAGAGATATAAAATAAATGATATCTACAAAGCTCAAAGAAGAGATGAAACCAAATGATAATAAAAATATCTACATGAGTTGTAACTATCCTTCTATTATTGACTGGACCAAATAGCCCAAAACACATGTAGTTACAATCCTCCTTAGTAAACCCAAAACCAAAACCAAATACAAATTTCACATTAGAAAACCAAAAACATATTCAAATCTTGTATATAATTCATTAACCAAAGATCGTATTTAGCTATATCATTAAAATAACAACATAGGGTAAGAGTAAAAGAACCCATGGCTATATTTTACTTCCCACTCCTTTGAAATTTTCCAAATCAAATGCTTCCAACCACCACTGAATCCTTAAACAACATTTTTAAAAAATTAAACATGCCATGATAACTAGAAAATATCAATAACTCATATGCACAATCATGAAAAAAAAAATTTCTACCAAAAAATCCATGAAAAACTCTATGCAAAGCTCTAAAAACCAAAACAACGCGAATGAAACAAAGATCAACACATGCCTTATGTTCTCAAGGAATTTTCCACTTTCCAAGGTGACTTCCTACATTTAATTCCACGTGAAATTATTTATTATCGTGCCATGTCGTGGCTTATCCAACATCTAAAACCATAAAATTTAATAACCATCCGTTCAATATGCCAAAAAAATTAAGTCTTAACTTAATTTTATTTAAAACCTTCAAACCTCGGGACATTTCTATAAACACCAAAGCAAAAAAATACATATTAATCCAAACACATATAACTTATGCCATAATGGTCTATTGACCAATTTAAATGCCATCAAAAAAAAAAATACCTCCTTAACACATTGTTTAGGTGGTCTTAATGACCGATTAATGTAATAATCATATATATCTATATCAATATATATGTGTGTGTATATACATATACATACATACATACACACACACACACACACACACACACACACACACACACACACACACACACATATACATACATACATATATACATGTTAATATATATTATTAATTTATTAAATATTCATTAAACAAATATATGTATATATATATATATATATATATATTACTAATTTATTTAATCAATATATATATATATATATATATATTACTAATTTATTTAATCATCAACAAACACTTCATTCCATAACTTAGTTAAGTAATAAAGATCTTACTAATTCAATGAATGTATTAAGTCAAGGATGTTACAATATAGCCAAGAATGTGGAGAACTCCGAATGTTTTCTTCATCTAGATATCCAAACCTTTTCCACATATAATTACCAAGATTATAGATAGGAGAAAATTTGATATGGGGAGAATTGGGTGACCATAGGCTGTGTGGGAATAACAGTAGTTTTCCGACGTGGAGGGAATTTTGGAGTTCATACTCTCTAAGACCTTTGTCTATGATTTCCAATGTAGGTGGGGTGGAAGAAGTGGATGGTCGAAGTTTCATCAAGACCTCAGGGTCTATGTAGGTTTCATCTGTAAATGGGATAAGGTAGGGAGCCGAGGATTTATCTGTAGAAGGAAAATAATTTACATGTGTATGTCTTCCTTATAAGAGTTTGCAATACTCAAAAGGTTTAACATCTACACGTAACGTGAATTATTTGCCTTCATAAGGGAATTTGATGCACTGATGGTATGTAGAAGGGATGACTTGCATGGCGTGAATCCATGAGTGTCGAGGAGGATATTATAAGATGTTTCTATGTCCACAACATGGAAAAACATGTCTAGGGTTTTAGGTCTAACTTTTATTGCTAAAGAGATAGTACCCATGGATTTACTTTTACTATTATCATAACCACAAATGGTAATGATGTTAGTGCCTAGACTTTCCCAGTGTAACCTATACATATCAACAATCTCATAGGATAGAAATTCAATATGGATCCATTATCTATAAGAACTTGTTTGATCTTATGATGTGTGATGAATGCTTCTATGTATAAGGAATTATTATTGGTAATATTGGGGTTCAAGAGGTCATGAGGACCAAATGATAAAATTGGATTATTAGATGATAAGTTTGTAATTAAGGTCTAAATGTTTTGAGAGTTAATAGCTTTAGGAACATGTGCCTCATGGAGTATGTAATTAAGGATACTTTAGAGCATGGGAGATATCTTGAGTAATTCCATGAGAATTTTTTTTATTTGTTCTTCTCTAATTGTTTGATTATATCATATGAATCAAACAAAGACTTTGTATTTGAGGTTTGTGCATTTGTAGTGGGCTTTGAATTAAACATTTGTTACAGTGTTGTGGATGTGAAAGGTTTTTTAGCAGCATGTACTGAAACCTATTTTTATCTTGTTATGGAATAAGTAGGAGTGTTAAATTTGATAGTGGCTACCATGTTTGGTGTATGATCTAACAATGAAATGATAAAATCAAACTCAACATTGTTTGATGTTTGGCCCTTGTCTTTTGCATTATTGTTTGTATCATGCTTAGGAAGGGTCCTAGAAGATCATTAATTTCTCATTTGGCTTCTTGTTATTATATTTTTCTTCTATTTAGATGTCTCCATTATCAATAAATTCTTGTATAAAGTGATGTAGTCTTACACAACGATCCGTAGGATGACCATGTATATGATGGTAGTCACAATATTCATTTTCTTTATACTATGCAGGTTTAGGTCTATATTCTTTAAAAGGACATGTAAATGGGCATGTCAGCATTTTAGCACTTGCTTATTGATGGAGGAAACTTGAAAGGATTTCTCCAAGAGCCGTAAATTTTCATCGTTTACATCATGCGGAGCAGTTTCTTTATGAGAAAGGAATAGAGGATGTTTATATTTTTATATTTATTAAATTGTAGATGATTTGGATTTTGTAAATTTTGGACATGATCAAAATCTATGATTTCGTCATTTACAACATTTCTATTTTGGTTGAAAAATATATATTTATCATGATTTTGATTGTTTTTGTGATTGTGATTATTAGGTTAGTCTTTTAAAGGTGTCTTGATTAGGCCCTTAATGTTGAGAGCCCTCTCAGTCTATTTTCATTTTTATATCACTTCTTTGAAGTTTATCAAATAATTCATTTGCATTTGAAATGATAATTTTTAATTTAGGTTGGGAATGAATATGCTTACTAATTATAGGTACGGTGAAAGGGAATTGGCTTTCAATTCCTCACCACGGTTGAAGAAATGACACAAAAGTTTCATTGTTCCTTTGCTTTATGTTGTAAAGGTCCATCATTGTAATTTCAGAATCTAGATTGAATGAGAAATGTTTGAAAAATTTCTGAAAGGTCTACGAATGTTGAGATTGATCCCTTTGGAAGGTGTAATAACAAATCTAAAGATTTCCCTCCTAAACTCTTATCAAATAAGTGCGAGAAGAATATGTCATTATATGTCACTTCTTGGCATGCCATGAAACATTATTTAATATGCTCTCTTGGATCATGTTTTCCCTTTTATTTATCGAATTTGGGCATTTCGAAGGATTTAGGGAAAGGTACATGTAACATGTCCCTATCGAATGGGTAAGGACATAGTTCATCAAAATTAAATTGTTTTGTACGATTTTGAAGTCCCATTGAAGTTTATTTCATACTCCTTCATTCTTGTGAAAAATGGGGATTTTGATTGAGGAATATCCATGATGACATAATTTTCATGCGTTGATTTATGTTCTTTGCCATTTTAGGATTTTCACTGCATTTACGAGTTAGCGTGTTAGCTCCTTAGTTTTGGATATTAAGTCTTCTTTTGATGAATTAGATGTAGTGGTTGATTTTGCATTTTTCTTACTAGACTTGGGTTTGTCTATTATGTCTTGTAAGTTTTCATGCCCGAAATATGAGGGTATTTTTTCTCCCATTTCTAGGAGGTGAAGAAGATATTGATTTTTTTGCATCATTAGGTTATTAATAACTTGTTTTTCATTTTCGATAATCCAGGTTGTTCTCTGATGTCTTCGTCTTCAAAAGCATTATGACCAAAAGGGTTGAATATTTCAGATTCCTCATGGGAATTAGTGCTTTTGCTACATGTAAACACCATTTTTATAGGTAAATACCTAAGTGAATAGTGATTTTGAGATTTTGTAGAAGGTTTGACAAAGTTTGAGCTAAAAAGATGGATAAGAGTGATTCTTTTATTTTTGATTGATAAAATTAACAAAATCAAAACGTAAGTTTGAGATTGAAAATTATTTTGATAAAATTGGATTTAGTTTTACTTTACAATAATTAAGTGAATATTCAACATGTAAGATTTTAATTTGGTTTTTCATTTTATTGGTATGTGGATAAAGTGAATACCAACCTATAAGATTTTCAGATTTGATTCTTGGTTCAATTGCTTATGAATTGCCTAAAATTGAATAAAGTGAATATTCAATATATAAGGCTCTTGATTGAGTTTGATTTGATTTGGTTTAATATGTGAATAAAGTGAATATTCAACGTATAAGGGATTTGATAAAATTGGAAGTTCTTAAACAATGGATAAAGTGAATATCCAATGAAAAGGATTAAATCATGGTTTGATTGGATTTTTCTTAAGTCTAGGATTTTTGGTGAAATCAAAAACTAAATATGATAATATTTTGATTTGATTTTGATAAGTTTTGTGGAAAAATATATCATTAGTTGACCCTAGTTTGTTAGGATTACTAGGGGTTTAGGATATTCTCTCACCAATGTTGTCCGAATGAGTACACACACAAGAAAATTTATCATTCTTGACTTTACCCTCCAATCAATAAGAACAAGACCATTACAATAGATAACTTTTGGTTTTCCTCATGGTGATACTAGTCAAATAGTATGGGGAATTACCCATATCATTTTATGGTCCTCTCAACATTCCAACTACTTTGGAATTCCTATGGTACTACCGATAATGATTTTTAGTGTTTATGCCCAAGTACTTCCCACAGTTAAGAAGATGGGTATTTACCCTTATCCGAACCCACAATAAAAATGTTTTGTATTATTTTAACAAGTTTTATTATCTTTGACTAAGGAAAATTGCATGCAAAATGCTAACAGTTTGTTTCTTGATTATATAAGATATTCCAAACGATGCGGTCCTACACAAAAGTGATTAGTAGTTTTCCTAAAAACACATTGTTAGAAGAAAATACAAAGAAGAGATCATGGCTATTTTTGATTCTAAAGATCGTCCAAAGGCATAAGAGAAGATAATACATGAATTTGATCTTAACTAAGAAATACTAAAAATACTTTAAAAATAAAGGCGATAAACAATAGAAATGACTAGAAATAATGTTTAAAAATAAGTGTTAGGATTTGTTAATCTATATAAACTTGGATAAAATAGTTAGAAAAATAGTCAAAAATAACAAAGAAGTATTTAAACACTTGAAAACTACAAAAATTATGTAGTAACACAAAACGATAGCACAGTCAAAGTGAACATAAACACACCTGATTTTAAATATAACACACCCTATTGTTACATAAGTGCACTTGAAATTAATGCTAGCGTTCCAGATTGGAATGAAAAAAACCTATGAAAATGGTAGCGTACTCACTATGAAAAAATGCAGATTTTCACAAAAATGAAAAATAGAGTTAGAAATATGCTAGCACAAATAAGGAAAATGCATACGTAAGTAGAAGCACGAAGACACAAATGTTGAAACATAAACACATGTAGAAGCACAAAGATGTGAAAATGTTGAAACATAGATGTAGGTAGAAGCAAAAAGAAAAATATGTTGAAATGTAGCTGTAAGTATAAGTATGGAAACACACTTCACATGGTAGATGCACCCATATCCATGGAGATGCAAAGAACCCATAAATACACAAACAAATGAAATTTAGCCAAAAATGACTGGTTTTTAAAGAACTTCTCACAAGAGAGCTCACTAATGATTCTAAGAATTTATCAAGTATCTGCAAACACTTAAAAAAATAAGTATAAAGTTAAAATGACAGAAAAAAAAGAGTTATGGGTGTCCCATTGGGCATGCTTAGAATGTAAAAAAGAAAAACTAGTAAATGAAAGAAGATAAACAAGTAATGTAAACCAGATCTTCCTTCACATTTATTTGTAACCTTGGATGAGATGGCTGAAGTGTGGAATGAATTACCATACTTGTTGAATATCCTTTGATGATTTTTTTGTGGATGCTCCAAAATTGATTCCAAATGGAAGAAAGATGTGCTACAAGAATTGGATGAATTTGTTGATCAAATGGGGAGCCTAACGGTGTATAAATTCTAATGGAAATTTGACATACTAATGTTACAAATGCCTTAAGCCACCAAGAGATGATTTTTGAAGGAATGATCCTCTTATTTATAGCTGAAGAAGAGGCCATGGATTATGGATTAAGGTTTGAATAAGTTGCAGGTTAATGAATGCATTTTCCAAATTTAACAAGTTGATTTGGTTTGTGCGTTTGGCTAGTTTGAATAAGAATTTAAGGGGCAATGAATTTGAATAGTTGGATCTTGAATTTTTTAATTATACATGTACTTAAATTTCCCTTTTGTAGGGTTCTAGAACTTGAATGGAGTGAGCTAATTCAACTTGAGTGAGTTAGACAATGAAGTGGAAATGAGTGGAGGGTGAGTGGAGAATCAACTATTATTTTATTTAAATAGCTAATTAAATTAAAAAAGGAATGTAAATTTATTGTTCATGCATGATATAATTAATTTAATTAATTCTAGTGAGATGTGGGTGAATATTAATTCAAATGACAATGTGCAAAGGGATAATATGTAATTTTAGGGTGTTTACACCAACATGTGTTATGATAATGCAAACATTAAAATTTTTATATAGAATAGTGTAGGGAATATGTTGTATAATATTTTCAAGATAAAACTCAAATAAATTGAGTTATATATAGTGTGTGTTCATCTTCATAGTGTGGATTAGAGGTATGTTAGACTCTGTTGAAGATGATGGGACAGACCATAAAAGTTGGATACATGCATAGATTGTGTCAGGTATGATCCACACAAATTTCATCATATCACAATAAGAGGGTGTGCAACATATATGGAACGTGGATTAATTACCTTGGAGGTACTTTGAACATGTAGATGAGGTTCTAAAGTATTACAATCCATTGTGTAGTGCCCACATTTTTATAGCCTCAGCTATTTGTTGTTCTCTTTACTCATAGACATGTTTTGATAGGGATTTGACATATTTTGGACATTATGTTAGGATATTTGACCTCCTTAGACATGTATGGAGATTTGGGCGTATAACGCCAATTTGGCTTGATTACTATGTTGACACCTTACCTTATGATGTTACAAATACTAACTGATATGATGTTGTTTGGACCTTATTTATATATGATGGATACTTAGTTTAGTTGCATGTTTGGATTTTATGGATGTATGTCACTTTATCATTATGGCTAACTCATGGTGAATTGTGTGTAATTATGCATGTTGTCACATTTTCGATTCTAGAATGATGATATGATAGCATAGAATTCATTGATTTCTTATTGAGTAGTTGATTCACATTTTATCGGATAAGTGCGTTTAATGTGTGTAATGAGTGTGCGGGTGACAGTCACGGGGAGAACATGGGATTCGAGGCCAGCGACACAATTTTGCACAAGCAGCCCATGGGGGTAAGTCCTAACTGTGTTTATTGTATGAGGCCTTAGTATTAGATTTCATTATTTTGGGAACCATGAGTGACCCTCATTTGTAATGTAGTGTGTCATGTAATATTGCTTAGGATGTTTAGTTTGCGTTGTAAACTTGATTTGGGGACTTAATGGTCCCCACTTGCATTAAGTTTTGAGTTTGGATAATTATTTATTTAATTAGGGGATATTTGGGTCACATGTGAACCCTTGGGTGGGCCCGACATCCTCTACACTTGTTCCCAAATGTGCCAAACCCGAAATTGGGCTATTTTAGGCATTTTTAGTGACCCCTTTTAGTTTGGGAGTTCACTTAGCATGAAAATGGGCCCTTGGGCCCTACCTAATAGGTAGGGGGCTTAATTCCAAGGCATAAAGGGAGTTTCCACCATTTTGCTTCCCTTTGGTCAAATCCATGTAAGGTGGATGGGTATGGGTGTTTTGTTAAAAGTTGCACAAGTTTGTTTTGTTTTCATTTTGGGTAATTTGGGAGAAAAGGGTTAAAAACTATTTTATCTTTTCTCTCTTTTATTTTGAGAATCTTTGACCTTGAGGGAAGAGAGGGGTGACACATGTCACCCCCTCATTTGTGAGGATATTTTGGCTTCTCTTCAAATTCTCCCTCATGGGGAAAGAAGAGAACTTTTTTTTGGAGCTTTTTCTTGGAGGCTTGTGGATTTTGGGAGCTAGAGCTTGCTTGGATAAAGAAGAGGAAAAGTTAGAGTGTTGGAGAGCTTTTGGAGGTAGGCTCCTTGAGCTCATTTTTATGTTTTATATCATGTTAGATTGTAGTCTTGTTTTGTTTAAAATGTGTGTTGCTTTTGGGTGTGGCTATTTGTTGTTATGTTTGTTGTTTTATTTTCTCCATCCATCTTATGGCATGATGGATTTCTCCAAAAGGGTTTCCATATGTTTGATGACTTTGGAGGAGAAATCCATATAGAATATGGTTTCTCCTCCTTTCCCCTTATTTGCAATATTTGGTGTTTTCTTTTCTTAGTGCATGGTCTTAACTTGTATGTGAAAATAATGTAGGATTGTCTCCCTAAACCTTGTGCAAAATTTGTGGAAGCTAGTCCTCTCTCCCATGGGCTTGGGGGAGGTTAGCATGTCTTCCAACCTTGGAAAGGCATGTAATGATGCCTAAAGGTTGGGTGGTTAAACAAGCTTTTTATCCTTGTGTTGGTTCTTGAAAGCATTGGAGTTGGAGATCATGTGGTGGATATTTGGGAGTCTCTTGTCATCTTGGGTTCTCTTTGTCTCCTTCTTCTTTTATGGACATCATTCTCAATGTATCTTGAAGAGTATGGCTATGTGGAAGTCTTCATTTTCTTGTAAAATTCTCCTCTTTATATTTAGCATTATTTGTAAACGTGAGTAATGATTGTTTGAGCAATCTCTCTCTTCAATCTTGCAAAGAGGCTTGTAATAAGGTTTATTGAGTATTTCACATAAATTGTAAACATGTTGGATTAGTGTGCTTAAGCCATTGGAAAATAAACCTTGTAAGAGAATTATTTGATTATGTAATGATTGAAAACTCCATTTTGAGGGAAAGTAGATTATTAGAAATATTGTTATCCTTGATATATGTTTCCTTCTTGTAAAATGCTATAACATGATTGCATGTAAAATAAATACCAGCCTTGAAATGCATTTCTCCTTATTCTTTTTGAAATTTAGTGAATAAAATACAACTACATTTTTCTCATACAAAGAAAATTGTTGTTCAATGCAGTGAATATCTTATTGCAATGCTTAGAATATATTATATCATATAATATATTTTATAATCATAGTATAAAATGTCAAAATTTACATAACTGTGATTTTATTATATAACTTACTAGGGGTAAGTTGAGTTGTGTTAATTTTTCGAAATATAATATATATATATATATATATATATATATATATAATATTCCATAATATATATATAATACTTTTAATACGTATTAATCAACATAACTATGATTATATTGTTGTATGGCATACCTAAGGATAAATAAGCGATAAAATTTTATATACTAAAATATAGTATATGTATAATGTCATATTATATAATAATCCTTTAAATTTTTATTGCAAAATTCAAATTTGGCAAAGGAAATTTTGTTTGAAGATTCGGTGGAGAGAATTAATGTTAAAAAAAAAAGAATGGTGAGGAGGGTCGAACCCTCCCCAACCCTACGCATTACTCCCACCGCCACTACTCCTGCACCACTACCACCACCTCCTTGGTACTTTCCATGCCCCTGTCCCCATCCACCTTGTTTATGAGTATTTGAATATGAAATTTTGAAATCTGAATTTAAATTTTTGTAAGGACTTATTCACCCCCATCTTAGTCGATTGTGCTTATAACATATTTTGTTGGGATCTTGGAGAGATTCATGAATAGACTTACATAAATATTCTAAATTATAGGCGTGGTTATAAAATTCCTTTTTAAACGTTTTCATTGTGATTAATATAATAGTTTTCTCTATGAATTTAATGAAAGTCTAGTTTTTATCGCATGATCTCGAATTCCGTCATCTCCTTTATGTGTGGGGTTTTTCAAAACGGGTTTTTCTTGAAAGTTTAGTTAAATTTTAAACCTATGAGTAAATTTATACCCCTATGTTTCCATTCTCCAAATATTACCAGCCAAAATATGAATTGGGAACTTGTATTTAGTGATGAATTTCTAAGTTAAGTTGACCTAAGTGGGTTTCCAATTTTAAGAGAGCTTTAACTATCTGAAAATGCATTTTTAGATTTTAGAAGATTTTCCCTTTAAATTTGTTTTTAATTCAATGATATCCTAGGTAAACTCTGACTATCCTCAACACAACAAGTAAATAGTTTTATAGAAGTGTTTTCATATGAACGGTGTTGAATCTATTGGGTATGGGATGTATATTTTAATCCTTCGTACCATGTAATCTTGGTTCAATTTGAACCTTATTTATTTTGTTTACCTTGGAAATACTAGTCTAGTTAAGGTGAGGTTTAGGTTTAGGTTTTGTTGTGTTTGTTTTGATATGAGTACTCCTACTCCAATATTTTGTGAGAAAATTAATCCTTAAGGATATTTAGATGACCGGTATGGTTGCTTTATTATTTTCATCTTCTTGAGACATCGTGAACTGTTTATTTTCTACTATGATGTTTTGTGATGAAGTTTTAATCAAGTGTAGGAAATTTGTTAATAAATTTCTTTTGAATGAAACTCCACCAAAATTTTTAATCAGGTTTTATGTAAGTAAAGGTTGTTAATTTACCATGTAAATATTGATGTGGCATACATAGATATGACTTGATTTTTGTATTCTTTGATAGTATAATTAGAAAATAAAGATGATATGAATGGAAACTATCTCAATGGGATATTAAAAAAACTATTATCGGTTTTCCTTAGTCTCATATACAAGAAAATATGAAAGATTGTGTATCCATTGGAAAAAATAACTAAGATTTGTAATTATTTGATTTTATCATTGATAAGGTTGAAGATTGCTGTTGTGATATTATCTAATGTCTTGTTAATATAACTTGGATGGTGAAAGGGTAAGAAGTAATCTTATCATCTTCCTTTGTTTAATATTAACACACAAGTATTTTAGAGGCCCATTTATACGATTTCATTATCATTCTAGGTTAATGAAAGAGAATGATTAAGGTGGATGAATTTAATATTTGGTTCACAAAATTTTGTTAAGATTTGGTAATATAGGAAATATGTAAAAATAAAATTAGTAAAAGGATCATCTTTATTATTTATGGAACGTTGATCTTGATTTGTTATACTTTGTTGATAATGATACATAATGTTTTTTCATTAAACCAAGACAATTAATATTTAATTAATTTGTAACAGAGAGAAGGTACTCGAGCCATGATAGTTCATTTATGATGACCATGTGTAAATTATCATTTTCAGATTTCTGGTTTTGAAAAGCAATATGAAAAGGGTAGAGATCTGGTTTGTGACATACCTTGTTTATCACTATACTATTTCCTATTAGTGTAATAAATTAAGTTGTACTTTATTTGAAATGTGATGATTCAACTTGCATATTGAAAAGGGGAAATTAAGGCCTGTTGTACTTTGATATTGATTTCATTATCATTATGTATTTTAATATCGAGGTTTTAACCTCTAATTTATGAATGAATGTTTTTTTTTTACAACATACTTGAGTTTTATAGAAATGTTATAATGTCAAAATTAAGACATATTATAATTATGAATATATAGAATTTTTTTATTAAAAGAGAAAGTATTACTTCACAAATGTATAAGGAATTTAAAATCTTGTTGTGTTAATTATTTATCTACAATATTCATTATCATGATTATGTACTTTCATGTCAAAATATGAGATTAATGATGATGGATCATATCATTATGATTGTGTTTTTAAGACATTGTTTAATCACCTGATAATAACAAGTTAATATTTAAGGATTTATGATTAAAAGTGATAATATACTTGTTTTAAAATGTTTTTACAATGTAAATAATACATAATGAAACAACATGATAATAATAGAAAATAAAATGACATATTGGCATGTTAAGATCAGATGATTATTTTTGATAATCATAATGTACTTATGTATTCATTATTATTAATTCATAGTTGACATTGTTTTTATTTATAGATAAAGTTTTGAAAATGATCCAAGGGCCATATACATGAAGATATTATAGTGAAAGATCATTACCAACAAAAACATCTAAAAAAAAAACCCAACAAAAAGGAAAAACTCATCTCAAGTCAAGGAGACATTGACTCAACAAGAGTTGAAACATAGAACAAATAGGACCCAACAAAAACAAGACCATAAACCAACAAATACATAAAACACTGGTCAATAGCAGAGAGCTGAAAAAATCCCCTCAATTACTTTTAGCACGAGTCCTCAAAATTTTTCCTACAAACACCTCCTTCCCAGAACCATCATCATCATCATCTAAGCTATTGACATACATCATTATTTTCTTCCCTTTCTCTGCTGCAACCATCTCCTAAAGAACATCCACCCTATTGCTAAGCATCATAATCTCAAAGCACCATGATGTTGGGAACCTCTAATTAAACTCTTATTCTCGACCTTCATCCGATTCACCACATCTTCAAGACTCTCAATTTTACTGGCAAGAAAATTAACAAACACATTGGCTTCATTCAGCCCCTCCTTAGTACTCATCTCCTTATTCTGTCCTATAAGAAATTGAAGAGAAGAAGCCACGTCCAATTCCTTCTTTTCCTATCTTTCAAAGCGATAAGCTTACATCTATCAACCAAACTAACATGTTCTTCCCAATCATCCCCAAACTTAATTCCAACATTATTTATAGGTATAGGAGTACCGGATTTGAACAACAATAAAATTAACCCTTGATGCAATGGCACATCCATAGTTTTTGCTTTAAAATATTTCACCGACATATTCAAAGAATTAAATAAGTAGAATGGAATGTTGACCTTCCTATTCCTATGGAAGTGGTTTAACATGATGAAGTGTTGAGTATGAAGTTTCCTATATTTCCCATCGAGTGTTAAATACTTCATAATGATAAAACATACCTCTAACCAATGCCATGGAAGAGAGTTATGGGAAATACCATCTTCCATATGAACAATCTTCTCATCTGCATCAATAAAATTGAATATCCTTAAATACCTTACACCCATTGCAGTCCATGTCGGTAACTTTCCCAATAAAATCCTCGAAACAATAAGGCTTACTCCATGCATAGTGACCACCCCTTTATTCCAAGCCTGCACAAAATCCTTCAAAATATTCTCATCATGGCCTTGAAGCTTCTGAAAAAAGTGAGTAACTCCCCCACTTTTAAGAATGTCCCAAATTGTTGTATCCCTCTCCAAAGATATATAGGATGAAGGTTCCACCCTAACTCTATTACCACCCATGATGATAAAACCTTAAAAAACCCTGCATTAACTAGAAAAAACAAAATATAGCCAGTATAATTCCAAACTAGGGATAAAAAGTAGATTTGTGAGCCCGCACATTTGGAAATGATAACAAGGATTGCACAAATCCTAATCCCACACTTGACAATAAATTCACTTTTTCAGCATGAAGGACAACCCTAGTTGATGGTGTCGAGATCCACCTCATCAAGCCATATGTGATCATGATGAGATCGTACCCCAAAACTTGCCAATGTGTCTACACAAGCATTCGCTTCACAAAACACATGTGCAAAACAAGTCTCCTCAAAATTTAATAATAAAGCCCTTATTTATTCCATAATGGGATTTAAATTAACATGATGTTTATATTTTCCTTGTATTGCATTAATGATGTACAAAGAATCCCCTTCCACATAGATATTTCTAATTTGATGACGATTAGCCCATTTTAGACCATATAAAATAGAAAACACCTCAACATAATTGTTGGTTTTATTTCCAATAGTCAATCTACAATAGGTTGTTATTATATTAAATGATACAATAATATGAAATTTATTATTTGACAATTCATTAGGAATTAATGATGATGATTTGTGAAGATTAATTGTTATGGGTATTAGTACGAAACATTATAATGTAATTGTACTTATGAAATTAATTAAGTCTTGTACTTGATAAAAATTATAAATTATCGTAGATCGATTTAATTTATGATTAGATTAAAGTAGGTACATAGTTTATGCAATGACTCATGGAGATCATTACGTACCTCTAACGTGATTTGGATATCATCATGAAGCTTAGTTAACCTATACATTATTGTAAATAAATAAATAAATGGTTAACTATGAACTTAATACTTAATCAACATAAAATGATCACGATACTATGTTGAGACAAAGTTGCCTTATGAATATAAGTACAATTTTCACGTGGCATGCTTATGCGCGATGCATGCAAATATAGGCTTTAGCGCAATTCCGAGAAAAATGTGTCCACAATATTGCAAATGACTGATTGCACGTTATATCACCATTTATTCTTTAATCTGTGTCATGAGCGGGAGTGAAGTAGCTGTATACTCTCCTAGTTGACATTAAGAAGATGCACATGATTCTCTATACCTATAAAAATATCGAACCAATGATATAAAATCTATATTGTCTCGTGTGAAGAATTGAAGGGTATCAAGAAGCATATGAAACCCTTATCATTCCATATTGTTATCATAGGTAGTCAAGTTGGATTATGGAATATTAAATAAGCATTCCGATTACTCTGTTGTGTGTTGATAATCATTAAAAGCATAGTATGTTTGATTTTAATCACCGTGTGTTAAATTTGTTGAAGGAATCAAGATAATTAAATAGGTAAAAAAATTCCCTTAGTTTGATGACTGTAATATGGGTGTTATAGTTTTAAGAAACCTTTACTAAGTTGACTACATCTATGAATAATAATTGATATCTAGAACTTCAACATTTCCAAGCTAGGGCTCTCTTAATCTATTTAGAAAATAAAATTAATATGTATTCCAAAAAAGGAGGACATCAATGATAATAATACAAAATAAATTTTATATATCTCAAAGTAAGTAATAGAATGAGGAAACATAGACAAAATTTTTCATGCTTAACAATCCCAACACTCAAATATAAAAACAATATAACAAAAATGTCTCAAATATCTTGTTATATGATTAAATCAATAAAATTATTTTATTCACTATTATTTAAAACAATGGCTTTATACCTTGTTCCTATAATCCCTTTTTCAATACAATTGAACAAAAATTATCTAAAATTAAATTTCTTTCTATTTCTTCCGATACCTTCATTCTTTCCAAGTATAATGTCGAAAAAAACAAAAACATGGTCTCAATGCATTTTAGAGAGTGAAAAATACAAACTACAACCATACTTTTAACTTAGGCATGAAGTAACCGAACCTTGTTAAAAATTACCAATAATCCACTTAAATACATAAACTTAGAAGGACAACCTGAACAAGAGAAAGATAACAACTATACTCATGAAGTTCATTATTTTCTATACTACCTATTTATTCCCTTCCTGTGTCTCACAATATTAATCCATAAATGCATGCAAAAAGAATGCATCCACTATAACGTTCTTAATGACATCTATTACACTCTTTATTTTTTTATAACTTTCACACATTAACCCAAAGATCAAAACATATTCAATCCCAAATTTATTTTTATAACCCCCAATTGAGTTCAATTTCCAATTAATAAACCATACATAAAAACATTAAGAGTATCCCAAGATCCTTCAAGAATAAAACTTATTATTTTTTAGTTTTATCATATTAATCAAAAGAAAACCATGTATCAAGAAATATTATTAATGAGACATGCTCGATACGAGGTATAAAACAAGTAATAACAACGAAACTTAGAGATGAAAATTCAATGATAACAACAAGTTCTATATGATCTCGTTGAAATATTTCTAGCACTTTCCGTACCTGATAACCAAGAGTGCATGCAGATACAAATAATCAAACAAAAATTAAAACCAAAAATTGTGATTCACTAATCCCTATTCATTTCCAGATTTCCTAATAAAAAAAACCAAGATTTTTTTGACTTTTTCATTAATATAAAAAAAAATTTACAATAAAAAATCCCACCCAAAATCCATGCTCAAAGAATAACAACAAATATTTTAGAAAGCATTATCAACATAAAATAGGTTATAATTTTCCCACAATACTTCCTTGTTTTATTTTTAGATCTCATGCCATGATCGAACCAAAATGTTTCCATCCTTTTCATTCTAATAAAACAAATGTAAGAAATAGAAATAACCATATGGCTGTGCTTTTTCAGGATAAGAAGTCCAAAGAGTTTTGGATCTTATCTAATATTTATGCCCCAAATATTAAAAGTGAAAGGAAAAAACTATGGGCTGATCTCTCCAAATTTCATAATGTGATCAAAGGGACAGAATGGGTGATTTTGGGGGATTTTAACACCCCTTTGTGTCCTGGGGAAAAGAAGGGAGGAAATATTGATCTTATTGAAAGTATGGAAGACCTTCAGATTTTATTTCCCTCAACAACCTTATGGATGTTGAGCTAAGAGGGAGTAGATTTACCTGGTCTAATAGAAGAAAGGGTGACTAGTTGATTCAAGTTAAACTTGATAGAGCTTTGATCTCTTGGGGGTGGTTGAACAAAGAAGATGGTTTGTTTTCCCTTCCTCACATAGGATCTGATCACAATCCTATCCTCTTCCAGATCAAGGACAAGGATAGGAGGAGAACCCTTTCAGATTTGAGAAGATGTGGCTACAAGATGAGGATATTTTTATTTAGTTAAGGGATGGTGGAATGTGAAAATCAAAGGAACAACTTTATTCAGAATTGTTAAAAAGCTTGCTCATGTTAAAAAAATCTGAAAGAATGGAATAAAATAAGTTTTGGTAACATTTTCGAGAAAAAATAGTCTCTGGCTAATGAGATTTCACTCCTTCAGGGAGATCTGGAATCGTTTGGGGAAGGAAATTCTATGCTCACCCAAAAAAATGAGAAGGATTTACTTGCTGAGTATCATAACATCCTATGGAAGGAGGAAATTTTTAGAAACAGAAATCTAGAGTCCTATGGCTCAAAGATGGTGACAAGAACATGAAGTTCTTTCATATCTCTACTCTCAAAAGGAGGATCTCTAATAGAATTCTCTGCATTAAAAATGAAGAGGGAGTTATGCTCAATGATTCTAAGGAAATTCAACAAGAGGCATGTTCTTTCTTCAAGCAGGATTTTGGCCTCATCTAGAGATTCTAACAACATGAAGGAAGAGCAATTTCTAGACGTTATCCCCCATCGATTAATGATGAAGACAATATCATGCTCACTAAAATCCCTTATGTGGAAGAAATTGAATTCATGATAAAATCCTTAAATCCTGATAAAGCTCTGGGACCTGATGGTTTCCCTGCTTTCTTCTTCCAAAATTTTTGGGAGATTGTGAGGGATGATACCTACAATGCTATTCAAGAATTCTTTAAGAATAAAAGGATGCTTCAGGAGTTAAATAGCACCTTTCTTGCTTTGATCCCTAAGAATCATGATCCTTCGGAGTTTAAAAATTTTAGACCCATAAGCCTTTGCAACTGTGTTTACAAAATGTGCTCCAAAATTTTGGCTTTAAGAATTCAGCTTGTGCTACCCTTGATAATATCTGAGCAGCAGGGAGGATTTGTTATGGGAAGAAAGATCCAAGATGGTATTGTCACTATCTAGGAGACCCTCCATTCGGTGAAATAGAACAAGAAGGAAGCCATGTTTATCAAGCTTGATATGGAAAAATCCTATGACAAAGTTTCTTGGCCCTTCCTTCTGAAGATTCTTTCTAGGTTTGGCTTTGGAGAGGACTTTAAGGAGATGATTCTCTCATGTATTTCCATAGATAAGTTCTCGGTCCTGGTTAATGGGACCCCTTTTGGGTTTTTTAACATTACGCAGGGTTTAAGATAAGGTGATCCTATCTTACCCTTTATTTTCATTATTATGGCTGAGACCCTTAGCAGAGCTCTAAATAAGGCTACAGAGGATGGTAGAATCAGAGGTATTTCTCCTACTGTCAATTGTAACAGAGTTTCTCACCAGCATTTTGTTGATGACACTATGTTGGTTGGTGTTTCTTCTATCCCAGAGGCCAAGGAATTCAAATAGTTAATGAAGGATTATGAGGAGGCGTCTGATCAATTGATCAATTATGGGAAAAGCTCAGTCTTCTTCATCAATACCCCTGAAAGAAGAAGCAACAAAATTGCTGGTATTCTTGGTTGTGCTTCTAAAACTCTCCCAACTCGGTATCTCGGGATGCTTATAGGGGTGGAAAAACCTAAGAATGTTGAATGGAATTTCTTAATTGATAGATTCCTGAAGAAACTTGAAGGATGGAAAGGGTCGTTGCTATCTCAAGATGGAAAATTCATTCTTCTCAAATGCTTGATTCAGAATTTACCTATTTATATGATGTCTATCTACAAGGTTACCCTTTGAGGTTGCTAGCAAGATGGAAAGCATAATTTTTTTTTCTATGGAGTGGCTCGAATCTAAAGACATAATTCCTCTAATTGCTTGGGAAAAGGTCTGTGCCCCCAAAAAACTTGGTGGTCTTGGTATCAGAGATTGGACCAAAATGAATAAAGCTATGTTGTCAAAAATGAGTTGGAGACTGATTAAGGAAGAGAGTGTTTGGACTAGTATTATAAGAAGGAAATACTGGCCTAATCTGTCTACTAACGAATGGTGCTTCAACACCCAGAACTCTAATGGTTCTTCTTGTTTCTGGAAATCTTTAAACTGGGCTAAACATGTTGTCTCTAAGGGAAGAAAATGGTTAGTGGGAAATGGGTAAACCATTAACTTTTGGGAGGACAAATGGTTAGAGGACCTTCCCCTCAAGGCTATTTACCCTATGGTCTATAGAGATTCTATGACCAATTATGGGACCAAGGTTAGATATTTCTTCAATTTAGATGATCCTTTGGGACAATGGAAAACCATAGCTGGATCATTCTAACAACATTGAGATTGCTTCTATTAACAGCAGATTAAGAGGAGTTATTATTAATAAAGAGAATCTTGAAGAGGATAGTATTTACTGGTCAAAGGAAGATAATGGTATTTTCTTGGTCAAAAGTTCCTACAACTCTTTCTTTCCGAGGGGGAAGGGAAAATTATAACTGGGGAAGTGTTTGGGTCAAAGAATTAATCCCCAAGATTAATATGTTTTGGTGGTTGGTCATCCATGACAAGATTCTTATGGTTGACAACCTAAACAAGAGAAATTTCCACATGGTTAATAGATGTGTTTTGTGTGAATCTGATTGTGAAGATACCTCTCACTGTTCCTAAACTGCCCCTTTCTTGTCTTGGTTAGGAAAACCATTCTCAATCTTTTTGAAGTCAATTGGGTTTTTCCTGACTCCATAAAACTATTGTGGACCCAATGGTCTAACCCTTTTAAGAGCCAAGGTTTACATTTTTATGGACCTTCTCTATTATGCATTTGGCTTGGGAGATATGGAAGGAGAGAAATAGAAGAATATTTAAAGGCAAAAATATCCTCCTAAAAAAATTGGAGCCCACTGTGTGAATTCCATTTTGGCTAATTTCTCTAACTTGAACTCCCAAAAAAAGTCCTTTTTCAGAATGAATCCAAATTTTCCTTGAAGTGGGGTTTGGGATCCACTACCATTAGCCCCCTTGTTCTTAACCCTAGACTCAAAGGTTGGGAGAAACCTAGCAAGGAGTGTTTAAAATTGAACTTTGATGGTGCCTCCAAAGGAAACCCTGGTCATGTTGGCTGTGGCGGGGTTTTTCGTGATTTCGAAGGAATTTTTATTCTAGGGTACCATCACAATCTGGGAACTCAAACTAATAATGTTGTTGAGGCTGCTGGGGTATTTTGGGGGCTGTCTATAGCTCTTCAACACAATTTTGTCAATCTGGAGGTGGAAGGAGACTCCCTAAACATAATTAACAACATAAATGGGAAAGGATCCATCTCTATTTCCAACCATAACTCTATTAAGAGTATTAAGGAAATGACCCTTTATTTTAATATTATCACCTTTAAACATGTTTATAGGGAGGAAAATGTCGTGGCGGACTTCTTTGCTAATATGGGGGTTAATGGTTTTGAGTTGACACTTATGAAGGAGGTGGAAATCCTCGATCTTAAGGTGCGAGCACACTTATTAAAAGACATCAATGAACACATATAAAGTCCTTTCATGGGGTGTCAATCTCATCATGGTCATATGCCATAGGATGAATGTGAATTTATATTTCAATAATGATAATATCGATAAGCGAGATCCGCCCATGTTCTTAGAGATCTCTAATTGCTTCCAGTGTCTGTAGTAATTTCACTTATTGGCATGCGAGGAATCTTCTGGTTTTTTGGATTTTGGGTCTTTTTGTGAAGATGTTTTTGTTGTTTGGCCAAATGGGTGGTGATATTGTCGAAGTAAGCGATCGACCTCTAAGGGTCACACCTAAAGCTATGGCTTTGTTTGATAAAGAAGGTTTTCACACCCTTTTAAAAGAAATTGAAGGGCATTATGAAAATCTTAGCAAATATTTTGCTAGCACCTGAAAAGTGACCAAAAAAGGAGTGGTTGTTGAAATGAAGGGGATCAGTATGGAGATCATGGTGGATTCGGTGGCCAAAGTGATGGGCATCCCTGTTGTGGGGAGGGAGGTCTACAAACCTAAGAAGGAAGCCTCTAAAGAACTGAATCTTTTCCTTAAAGGTAATGAGAATCTCACTTCCCATTTTGTTGGTTACCTTCGAATGTCTCTTCCTAATCCTTATGATGAGGTGGCTCTCACCCTTATTCAATTTTTAACTTTGGAGGGATGCCACAAGTGTATTTATGCCTACCACCTCCCTATGCTTAATCATTTTAGGCATGGCTAGGATTTTAGTTCTCCCTACTTTCTATTTTGTTCCATGTGTGCCTCTATTTTGCAGTTGAAAATGAAAAGAATATTTGTCCCTCTCCATTAAGGATTTATCCTTTCCCTTGTAAAAAGAGAATCTTTTGACATAGATAAAATTGGCTCCCTTACCATGGATTTAGAAGCTTATGCGGATGGGCATTTGAGAATAAGAGGATGAGGATTCAAGTGACGATATTGAATCTCAGGATGGGGACTCGAATGATGACCAAGATGGGGTGGAGGTGGTGGCAGACTAGAATCTTAAGGATTTGAAATCAAAGTAGGTCCCTTGTACTTTGCCACATACTAAGGGTGAGTCTAATAAATGGAAATTCGTGAGCCCTATCAATTCTCAACTGGAACAACACTTCTAGGATTTGGGTCACGTTGGTGGTAAAAGGGGAAAACCGGTTGGCAACGATGATGGCTGATATTGAGGAACTCAAGGGTGATATATAGCTCACTAAGAGCTTCATTCAGTTTTAGTCAATTCAATGAATGGCATAAGATGAAAGCACGAGCTGTGGAGGAAGCATCGGCAAGAAAAGGCATGGTAGATAGATTGAGGTTTTAAAGGCCAACTTTGGTTTCATAACCAAAGATTTGGATCATGTTCAGGATATCATCCATAGCTACATGGTATGGAGTGTAGTCATAGTGAAATCAACTATGCAACACGTTCGGACTTTGGGGCGGTTTGTTAATGCCTATTGTTCCATGGATAGTCAAGGAAGGAAGAGAAAGGTGACCCCTGATGGTTTCGACTTGGGTACCTTGGCGGGTAATATTTATTATTTGGTGAGGGAATGAGCTAACGTCTTTGGAGGGGCTTGAAAAATCCTATAAATGATCTAGGGTGGGGTGTTTTGGTTTTTCTTACCATCTTTGATTCGCTATTACTTTCATCACTCTTTGTTAGTTTTCTTTACTCGAGCTCAGAGAGCTCTTATTACTATGAATTATTATATTTTGTTTTTTGATGTTGTAGTATTGTAATTATCTACTCTCTTGGAGTGGTGTTGGTGTACTGTAGGCAGGGTCTCCTCAACCCTATTTTACCTCTTATAAAAATAAATAAAACAAATGTATGCAAAGTAAAATCTAAAAAAAACAATAACCCATTTCGTATTCAACTCTTCCTTCATTTATTTTCTAAATTTTCCATAAAAATTTGAAATCCAATGCATTCAGTTAATCCTTTGTTTATTCTCCAAGTTTTATGTAAAAAGATAAAACCAAAATGTGTTCATCTCTTAATAATAAACAAAAAAAAACACTCATATTTGTCATTCTAAAACAAAATTTCAAGAAAAATACCCAAAATAAAATGATTTTTTTCTAGTTTTAATTCAAATAAACAAAACCAAAATGTATTAGGGTATTTCATATTAATAACAAGGAGTGAGCGAATGAAATCCATGCCTATTTTTTCCTCCAATCTTCTTTGAAACCTTCCAAGTTGAATGCTTCCAAACACCCACAAATATTTTAATAGGAGATTTAAATAACCAAAGAGCTATGATAATAGGAGATAGTAGTCATTAATTCACCATGAAAATCCAAAAATAAATTCCAACAAAATCTCCATGCCTAGCTCTATGTAGATATCAAAAAATAAATGAAAAATATAAACCATGCACATACTTACATCCATTAGATTCTCCGAGAAGCTAAAAATTCCCAAGGAACATGACCAACCTTTACTTCTTCATTAATTTCTAATGTCATGTCATATCTTAAAACCGCATAAACCTCACAAAACATTCCAAATTTTCTAGATAGCTTAAGTTAAACATAAGTTTATTTAAAACATTATAAAATCCATAAACCGGCATGGTGGGCATTACAATGCCACAAACCACACTTAAATCCAATTTTTATTCCTTAGTGGTCTATTCACCAACTTATATGCCAAAAATAAAACATTACTAACCCATGGCGGTCCAAGATAAAGATATATATTAAAATCATTATAAATACACACACACACACACACACACACACACACACACACACACACACACACACACACACACACACACACACACACACACACACAATTAGTTTATTGAATCATGTACAAACAATATTTATTTATATATATTGTTATTAACTGATTACATCCTTAACAAACACTTCGAACATGAAAATTTATAACACAACCAAACTCAACATTCATTAGCAAAGCGGGGTGAAATGAATGATTGTGATAACCACAAGAACAATTAAATCGAGGATGTTGCAAATGGGCCTAGGATAAAGTTATCCAATATGGGATAATATATAAAATATATCCTTTTTATAGTTGTTTATCTTATCATAAATCCTTAAATGTGTTAAAACCCCAAGTAAAGTTTCAAAAGTATCAATGACTTTGAAAAATAAGATGAAAAAAACCATAATAGAGTATTAAACACCCAAACTCAAGCCATATGAAACAAAGAAGGAATAGAAATTTCACCATTAAGGACTATTTTCTTATTTGATATCACCGCACAAATAATTCACTAAAGCGCCACATGATTTATTATTTGTGCTAATTTTAGATGTTTCAATTTCCCCACCTTAATACAATAAATGAAATTCACTAGTTAAAGGGAAAATCATAAATATTTAAATTACATACCTCTTTTTGAATTATATTGGGTGAGGTTTTGTATAATTTATAAATTATTAAATAATGAAACATATAGTGTAGAATTATGGAGTTATGAGTGAATAGTGGACCCACATGTTTAGAGAAGCTCCATTTGTAATTTCAAAGGAGAAGGTGATACTTGGGATTGAATTAACACTCAATTAGGGTGATTAATCCCTAATTTTTTGAGGATAAAATATATTAAATTTATTCAATGAGGTTGGGGTAGAGTAATCCCAAAATAATTTTAATTATAAAGTAGTGCACTACTCAAAGGTGGCAAAAAAAAGGCTCCACTCAGAATGATGTTAACTTTTATGGGTGTCTTTAGACCCAATGTACATCACCCACTTTAGCAAACCACATAGCTGCAGATGGATCTAGGATCCAAATATTTGTATGGTTAAAAGGGAATGAATAAGTTACATGACCCCACCATACTTGTATGAAAGGGAATTGAATATATTGATGCCCCCATAACTAATATATTCGATTTGGAAGGATTTGATGTAAGTTGCCACATTTTTAAATTAAATTATAGAGGAGGTGATTGTGATTCAATATTATGCCCCCAAGTTATTTATACCTTGAGTAGTCAATCTTGAGTTTTTTAATTCTTAGGATATTAAAGATAGATGGGCACATGCATTTAATGTCATGTTTGTGAATTTAGGAACAATGGAGTTTGAATTTATATCATTCCTTATGTATCCGGTAGGAATACATGTATAAGTTATTCTTTTGAAATTTTTGTATATGATTTGAATATTATTAAGATATTTCGAATTCTTGCAATTTGTATTAATCTTGAAATTTAAATAATGTGTGATCTTTAATCGTTTTCAGATATGATTTTTATTTTATATTGGATCGTCTTCATATATATTTCCTTTGATAAGATATTTTTATTTTGTTACAAACCCTAATGTTGCCCCATTTAAAGGAGAGGGGTGAGAGTGATAAAGAGATAAAAAAAAAAGAAAATAATAGTGCTCATAGATAGTTGAATATTTGTACTTATGTGTGGAGTAGATTACACATTGGTTTGAAATATTGATTTGAAGACAAATCAGTAATTGTATTCATTATATACTCAAAAGAGTGTAGGAACTTGAAATGTGTAACAATTTTTTTAATTATAGCTAACCAATGAGGAGGATATAATAGCATAAAAGAGTGTGTTAACATAATCCAACCCCAATGAAGACACATAATTTAGATATTTTTATCTCAAGATGTCATATAAACAATATGGTAGATAATTAGGTGTAATAAGATACCTTATATGGTAGTTATAATTATAGAGAGTTATAACCAAAATATCAATAGGTGAGTTGAAAATTCAATAGTAATTCATTTTATTTGTGATACTGATATTTTTGTTCTACAATTTTGAGCATGCTTCCTATTGAGGAATCCTAGACATGAAATTTATGCTACTATAGAGAGCCCTACGGATATGGATGACCAATGAAATAGTATGTATTTTTTTTATAGAACATTTGTGCCATATTAATCCCATTTTGGATGTTTTATAAATTTTCAAATTTGGTTGTTTTCAAGTTCTATGTATTAAATTACCGTATGGCTATGTTTTCACCCTAGGGACAAAATAAATAGACTATAAATGCTATTTATATCACTTGGATTTATGTATATATGACTGTATTTGATAGCTAAGTTAATGATTAAGGTTTGGTTTGTGTGTTTTGCAATGACATTTGCATGCCCACAATTTTGATATTGTCACAACATGGTGAGGATGTGTTAGAGAAACACATACTTAGTTATGATTTATGATTGGGGGAGACACCCTATAACATGTATTTGATGATTTAATTCATTGAAAGGTGGAATGTGACCTCTTGTACTTTATAGGTCTTGAAAAGGGAGATGAATGTGACATTAGAAGATTTGTGGAAAATTCTATGCCTCATAGAAGTTTGTTAGAGGGTATAATTATCATTCACAGAATGTGTGAGTGATATCAAATGAGATCATACATGCACGATAAGGTAGTCATGTGGATGAAGGGTTGGTTTTATTTTGTTGCTAAGTAATATTTTAAGATTAGGTGTTTCTTGATTGTGGACTTTTATTGTCTATTATATACATATTTTATTGTTTTGTATGGTGGTGATGTTATTATTATCCCAAATAAACCCCCTCCTGGATTAATTTAGATAACTCATTTAAAATGGACTTAGCCATTTAAAATTTTTTGGGATGTTCAAACGCCCATCAAAAGTCCACACCGCTAAGAATTTCAAAAATACGCAAGGGAAATGTGTCGCAATTACGGCTCTCCTTAGAAATTTTCAAATCTGCAGACATAAAAGACCCAAAACAAGCCACAATAGATAATTTTATCGGGTCCGAGAAATATCCAAGTAGGGTTGAAAGGTCAATGGGACATGTGGCCAAAGCTAGAGGTGATATGTTGTGAAATATCAATGATGAAGATGGACACATGTCTCCATTGCATGGTGAAATTTAATGAAGACGTTCTTGATACATGTAAGGTCCATGAAATCAGCCAAGGTTGATAACATTTCAGGTTATGGAAAGGGTTGAAAGTCATCGTGGTGAGAAGGATAGGTGATGTAAATTAAATGGTTCCACATAGTAAAAGTAAACAGGGTTGGATGTGGATACATGGTGAAATTCTATCAAACACAAGGACAATGGACTTTGGTGGATCTCAAGTCCCGGATTGAACGAAATTTGGTAAAATGCTTCGAGTTCGGGTGGTTTGGTAGGTCAAGGCACTATATGTGGCTACATTTATATAGAGCCAACATTTATAAGTCCGCTTAGATAGAAGTTATGATGCGAAGGTGCAACAAATCAACAACAAACATGAAAGAAAAATATATTTCACATGAGATGGAAGGTGTAACCAATCAAAAGAAAACATGAAAGAAAAATATATTTGACATGAGACATACATAGATCCTTCTTCTGGTTCACGCTTCACGGGGATCAATATGGTATAGCTGAATATTGACATTTTGAGAAGCGTCGATATTTCCTATTGGATTATGTTTCACAATGGCAGTATAAGTAAAAGAAAACTCGATCCACTGCGAAGGTACATGGATATTTCTTATTGGCTTACACTTTCTAGTGAACATACCCGATAAAGAGGAAATGCCTTACCCTGACCAAGGAAAGGTGAACATGTGGAAAATGAGAATCAATACACATGTAGCTAAAGGATATCCCCTGAGCCAATCAAATGTTTCCACGTGTCACTCTCTTGTTCATCTCGACATTAAAATTTTGAAATGGCCATATCTTTTTCTCTAGAGCTCCAAATAGGGCAAATTTGGTATCGTTAGAAAGGTATCCTCAAGGGCTTGAATTTGGAATCGAGATATTCAAAAAATTGATGGAATTTTTTGGGAGAAAAAGAGGAATAATAGCTAGGGAATCAATGTGCAGTTGGAGATAGCTCAACTACCCAAATTGATGAAGTATGGGGCTCTTACATTATTCTAGAAGCAAAAGGACATTGGGGAACATGTTTGATAGGGTTAGCATGATGTTTTTAGAGATTAATGGATGATTGACAATGGTTGAAGATTGGAATCCATGTTATAGGGAAAGACAAAGATTTTTATTAATGATAAGATCAAATTTGATCTCCTTCCCTCTCTTTTCCCTCTTGTCTCTCTCCATTCTTCTATATATTGTAAAATTTATGCTTCTTTCATAGAGATCATTGTTTGTTGTAATGTCACCATGCAAAAATGGTGGCCGACTTCCCATGAGTTCCGGACCTTGATTTTTTTCCCTGCAATATAATCATGCCTTCTTCCATGAATGTTGTGAAGTTGTGTATATTTTCAGCAATAGAATCTATTTTTTTGGCACATTTTTATACCCTTGCACATTTAATTTACAATCTTTCATCTCTATTCATTTTGGAATGTTATGTGTATCCTTTCTTGAAGTTCCATTTTTTTGGTGTTGTCAACATGTGGGAAAAGAAAAGTTGCATGGTTCTTATCCATGGCATATTTTTCTACCCTTTGTCCCATTTTTCTCTATTTCCTTCCCGTTGTGGAGAGCGATCAACCTCATTTTTGGTGCTATCACCACCCTTTTAGCTTAGGATTTCTATTTCATGCATCTTTCTAACCCCTGTCTCTCTCACCATGGTCCCTTGGAATATGTATATTAAGTTTAGTTAGATATGCTTTCAGCTGTAGGAGTATTTATAGCATTAGGATTCGGTAGAAAAACTAACCTTATCTAGATGTCTGTCTCAAGATTGCATGTCCCACAACATAGAGATAGTCCCATATTGCCTCAAAATACCGGATTATCTATGATTTTGGGCAAGGTATAATTTTGAGCTGGCATGCTCAGTGGGCCCCAAATTGAAGAGTTGTACATATTCATTTCATCAAGTCGATGTGTTTTTGGTGAGATTTCATTCATTGGAGGCATTATGTTAGCACATCTAGTGACTCTAGTCATCTAAACAACCCATTTTCTCATTTGTAGACCTTTCCCTTAACTTTTTCATCATTTTCTTCCTTTTCCTTCACCCCTACATTATTTTTATGTTTCCACTTCATTCATGGATCTTCATGGAGCTCTTCAATTCTCACATTGCAGTTCCTCTCCTCTCCATTTGTAGTAGTGAAATGATATCCCCAAGACAACCCTAATAAATTTACCTCTCTTATATGGAAGTGGAGATCAATCTCTTATTGATCATATCCAAGACATAGTAAACCATGCGCCATTCATAATGCCAATGAATAAAATGTTTTCCTCAGGATTATTATTTTATCATTCGAGAAAAACAAAAGATTGGTTTAACAATTTGGCCCTCAATCTATTTCCAATTGGGATCGGTTGGGAGAATAATTCTAAAATCAGTTCAAAGAGAATTTAGATGTCATTTTCATCATGGAACAACTTAGAAAAATACATCACGCTCAATGGAAAGCATCTATGAATTTAATGTCAAATTCACAAGGACTAGGCATAGAATTCCTAAAGAATTAAGACCTTGACAAGGTATGGCATTCTTGTTCTATTTGTGGTCTTCAAATGCTTATTTTACTATATTGATCTAATCTCTAAGAGGAAATACTATTCTGAGGCATTTAAGATTACGACATTATCTACGAAAAGAGCTTCATTCGGGATGGTCAAATGAAATCTATCCCCACTATTCTCGCTTCTTCCATCTTCTTCCACCTCTTATGTGTCTAAAAATGTAATAAATTAGTAGTCCATTGGTTATTTATCATTCCCAACTAGTCTCATCATGTTTAATAATTGTAATACTATTAAATAGTGGTATGAATCCTATTAGGAAAATGAGATTGAAAATGTGGGAAAAAGAGGGCATCTACTACAAGATAATTGTAATTACACTCATAAGATGCAGTTTTGAAGAAGGAAGAGTTTTTGTAAAGTAAGAACATTGCGTGACGCAGCCAAAAAAAATATTTTCATGAAAGTATATCGGATACACCTATTCATGGGGTTGTGCTTCAAATAAATGGGAAAATTCAAAGGATCATCCTGTGTATATCTAGATATCGTGCTATTCTAGAGCCAAAAATAGATTTTCCACCAATCATTCTCATTTTAGAGCATGAGGATGGAATTCAGTGCACCAAAGGTCAACAACAATTCCTCTTAGATCAAAATGAAAAACAATTAAAAGAGGTATTCATTTAATTTTTGTTGATACTTTAGAAAGGGTTGAGAGTCAACTTCAAGTGGGATTTTCACTCTTATTAAAGACCATATCCATTACCAAATTAATTACATGGCCACATTTTGAAGAGAGAGAAGCTACTTATCCCCTGATTATTTTAGGATTTGTTTGAGTTTACTTCACCTCTAGATAGAGTAGGATAGTGTAGGATTTCTTTCAATAGAAGAAGTTCTTGTGCACACTCTGCATGTTTCCATTTGGAACATGCATGACTTTCATGTTTCTAGTTTGTTTTTGTGCCTTTTTGATGTTTGCATAGTTTATTTCAGGGAAGCAAGTTTCATGGTGGAAACAAATAGTTGGACCAATTTCTAAGCATCATTTAGAGCTCCATAGATCAGTTTCAAGATAGCAATCACTAAAGAGTTCAATTTCGGTGCTAATTTAATAATGGATTCAAGAGACAAATATTCAAATGAAAAAGATTAGTTTCCTCAAGGTTAAGATTTACTCCATGTCCAATGGATACTTCAAGGCTCTTGGTCTCTTCATCTAGAGGGAATATGTCCCTAGAGGTCTTCAAAGTGTTATCCCAAATTACCACACTCTCGAATTAATTTAGATAGCTCATTTAAAATGGAATTAGCCATTTAATCAAGCTTAAGATGTTCAAATTCACATTAACGGTCTACCCCACCAAGAAATTTGAAAATTCTTGAGGGAAACATGTCTCCTTCTGGATGTCCTCATTTTTTTGTGCTTCACGGATGTCAAATCCCTAGAAGGAGACATAATTGATAATTTTATCAAGTCCTGGAAACAACCAAACAAGTTTGAAAGGTCAATCGGACATGAGGTGAAGCTGCAAGAGACATGTGATGTAATATAAGTGATGAAGGTGGACATATGTTGCCATTCCAGTGAACTTCAAGGTAGATGTGCCCAATAGAAATCAAGTTCACAAAATCAATTTAGGTTGATAGATTTTGAGTCCAGGAAAGGGTTAAATGGTTAGCGAGGAAAGTAGGACAAGTGGTGAAAACTAAATGGTGACACATGGTGCTAAATCTATGGGTTTTGAGGCACACTCAAAGTGAAATTCTGTCACACTTCAAGGTGATGGACTCGGTGGATCACAAGTCCCAAAAATGAATAGAATTTTGTAAAAGGCTTTAGGTTTGGGTGGTTTGGAAGGTCAAGGCACTATACATCACTGCATTTCTATGAAGCCAATAGTTTTAAGTCCTCCTAGATAAAATTTATGATGAGAAAGTGCAACCAATCAAATGAAAACATGAAAGCAAGAGATATTTGACATGAGACATCTGTGGATCCTTCTTGTTGGTTTGATCTACGTGTGGGTTGATATAGTATAAATGAATACTTGAAATTGTGAGAAGCATGGAGATTTCCTATTGGCTTATGTTTCATGATGGAAAGTACATGTAAAATAATAGTTTGTCATTGCAAAGGTATGTGGAGATTTATTATTGGCTTACACTTCACAGTGAACATACGATAAAAAAGCAAGGCCCAACCCTGCAACCAATGAAAGGTTAACACATGGAAAAGGAAAAGAAATGCACACATAAAAAAATTCCATCCCCAAGCCAATAAAATGGTACCACATGTCCCTTTCTTATTCATCCTAACATGTAAATTTTCAAATGGCCATATCTTTCCCTGTAGAGCTCTAAATCACACAAAACTAGTATCGTTGGAAAGGTCTCCTTGAACCCTTATATTTGGAGTCATCAAAATTAAGAATTGATGATTTTCAATGGGAGAAAGAGAGGAATAGTATTTTTTTCTTTAATGTATAGTTATAGATAGCTCAATTACCCAAATTAATGTCCTAAGAAAAAGGACATTGGGGAATGGGTTTGACATGGTGCCATTGATATTTTCAGAGATTAATGGATGATTAACGGTATTTGAAGATTGGAATCCATGTTTCAGGGAAAGATAAAGATGTTCACTAATGAAAAGATCAAATCCAATCTTTTTCCTCTCTTTTCCCTCTTCTCTCTCCCCATTCTTCAATATATCGTAAAATTGTTGCTTATTTTAGACAGATCACTCTTTCTTGTAATGAGACAATGCCAAAATGGTGGCCAAATTCCCATGAGGTATAGACCTTGAATTTGGTCTTTGAAATTTACTCGTACCTTCCACCATGAATGTAATGAATTCATGAATATTTTAAGCAATAGAATATGTTTTTTGGCACATTTTTTTTTTCATATCCCGTTTTATTGGAAATCATTCCTCTCTGTTTATTTTTCACATGTTGTATTTATTCATTACTTATAGGTTCCATTTTTGCTGTGTGATCAATGCATAGGAAATGAGAAGAAACATGGTTATTATTTTTAGCACATTTATTTTACCTCTCTCCCATGTTTTCTCTCTTTCCTTCCCTTTGTGGATTGTGATCAACCCCTTTCTCGGTTTATAACCATCCTTTTAGCTTAGGATTTTCCTTTCATAAATCTTTCTAACCCCCTCTCTCTCACCCTGGTCCCTTGGAAAGTGTACATCAGGTTTATTTATATTTTCTTTCAGTTGTAGGATTAGTTTTAGCATTATTATTAGGTAGAGTAATTGGACTTATCTAGAGAGTCTGTCTCAAGCACACAAGTCCCACATCTTGAGAGACGGTCCCATGTTGCCTCAAAATCTTGATTTTTCTATGACTCAGGGTAGGGTGTAATTTTGAGCTCCAACAGTTACATTTTGTATAAGATATATGACATTATAGAAACAATAGTTTGGTAACCCCTATCCCCGTCTCACATCTGCATGCCTTCATCATCATTCTCGCACATACATATCTATCTTCCTATTAAAATTCCCCTTTCCTCCTAAATCCCATTTATTCTAATTTCCCACATTCCAATCTTATCCCATCATGCATTTATTCCCCTAATTCAAAGTTAATTCCATTTAATTTATTGCATCCCTAATCACCATTAATTAATCTTAAATCCCCATCTAATATATTTATCTCCCATAATTTCCCCTTTTTTCCTCCCTAGGTCCTAATTTAATAACTTTACCTCTCCTTGGTCTTTATTTAATATTGTCCTATCCTCTAACCATCTTTTATCCTTTCTATACAACCCTAACCCACCTAAGAACCTTAAAACCCTAATCTTCTCTCTTTAGGCCCATTTTTCATCGAGTTCGGAATCATCCCACCCCATGAATCAATGGTCCTCCCTAGTTGTTTGACCCATGCGGGTCTTCTTCGACCCTATAAATATGCATTTACCACATCCTTACAAATGGATGAAAATTTTGGTATCCTTCTTCTTTGCGTTATTTCTCCAGGTTTCCTCTCTTCTCACCAACATATGTTGTCATCTTGGATCTACCTTTTTGAATACCTATTTCATTATTGTGTGGATTTGAGGACACTTTGACCTTTTTGGAGCCCCATTTTTCTTTCCTTTTCTCTTATGCTTGACCTCATAGTTTTAGTAGTCCTCTTGGACCGTGTCATTGCCCCATCCTTCACTTTTGTCTATTTTGACCTTATCAAATATTAGATTTGTCTTGGTAATTATAAACCCCTCCTAGTTGTTGTCAACCCGATCCACATTAATATTTTTTCTGATCTCTATTTCACTTGTCATCTATCCTAGATCCTCCTCCAACAACCAGCCTCTTTTTCCATCATCCCCGTGCTTAGGAGCACAAATTTCATCTTCAACAACACCATTCATCTTTGATCTAGACCATTTATCATCAAACCTATCTAAATCTACCAAATCTATCAATTTTATTACATAATTTCTATCTAAGACCATATCCATACCTTTTGCACCATCCTAACATCATCCTAGCACCATCTAAGCATCAATTCCAATTCCAGTTAGCTTCAAAAAAATGCTTTTAGATATCTATTTTCTCGTATCTATTTTTTTCCTACTTTGTCCTAGTCAACATCTCCTCTTCTTAACAAAGATTGGGTCTTTGTCAACCCACTCGGTGTTTTTTTTTTTAGTTTGGAATTTACTATATATATTTAATATCTTATCTCATCTAGCACATTTCATGATTCTCTTTCATTTAAGTTATCTCCTACATCCAATTTACCAATCATTTAGCTATCTCTTTTATTAAAAGAGGGTTGACATCCATCCTAGGAAGTTTTCACTTCTTGGGATTGACATTGTTGGGAAACCCACCCTCCTATATACTAATCCATTTTCTCACAATTTTATATTTATTGTGTAGGTAATCAAGCTCTCTATGAGGAATATCATTTGCACATGTATCCATCATCATCTTATCTAGAGGTAGCTTTAAAACCTCTCATATTGAAGTTGCTTATTTTCTTTGTTACCATTTCACTAATATGAAACATGAGTGATAAAATTGGTTCAAAATTTTGGCACACCCAAAGTGGGACCACCCTTATTTAGTGAGTTATTTTATTTTATTTCCTTTTCATTTGCATTTTCACACTCCTCTCTTTTTACTAGCCTTACGGGTAGGAGCTTAACTTTCTTACATATGTGGTCGATCACCCTCTTGGATAAAAAAATGTCTTACAAAAATTATAATAAAAAAGGAAAAATGGTGTCCCCTTCATATACTAAAAATTATACTAATTTTTTTTTCCCTATTTTCTCTTTTTACGTATTTTTTCCCATTCATATCAAGGATTTCATCCAAAACTACTTAAAACCATCCATACGTTGGTCACCTCTCTAGAGTCCCTTTGATCCTCTTTTCTTTATTTCACATCATTCTAAATAATCAAGATGATCAAATTGTTTTTTCTTGATTCGTTTATTCATAAATTGTATAAGTTTTTGTTTTTCTATTTTATGTCCATTATCACCCATTCTTAGGAAAGGAAAACAAAACAATCTATCTCATCTAAAAACATCCCCACTTGCAATGAACTTTCCCAACAAACTTCTACACTTGCCACTATTTCATCTACACATGTGACATTCATGCTTTTGGTCTCCCAACTCCTTGTGTCTAAGGTCTCTCTTCACGAGACCCATGTCATCGAAAATGATTCCCATATAAAAATAATCCTTCTATCTCTCCTTATTCCATTCCATCTAAACAAGCTATACCTTCATTTATTGCTTCTATAGATACCCTTGGAACTCTTGTTATCTCTTGTGAATTCTCGAGTTTCAAGAGATCCTTGATGCTAATATCATTTCCATTCATGACTATTTTATCTTTAAATCAATCAAAGTCAATCAAATCCATAAATCTAATTAATTGGTTGTGTCCATTTCACTCAAATTTCATTGTATACATACTACCCCCACTTATTTTATCCCCATCACCTCTTTGTGCACTTTGTTGTTATCAATACACCTATCCAAAATTTGCAAGAATATTAGTTACTTCCTCCACCCCCAAACAACATAACCAAACTTTACCCCTTATTTCCACCTCTCATGTCCATGTAAACACCATAACTTCACAACCCCATCCTTCTGAATCAACCCAAACTCATCAACCTGCTCTTCAAGGTGCCTTTAATTACATACTTCCCAATCGGTCTACTCAAACCTTTCAACCATCCCATACCTATATCCCAACTCATCCCATACTAAATAATTTTGGTATCCCCATATCTTAATAACCAACACAATATCATCTATATTATTACATCTCTATCTCCCAACAAAAAGACATATCTCAACCTATTCAAGCTCAACCATTCAATTATATCCCCCCTTATCAACCACCTCCACAAAAACATACTCATCCTCAATCATATCAATATCTTCCGCAACCTAACCCATCATATTCTTATATCTTGTAACCCCATCCTTCAACCTCTCATCCCCATACATCTAATGACCCTCTCCATACTTTACTAAGTAGAATTTCCAATCTCGAAGCCATTACTTTAGGGTCTAAAACCACCTTTTCCTATGAAGCATTTGTAAGGAACCCATTAATCCACTAGTTCCCATCAAGCCCTATCCTCCACACTGGGAAATTCATAAATTCTCCATGTTTAATAATAAGGAAGACCCACTAAAACACCTCCACGTCTTTAGACACACATGATATCTCATCGCTCATGCCTAAAACCTTATTGATTTAAAAAATAAACTATGGGAGGTCTACTTATGTTAAATTCTTAGATATGTTACAAGCAAATATGACAGTAAATTATAGTGATGACTCAAGAAATAAGAAATGAAAGTAAAATCCTAAGTGAAATAAGGAGTTAGAACACTTATCCGATTTTTCAAAGATCTTGGTAGTGTGAAAAAGTGGATGTCGACCAACTTGGAACATAGGAGGCCATGATGGAGCCCGAGAAAAATGCAAAAGCTGGAGTAGCAGGACTAGTGCACTGGAATGGTACTAGGGTGCCTAAGCATTAGGATCCCTTCTGGGCACCACGGTTTGTGCAGGAGGTATAGAAGTGATTTTATTAGGGTCATTCGATGACCTAAAACCCTCATTAATCTGTCACTAGTATTTCACACAACTACCATTGATTTAAGTGATAACCTATAATAAAGAGATCAACTTGAAATCTCTTAAAATAGAATCAAATATTAAAAAAAAAAGATGCAAAATGAGTGGTATGACTATCCTCAATTGTCAAATGAGTGATCTTACAGCTAAGATATGCAATACATCTCAAACCTAATGTAGTTATATGTTTGTGTGTGTGTGTGGAATCATGTCCTTGGTGGCTCTTGTGCATGTCACACTTGATAGCGAGAAAAGTAGTTAGATGTAAAAATTATGTAATAGACATGTGCATAAAACAAAATGAACTTCCATCCTATGTTTGTGATGCGAGAAAACCAATCTTTATCCCTTGTGATGGGTTTAGATAGATGAATGATGGTATTAGATACTTGTAAGATGCAATCTTAGGTGTTGATATTAGATGCTTACATCTTAGTCTATTAAATTGATCCCATAACATTATATTTATATGCTTTCCTTATTTGATTTTTGTAATTGATCACTAAAAGTCCAACCCCTAAGAGATAAGGATTCCCAATGGATAGAAAGGACCCAAAAATGAGGAATTAATATACAAATATGTCTAGGGCACTGAGAGGGGACAAGGGCACCTTAGTGTTGGCGTCTCAGAGCTAGAAAATGTGTAATGTGAAGGGTCGATTGGGTAGTAAGGTTTGTAAGGTGAAAAGGGAGACTAGAAGGGAACCTAATAGGCCCATTATAGTGATCAATTAGTACTTTTCTCCCTTAGAAAATATATAATTACAATACATGTGATTAGGACCTAGAAATGTACCCAATTGCATGATTATGTGTCTATATTTCCCCCCACTTTATGTTGGTGAGTGAAAGATAAGTAACATAAATTAGATTGATATGCATCCACGATAACCATGTATATCGATGTAGAAGAGAGTTCTAAGACAGAGAAAAGTATGGAGTGATAAAAAGTGAAGCGTGGAAACTATAGAAGAGGAAGTAAAAAGAAAAGTGATTATGATGACCCTAGGGAGAAAAGAGTATGTGAAGATTCCACATTTTACCTATTATTGGTGATGTGATCATTGTTGAATTGTGTGTGTTTATGTCTAATGTTGAATACCACTTCCCATAAGGATGGACCTACAAAAGAGAAGAATGAACAAGTAGTCAAATATGTGTATATAGAAAAGTGTATGAAAAGTATGTAAAAAGTGTGTAAAATGTTGTAATGTAGAAAAAAAGAACATGTGTACCTGATCCATGATGAGTGAATGGGATAAAAATATCATGAATATGTTTATAAAGAGATATTTTTTCAAGTGATATCATGAAAAACATGCTAAATGTCAATTATTTTGGTGATCTTACGTCATGTCGAAATAGTGCAAAGTGAGAAAAGTCTTGTGTTATTCTCCAACCTTTCACTAGTTCTGAAGTAAGAACACCACCGAGATGGTGTGTAAAAATTTGATCCAATGTGAATAGGTGTGACAAAATGTGATTACCAAGTGTTGAAGGATTGTCTATCTTATGAAAAGCCCCCGTGAGAATTTTGAAAACTCTACTAAAATAAAAAAATCTGTATCGCCCCCTAGTCTCAAGCTCCAAGGAAGGGATAACAGCTCCCAGGCTCCCAAGTATGATTTCGGGCACTAGTTTCTATGCTGAAGTAAGGACCCAAATATGATTTTGAGCCTTGCCTTAGTCTTTAGAATATGATGAATTTGTGTTGTACTATACTAAATTGTGGCTATAGACTATTGAGCTATGACTACATCTGTAGAATTGAGTGATTGTTTCACCCAATAGATGCCCCCTTGTTTGGGTTGCATGTGACATCACTAGAAGGATGCAGACCAAAAGAAGACACCATGTTGAACTGTATACTGGTAAGTTGGAGGGGATGAGCTTGGTAGAAACCAAGGCACATGAAAAGCTGTGGCTAAGAGACAAGTTATAGTGTAAACAAGATGAACATGAATATATAAAATAATGTAAGTGATGAAGAAAGAAGACAATGGGGACCATGAAAAGTGGGTGGATAAAATGTGAAATCACACATGATTTGATAATAAATTTTTGGCTACGGTTTCGAAAACATACAATGTCCACATATGAAAAAGCATAGGGAAAATCTCACAAACAATGGTGAACAATGGTAGACAAGAGTATGGAGACATTAGATAACCTGGAGAAAAATAAACCTTCAAATAAAATGTTGCATATGAAGCACTGTTAGCATGTTAGAAAGATATAAAGTATGTCAAAAAATTATAATCGGATACATGAATGTGCTATGAAAATTAAAAATAACACTTGGAATGTGTATGAATGTGGATTACCCCAACAACCACTTTGTGGGTGTGGTATGCGACTTATGCCAAACATCCATATTACGTGTATTAATATGTGTAAAGTATGTGATCAGAACTAGAAATAAAGGGAATGCACATGTGTGTATGATAAATATAATGACATATAATGTCTCTGACTAACATGTGTAATAAAGTGTACATGTAAGCATAAGAAAGAAAGAGTAAATGTAACCAAGATATGCAATATGTTGTGGATGAGATGGAATGGAATGCAGTATGAGTGTGATAGGGGAAGCGTGCCCCAAGTATAGATGTATGCATTTATGAAGTGATTTTAATTTATACAAGACCCTCGGTAGTCAAGAATGAACCATATAGCAAGAGTGTGTCATTGGGAAATGGTTTGAACGATGTGTTGTATATGAAAAAGATTTGAATATTGGAGCATGGAGCGTAAATCGTAGAGTGATGTCATTAGATGTGTAAGATTGATTGCGACATTAGCAAAATAAAGCCTAGGATGTTGAATGAGACACTTAGGATGATTGATAATGTAGCATGGTACATAAAATGTGTGAAAAGATGGTAGAAAGTGTTGTTTATGAAGCATGGAGCATAAATTGTAGAATAGTGTCACATGACATGAAAGAGACAGTTAATTGAATTGATTGATGTAGGAGGTGTAGAAAAAGATGATAGAAATATTGATTATGAAGTACAAAGCATAGGTTGTATAATAACATATCATTGTGTGCTAGAAATATTGCATAATACACTAGAAGGATTGGTCATGAATGTGAAGTGTATGATGTAGGATGTTGTGATTGAGGTGAGGTTCAATTCAGATTTAGACCCTCAATAGTCGAGTATGAACCATGGAACTAGAGTGCGTCGTCGGGTAGTGATATGTGCGCTAGAAATATTCGATCATGAAGTATATAATGTAGAATAAAATAGTATGATGTGTGAGAAGGGTGTGCTAGAATGTTTGTGTGACGCTAGAAAGATGTACTTCAAGTGTGAGGATGTGTAGTGTGCAATGTAAAATGTGTAGAAAGTTAAAAAAGTGTAATATGTGTATGATGTGTAATAGTAGGTGTGAGTAGAAGATGTAGAAAGCGCACAATGTGTAAGAAGAAGATGTCATAAATGTGAAATGTGTAGTGTGTGAGGTTCATGTGTATAGTATTCCCTTAATAGTTAAGTGTGAACCTTAGCAAAAGATTGTGTCATAGGCTAATGATTATACAGAGTGTATTAAGTTATGTAAGATCACTTGAATATATGAAATATGAAGCATAGAGCACAATAGTAGAAAATGATAGACAATTAGTGATGTGATACGGGGTGAGAACAAGAAGTATGATGCCTTTTGACCTATATGACTAAAAGATGGATATCTATTCGATGAAGCTAAGGATATAAATGTAAGGAGTAGTAACCTTGAAAAACGTTATTGGACATCAAAGTGAATATTGGGAAGGGAGCTAGAAAAGGTGAAATTTGAAGGGTCAAACATGGTAGTAAGGTCCGTAAGGTCAAAAGTGAGAGTATAAGGGAACCTAAGAGGCCAAATATATAATCAATAGTACTTTTCTCCTTAGAAAACAAATAAGTGAAATGTATGTGATTATGACCTAGAAATGTACTAAAGTGCGTGATTTTGTTTCTACACTTATGCTCCACACTTTCCCCATGAAATTAGTCTCGCCCCACTTTGGAATGTTACAATGACATCCCCCAAAATTATCTATTATCCTTCACTCAATTCAATGAACTATCCCTAGAGCACTTTTCTATTAACATTACACGCAAAATCAGCATTTCAAACATCTATGCCATTGGACAATTAGATGAAAAATCTATCACATATTTCATCACTAGATGACATCGCATTATCAATCAATTGTCTTTCTCCTCCCGCAAACTACACTAATTGAAATCTTTTCATGGTCTTGTGTGAAGAATATCTGCTCTACTCTTCAAATACACTCATTTCAAACCTTTTAAGATGCATTCACCATGGATCATAAACTTGAACTTTGTGCCCTTGTTGATCCAAAAAACCAACACCCAAATTCACCAAGTCTTACAACCATATTGAAAAATCTATTGATGAGGCTAACACCATCATAGTCAAGTACTCATTAACATCTACATCCAACATCGACCCTCTATAAAGGGATAAAAAACCAACCCCCAATTACACTCCCCTTGGATAATCATACAACTTTATCTTTGAAAATTTAATGGTTTTGCATCTCATTCAACTTTCCCCCATGAGAACCCTTGATGACTCATGACCGAAACCCACATGGTATCTTGAGGATCACTATTGAAAGTACTACCAATTTTTGGTCATGAAATTCAGAAGGTGTCATTTCTTTAAAGAACTCATTCAATGACTTATCAATCATGGATATTTTCAAGTGGATATTCCTAACAGTCGACCCAACCAACCCCTCAATGTCTTTAGGTAGAAATTTCCTAACCATGCACCAAATAATAAAACTAATCCCCATACATATCAAGAAACATATGCCCACATGATCAATATTTTGGGTCAAGATTCAATATTACCACCCACATCTATTATCCTGTGTACTCTACCTACATCTATGTATCCTATGCCTACCTCGACATATACCCTTGACCATATAATCCAATGTAAATTTTAGTTGCTAATATTTGCTAAATAATGAGTAATTGGGTTTTTGAAATTAGGATTTGGATAATTTCGAGGTGTTAGGTTTTTGCTATTTCACCTAAACTTTTTGAGTACAAGTTAATTTTTGGGTTGATTCACCTAAAACTTATAGCAATAGCCAATGTTTTTATTCAAATCACCTTTACTATGTGAAATTTGTAAGCGTATGAAAATCTAATGTTACTGGTTGGTAGCACAATACTACCATATAACAATTTCTATCGCCAATAACATTTTCTTTCAATTCATGGAATTTGAAAAGATTTCGAAATTCATTTTTTATAAATTCATTGAGTAATCTCTATGTATTATTTTTATGAGGGTCTTAAAATTTACCCTACTACAATATCATGTGCATCCGCATGACCACATATACGTCTTTATCCACATATACAATACCTACGTCTAATTTGTTTACATCCACTTCACTTATCTCTATTCCACCCACACACATATTAAACACACTTCATTATCTATTACTACATATATGATCATACCTACACCCATCACCCTTTCATCCAATAAGATCATGTCTACTTGGATCTCTACCCCTTTATCTACACTCTTATATGCATTTACGTGTAGCTTTACATCCATTATATCCAAATCCATCATACCCATGACTATAGAACCTGCACCTAGCACATCTACTTCCCCATCCATATCCACACCTAATGCATCCATTCTTATTGTATCTAGTTCTCTAGCCACATCTACTCCAACACCTATCGTAACATCCTCATCACATATCCATACATCTATATCCATTTCTATACATGTACCTAAAACACATTCACTGGTTGTAATCATTCCTAAATCAATATCCCAATATACTTAGAAGACATTCCCTATTGACACAATCACAAGTGGATCTCTCATCTCACCCACACCTTTAACAATTGTAGATGTAAAAAGACTTGGTAGTGTAAATGAAAATAAGAAACCAAAGTAACTTGATTCCTAGTCTAACATTCCCAAGAACTACTTTAGATTGAGAAAGATGGAAAGGTAAAAATAATGTAATACCTCCACTTACCAATAAAGAGCTCTTGTGATTTATTTATTGTGCTCAAGATTCTTGATTGTGTTAGTTTGCTTCAATTTTTTGGAATCACTTGGGCAGAACCTCCCCTTTGTTGATTGAGATTTGTCATGAGATCCCTTAATAAATGTGAAGATATTCTTAAGAGATGTTGGAAACACTTAGTAAATTTTAAATTTTTCTTCCATGGAGGGTGGCATGAAAATTTATAGGCTGTGAAAGGAAAAATGGAGGTGGAGATTGATCCAAGTAGGATGAGAATCAATAATTGTTGTTGCATAATAGGATGGAAGATTCTAGAATATGTGGGAAGCCTCGATTGAATTTTCAAGTCAAATGAGGGAGGGAGTTTTATTTTATTTTTAAAACTAAATGGAGGGAAATTTCTAGAGGCTTCTAGAGATAGAAGCCTCTTTATTTGGAGGTGGAGGATTTGATTAGCTTAGGATTAGGTTAGATTAATTATGATTAGGGATGTGATTTGATGGAGAAGCTAGGTGTAGGATAGGTGTAGAGTAGGTGGGTAGGTGAGTAGGAATTTTAAATTCTTAGAAAATGATAATGAATATTAGAGTGAGATAATATGCTATTAATAATGAATAAAAAGGACTAATGATGAGATGGAATATTTATGTAAATGATGAGAATAATTAAGATAAATGATAAACATGATAGAAGGGATCGCTACTAATTATTATATGGTTAAGATGGGAGTTGTAATGTTGGTAATGGGGTGAATATATTAATTGATTGATCCGAGTATAATATATATTTTATTAATTATTTTGACATTTTACATGTCTACATTTTCCCCCTCTTTGAATGGTTATTATGAAACAATGACCGCTCAAAGAAAGATAGGATTCTAGGACGGGTAAGTAACGGTGATTCTATGTCAAGAGGTCAGCCGGGAGGAAATGAGCCGGTGACCACTAAAAATGATGAGAAATTAATTAATATATTCCCCCTGTTACTAACATTACAACTCCCATCTTAACCATATAACAATTAATCATAAGATTAATTATTATCAATCCCTTTTATCATGTATATCCTTTATCTTAATTATTCTCATCATTTACATAATATCCCATCTCATCATTAATCATTTTTATTCATTATTAATATCTTATTATCTCAATTTAATCTTCATTATAATTTTGTAAAAATTTAAAATTCCTACTCACCTGCTCACCTACTCTACACCTATCCTACACCTAGCTTCTCCATCAAATCGCATCCCTAATCATAACTAATCTAACCTAATCCTAACATAATAAAATAATCCACCTCTAAATTGAGAGGATTATATTTATAGAAGCATATCCAAATTTCCCTCCATTTAATTTAAAAATTTAAATAAAACTCCCTCCCTCCATTGTATTAAAAATTCATTAGAGGATTCTGAAAAATTCTAGAATTCTCTAATTCTAGATTCTTCCATCCTGTCATGAACTAAAAACTATTGATCCTCATCCTACTTAGATTAATGTCCCCCTACATTTATTATTCCAAAACCTATAAATTTGTATTTCACCCTCCATGGAAGGATATATTGAAAATACTAAGTGTTACTAATATCACTTAAGAATCTCTTCACATTCAACAAGACATCTCAAACAAAATATCAATCAAGAAATGGGATATTTTTCCCAAGTGATTATAAAAATATAAAGGAATCTAACAAAATAAAGAATCTTGAGCACAAAAAAGAAATAATGGGACATCTTAATTTGTAAGTGAAGGCATTTCATTCTCTCTCCCTTTCCATCTTTCTCAATCTTAAGTAGTGCTTAGGAGTGTTAGATTAGGAATCAAGTTATTATGGTTTCTTTTTTTCATTTGCACTAATAATTATTTTTCATATACATTCTAGTGCCCACCATGGGGCTTGCCCCAATCTTAATAAGGATTTAGCTAAAAATAATGAGTTATATAAGTTATGCAAATTTGATAAGAATTTAACCTTTTGTTTGTAGTAAGATTTTTTAAATTTCATCCTTAAAAACCATTCCTAGACTCGAACAACGCATATACCCTGTGTATTGGGGCCTATGATGCAAACTTAGTTTCTTATGATTTGAACCAACATCCTTGTTCGGGTCTAACATATTGTTTTGTAGGAATTTCATTTAGCATCATTGCACATCTCGTATTACCTTTGCAAAAACATTAGTGCCTTTATTTTTGACCACTATATGTGCACGTTTCATGCATATGCTTTAAATTTTAGCATGTATGATTTGATGATTGACACCTATGTTCAGAACTTTAAATTTGTATTCTATTAACATTAAGTTTTCTATTTTTAATGCCTCTAACCTATCTTTAACACCTTTGCTCTATATTTCAGCGCCTTTGTCTCACATATCTATTTAATCTTATTTTATCACTTATGTGACTTATAGTGGAACCTTTGACTTATTTTAGCGCCTTTGCCCTATTTTAGTTCCTTTGACTTGGTAATTGGCACATTTTTTTGGAACACACTTTTTCTTAAATCTAACTAATCTAACTTTGTTTCTAAGTGTTTTTGTGGTTGTTTAGAGATATTAACATTTTGTTTTCATAGAATATTGTAGAAATAAAGGGATACTCTTCTCGTTTTGACGGCTTATTTCATGTTTATCTAAATTTTGTGGTTGCGGGATATTTGATTAATGAAAAAACTACTAACCTCCTTATCTTGCAGCCCTATTAGTCAAAGAATAACGGGGTTACAAGAAAAAGTAGTATCCTTTGTGGTTAAGGGCATCCTCTTGAAGACCCCATAACACAATTTCTCTTGTTTAATTTTATCTTGCATCTATTATCATTCTTGTATATTTTGTATTGTTTCTTGTTATAACCCAAAGGTGACACCATGTATAGTCTCCTCTCACGTCCTAGGATGGTCTTGAGGATAAAAAAGGACTAAAATTCTTCCCTTTTTATTTATAGGTGTAACTTGATGTGCATGTGGCATCCACACACTTACATTAGTCCTATGGGTCGCATGACCTTAGGCTTCACCTCCGTGCATATAGGCACACCCCGTGTTACAGTGGGGTATATAAATTCTTGGACAACTAACATTATTGGCTAAGTGCTTACTTGTTTTAGAGAGGTGTTAAGCGAGGGCTTCCACCTCCCAATACCCAAGCCTCAAACAACATCCTTGTAATAAGGAATTGGGCCATATGTTTCGCAAGGTATATCGACACACCCATAGTGAGATTGTATATCCTATCCTTCGTAACATTTTTGGATGCATATCAAGCTATAGTCCAAGGAGATCACACTCCCTAAGATAACTCTCTTGTTGAACCCAAATTGGAACTTAGGTGGAGAGCCAATTTTTGGCACCACTGTTGGTGTGTGGTATTAAAAGTAGACTATAGCTTGATTGTAATCCCACTTGAATAGTTAGGGTGTGCTTGCATGTTTGTACTTGTTTGAGTGTTTTGTCAAAACCAGTATAAAACCCTCACACTAGTCCCTCTTATCAAGGAATATACCTATAGATAATCACTTTTAACTAAGAAATTTGACCTATATTTAAATAAACCCATATATTTTTACCATACATTATTCACCATACACCTTTGACCATATTTTTGATGTCCATCATCCACTTGACGTCACTCACACTTCCTTGTTGACATAAAAATAAAAAAAAAAACCTCGTCTCATAATCAATAAAATCTATAACCAAAAATAAATTTACGAAAATCCCCCTATTTCAAAAGAAATGTTCATCGAAATCCATTTACACATTCCACAACTCTATAAACGTAACTTGTTCCACAACATCGACCCAACCTAAACATCCATTTCTTTCATCATCACAAAGCTTCAACCTATTGATTTCCATTTTCTTGTTGAATTTACAAAACTTACCTAGGACTAAGAAGATCTTAGAACTTACTACATCGTATATCCCCTCTTAAATCATGGCATTCACTACACTTTGACATCCTTACATCTCTACGCAATCATACAAATAAACCTTCATGATCAAACATATCACCTAAGAATTGTTAATGATATGATTTATTGAGTCTTATTAATCGACACCTTGAATATGGACACAATAACCCTATCTCCTATAAAATATTCCTAAGCCCTCATATATCGATGCACAACCCAAACCCTCTCTCATAAAGTAAAATACTTCTTTAATATCCTAAATCCATCTTCAATCCTCTCATCCCACACAAGGTTTGATTGTTGAGACCATACATCGATTAATAAGAAATATTATCCTTTCTTCACCTACACATATTTTACCTACCTAAATACACCTCCATCTCATCTAGGTATCTCAAAAGTACTAGGATGTAATGACACCACGAGAAGATTTTACCAATCCTAACTAGTAAACGAAGATGAAATAAATCACCAACTATACGTAAAAATAAAAATAACATAATCAATCATAATTTTTTTGATGACAATGCTGAAGAAAATTGCATCCAAGTATACGATGAAGAAACAATGGTAAAAAATAGTAGTGATGACAATTCTAGCACCTACTTCACTAAAGGGAGACGACGAGAGGTGCTTAATCACTTTGTCAACACAAAAATAAACTTTCCTACTTCCATTGTATCATGTGGGTGAGAAAATTCCTTATGATTATCCACATCACCAACTTCATAGTATCTTCCCCAATGAGAACGAATTCATCACAAAAAGACTACGATCCTCACCACATTGCAATCCAATCAACCCAAATCATAGTAACCATCACACTATGTGAGGATGGGATAACAAAGAAAACACTCATAACTCTCATATATCTAAGGAGGTCCTATTAACCAAGTTACAACCAATGAGTAACCAAATTTCCCATTTGGTCTCCCAAATTGATCCAAAATGACCAAATGATCATGGATATAAACATTAATAACATCCTAATTTCAATATCTTACCCACAAATCCTCAATAATCCAAATTGGAACAGGAAATAAAGTCTATGAAGGAAAATATTCAAGGGTTTTGACTCAATAAAGAAGGACGTTGGTAAAAATTTGAGGAACTTTGTCCCTATTCATCTGACCATCATATCCTACACATCCCTTTCACCCATACTTCGAACCACCCTAATTTGAAAAATATAAGGGAAAGGAAACCCTCTTGAACATGTTAAAGAGTTCTATATGCTATGTCAATAAGTTTCTTATTATGAATCCTATCTATGAGGAATTTATTCATGAATTTTAGGCGGTCCCACCTTTGAATGGTTCCTCCACTTACCCAAGGGATATGTCACTACCTTCATCAAATTGTCTAAGAAATTCATCAAACACTTCTCATATAATGTGGAACATGATATCGCATGATGATCGACTTGTGCAATACCAAATAGCATAATGGTGAAATATTCTCATCCTTCCTGCAATTGTGGATAGCAATTTATAGGTGTATTCTATGGCCCATTCTAGAAACATAATTGGTTACTATCTTTTTCAGCAACCTCCATCAAGAACTATCTTCTCACTTGTAATTCCATTATGCCAACACAATTGTGACATCATAGAAAAGGGAATGTAGATAGAAAAATCCCTCATTTCCAAAGGCCTCATTAAATTGTATTCTGTGACAACTACAATCAATCCAATCAACCCTCCACATCTAAGAAGCCCAAATATTTCAATAAGAATTAAAATGTTTTTGACGATAGAGTGATAGAGACAAAACATGTTCAACACGTCCACAAAGATGCTTCCATATCCATCCTTAAAGGTTGACCTGTTCCATCAAATATCTACAAAGAAGATCATACACCCCCTTGGTGAGTCCATATAAACAATCCTTGAAAAACTTGTTGCTTCTAATATTATTGTGTTCCCACAAACCCAACCGATTGATGAATCTAGACCTAAACCCTCATGGTTTAAGGAAAATGAGTATTGCAAGTTTCATAAAATCAAGGGTCATGCTACCAACATGTGTATGAAACTAAAGAATCATATCCAATACCTGAGTGACTAAGGATAAATTGAGATTTAAGATAATAGGTCCTCTTCTTCTTAAAATTAGAAGCTACGGATTTATCAAAATCCACTTCCCAATCAAGGTCAGAACCATGCTTCTAATCGAGTTAATATAAGTCTAATTAAAACTAGGAATTATCTTGCCATCAGTCCAATAATATTAAATAATAATATTTCCCCTTCTAATATGAGTCCCTTTTCAGCCATATTCACCATCATCCTCATCAAGTGGCCACCATCAAAGTCAAGGGATATTCTTAGAACCCTCATTGTGCAGTTACTACTCTCAAGATCCATGTAGTGTTTCAAGGAGGTGCTCAAATTCTTGTAATCCACCTCCACAAGCCCAATACATCATTATTGAACAAATTGAGAAGACCCCAAGTCAAATTTCTATCATGAAACTTCTTAAAACATCCTCTATCCATAAAGACATCCTTTACCAAGCTCTAGAGGAGACACATGTCCTAATGGATATCGATCCCACACAATTTGAAGCCCTCATTGCCCATCTTTACCACGATCAAAAACTACCACTCACTTTCACATAGAAATAATTTCCACTACATGGAAAACACACAACATTCCTCTCTACATTGAGGTTCATATTGAAAATACTTGAGTTAAACAATTACCAATGGACAACAGATATCGAGTTAACCTTTGTACCCTATCTATTATTCAATGATTAGGGTACAATGAATTTAATTTAAGGTACGATTTACCCACAATTAAATTGTATGATAATATTAAAATAATATTAGTGGGAAATTTTTTCCTTCCCATAAATTTTAAGCCTTTCATACTACCCACCCTGGTACGCATCGTGGATATCCGGTTCCACCATAATTTATTTCTTAGAATCCCATGGATCCATGAAATCCATGCGAGTTCAATCCGAATTACATTAATGTATAAAATTTGAGCATGGCGGTGTTGAGTTCACCATCCACGGTGACCCTCAAACCTTCAAGTATTTCCAAGAACTAAAAGCACAAGGTTATTGGGAATTGCATTATCCTATCACTTTGAAACCTTCCCAAGACAATCTCCATCTCCATCATCATCGCTAAATCATATGTTTGACCCGACGATCTTTCATAAACTACCCATAATTCTTGAACATCATCTTCTCCCATAGTACCTACTTTGTTCACATCCTACCATCTCCTACCCACTTTGCCTTTCAAACTAAAATCCAATGGGTGTAAGGAATATCAAACCTTTAGTATTGATAAACGCCTCCTCTCTACCGAAACAACATGGTAGGCCGAATATGTGTAAGGATAAAAATAAAATGTATTCATTGGGATCCTCCATTTTTATCAACTTTTGGTATGTCGAGAGATGAGTACCTAGAGTTGTTAGACATTACATAAATCATAGATGATTCTATATCATCTTATTACTTGAATAATAAATATCTAATTACTAAGCATATGATGACTCATATGGGTTATTCAGTCAAGGAATAGGTCACAACAATTAAGGAGTACCCAAACCCCTTGCTCTCATCACCAATATAGATTTTCATGGATTAAGATGACAAAAACAAGATCACTAAGGAGGCCATAAACAACATCAAAACTAGTTCCATCTATATCAATATGAAGAGCTTGATCTACTAATCTCTTCCATGTCACCACCATCATTGACATTAACATTATTCTCACTTATCCCAAACTCATATAGTGGGACCAATAATCTTATCATATCCCTCTTTACAAATTTAAGAATGATGAAGCAATTCTCAAGTCCATGAAAACCTGAGATAGTATACAAACCAGTGACCATAAAAGGGGTTTCAAAGTATCTCTAAATGTTTATGCCTATTTTGGCGACAGGAGCCCAACTTATCTATCCAATCCTAATACAACATCCCTAATCATCAATCCTCTTTTCATATATACAAATAGGATCCCCCTGCATAATTCTTTGACCATTTCCCACCTTTAGAACATGATCCAACCTTGGATAAAATCCATCTATATCTTGAAAAGCTACAAGATAAATCGACATCATTAATTGAATAAACCATTAATATTAACATAGAAACTTAATAAGATCCCAAAATTCTTAAACTAGGGGCATCTTTATCGACAAAATAACATGCCACCTTTACAATACTCCTCAAATAATTTTTAGATGTATTGATTTTTCATATTTATTCATATCTTATTACGCTTGAGATATGATTGGGATTGATCCATACCTATTGGTTCATCATTTAGTGGTATGCAAAGATGAAAAACTAGTCAATAAAAAGCTTTGTAAGATGCATAATAGGTCCAATTGCTAATAAAAGAAGAACTTATGAAACTGGTTGATATCAACTTCACTTGGCATATTGTTTGTTCTTAATGGATCTCTAACATAGTCCTAGTAGGAAAAAATAATCGGGGAATCCGCATATGTAAATATTTCTATGACATCAACAAATCATATCCAAAACATGATTTTTCACTACCAAATATTGACATGATCATAGATTCTACAATGGGCATGAAATGTTATCTCTCATGGATGGCTTATTTGGCTAAAATAAGATCAAAATAACATAATAATATCAACAAAAGACTACTTTCACAATTCCACGAGGTATGTTTGTCTATAAAGTCATGCCCTTTGGCCTAAAAAATGTTGGATCCATGTATCATCGTGCCATGGCCATCATATTCCATCATATGATGCATGAAATTGTTTAATATTGTGTCGATGAAATTCTAGGAAAATCCAAAACCAGATTGGAACACCTTATGGTTCTCCACCACATATTTGAGAGACTATCGAGAATACAAGGTTTGAATCAACCTCAAGACGTGCATTTTTAGTGTCACATCGGTCAAGAGACTCATTTTTATTGTCTCACTTAGGGGCATCAAAATTGATCTAAAAATGTCAAAGTTACGGTTGAAATGCATCCACTTACCAATTTAAAAAACTCAAAAGTCTACGAGGAAAGATCCAGGCTATAAGAAAGTTTATATCACAACTTGCTTTTGACAAGTGTCATACACTCCATCATCTACTGAAAAATGCAACAACCTTCCATTAGAATCAATAATTTCAAGCATCCTTTTAAGAACTCAAATAATATCTATTGCTTCCTCTAGTCCTAGTGCTTCCCATCTAATCATTCCTCTTCTTCTCTACATCTCATCTACTTAGCACACCATGTGAGCTCTTTTTCATAACATGGTGCTAATTAAAAGGAACAAGCTATCTATAATCTCATCTAAACATTAATCTTCTATGAAATCAACTACACTCCTATTAAAATTCATGTCTTACCATTATTTTTTCTCCAAAAATATGCAGCACTATATGGTCAATAATGTAGTAAAGCTCATTTCTAAAGTAAATCCACTTAAAAATATACTCTCAAAATGATCTCTAATAGGATGGATGGCTGAATCGATTATTATCTTATGTGAATTTTAAATTGAATATGTCCATAGAAAGGCTATCAAAGGAAAATTTCTATATTATCAACTAGTAAAAGATCTAGTGTCTAAAACCACACCACTTAATACATGGTTCCCAAACGGATCAATATTCACCATAGATGAATCAAATTGATAGAAATAATACTTTGGTGATCCTTCATACATCATGGCTTGGGAGAAGGCATCTTGTTCATCACACCTTAAGTATATATCATCCCTAAGTCTTATCATATTGATTTTCCTTGTACCAATATCATATTTGAATATGAGGAACTCATCATTGGACTCAAAACTGCTATCTAATGGAATATCAAAGAAATCAATGTATTTGGTTACTCACAACTCACCATCAAAAAAATTAATGATGAATACTCCACCAAATATGATAATTTTTTTCCCATACAAGTTAATGGTGGATAGTTTCATGCTTCATTTAAATCACATTAATTTTGAGCAGGTCCCATGAGAAAGTAAAAATTAGCTGATGCAATGATTATTATTAGCTCTCTTTGAACATGCCTTCATATGCCAATAATTCACAATTCTTAGTTGAACAAATCTTGGTTTTCCATATGATGTTCATGAGTCCAAGATTGTATGTGAGATTGTTGATCCCAACTCTCCATGGTATCATGACATCTACATCTCTCTCCATGGACATACCCTTCCACATGATATTCCTCGTAGCCATCATAAATCCTTCATCCAATGTGAATCCACATTTAACATCCTTTGTGGCACACTCTATCGAAGAGGATATGATGGAACCATATAATAGGCTGAATTAGCAATCAAGGAAGTTCACGATAAAATTTGTGGTACTCACACCAATGGTGTGGTACTTTCCAAGAAACTTATGCACACCATATATTATTGGCCTACAACGAAAAACTATGCATGCTCATTTGTTACGAAGTTCATCCCATGCCAAAATAATAATGACCTCATCCATGCATCCTCACAATCTCTACATCCCATCAACACTCCACGATGATTCTCTACTTGGGTTATCATTCTCATGGGAAAACTTAATCCCACTTCATTGGATGGTCAAAAATTCATTATAAGCTGCTATGAAATACTTTACTAAATGGTTTGAATCCATTCTTCTCACCTATTTTCTTGACAAACAAGTATCTAAATTCATCCTAAATCATATCATTTTCCGCTATAGTATTCCATCTTCTCTTATAACGGACAATGGTAAATCCTTCAAGAATTGAGAATTTTGTGAGCTTTGTGATCATTTCCACATCTAAATCAAATTTTCCACCCAATATTAATGATAAGGGTATGGCCAATATAAGGCATCTAATAAAACACTAAAGCACATCCTCAACAAAATTTTCAGGTCATATATCATTCCTTATGGGCGTATCGCACATCCATCCACAACCCTACCTGCTCCACTCCATACTCACTTTTCTTTGGTACTAATGTTATCTTGACTATTGAGATTGAGATCCCTTCTCTCCAAATTTCCCTCCAAAATTTATTGACGAAGAAGAATATCATGTCCACTGTGGTCAAGAACTCAATCTCCTAGATGAGAAATGTGTCTAATCCTTGTATCACCTCAAAACTTATCAAAATCAGCTTCGCATACATTACATCAAGCGCATAAAAAACAATTTTTTTTAAGTTGGTGACATAGTACTCAAAGAGAAACATTGTAACACTAATTTTGATCGTAAAAATAAGGGAAATTTTGAACCCAATTGGCTCGAACCATATGTCATCATATCCAAATCAAGCATGAGCTCTTATAATCTTACTACCTAGAATGGGTATGAGTTGGTTGAGCCCATTAATATTATACATATCAAACGATTCTATGAGTAAGTGAATATCATAAAAAAATCAAAATAAACAATTAAAAATAATAATAAAAATAAAAAATCCATCCAATGGTGAAAACCACTTCGGTGGCACCTTGGGCAAGTACCATGGTGAAAACTTATTTCTAACACTATATTAAAATAGATCCTATATCCACGAGTGCTTCCCATACTTGTCATTGTACTAGAGGAAAGATCCTTTATCCCTATCCTAATACCCATCCCTATCCACATTCACACCCTACTACCATAATCTAGACTTCTCCTTTTAATGCCTAAGAAGTAACGGATCTATCATGACTAGGAACGCTATCTTGATCCTAGCAAAGGTCACATTGTTTATAAAAAATTATTTGGAATCAAAACATTTAAGTTCCATGATATGTAAACCATGGAAGATCATGGGGATTTCATTCCTTTTTCACCCCCATCCATTTGTTGTCATAATGTTCCTCTTGTCCCAATTGCTTTCCTATTCTCTCTACTATTCTCGGTTTCTTTAGTGCAACAATTACATTTTAAATATTCGTACACTTGATTATTTTTACTTTGGTGACATTGTATAAATTGCATAACATTTATCATATTATCTATAATCGACATCATAAACCATGAAAAAATATCATCATCCATAAAAACATCAAAATACAATATATAACCGTATCGACATTGATAATCATCATGACCTAAATACCATACTCCATCTACACTTAACCAAATTATCATTAACAATATTCACATTCATTAATATTTCAATCATCAACACATCATAATAATTTTAACATCACATAAACTAATTATCTAACATCATTTCACAGACAATAAAATCAACATCGAAACACCATTTACTATTATAATAAAACTCTATCAAATACTCATCAAGACATCTTCATAACATCATCAATACACCATCATCATCTATACATCAAGATCAAAATAAAACACATCATCATACAATCATCATATACATTATCCTTTATATATCTGAAATATCACAACACAATATCTCCATACATCTAATCATAATCACAAAACAACATAATATCATCATATATCTCATCAATGTATATAACACATGAAAAATAAAGTAGTCACTATATCATGAAAATCATCATATCGATTTATGTCATCGAGAAAATAATACATGTCATCAACATAATAAAATCACAAAAATCATCAAAATAATGTATCTGTCTCATCATAAAATAATCAAAATATCAAAGAAACATCACATCAAAATAGCGAATGTCATCCAATCATCAAAATAATCATCTTAACTATCTCATAAAAAACATGATACATGTCATTGCAATGACCAAGTGATACATCTGTTTTAAAAATATACATATATACATATATACATAAAAGTGTGACCATCCTAGTCATCATTGAATATCTAATAAATTACATATGATACAAAATAATAATGAATCACAACTTATATATGCTCCATATTTACATCTCTTATGACACTCATCATTATGCCAAACTACCTATGTCATCACGCTCCCATCTGGTCTTGGTTGTAGCACAGTCGATGTATTCCTTAATACTGTTGACTACATTGATATCCTCTTGGATAAGTAATCAACATATCAAGGCTCCTTAGGAATCCTATAAGTCATGATGCCCTTATAATAGAGCATATCCTATGGAAAATCTTGTTACTTATCACAATGGAACTATTTGTGGTGGCACCATCCGCCCGCTTCATGAGAGAATCCCCTGTCTCTCACTCACCTCAGCCACAATATCCAATATACCATATTTATCCTTGTATGCATCTCCTTGGTGATGGTATCTATCGTAATATTATATGGTAGGGTCCCTCTCTTCATGAGTCACCTCTAACTCTAACTAAAGGAAGGATATCTTGAGAGATGCTCCCCCATCTCCATCCCCTACCCCATCGATAGTGCAAGCCATCAATGGCCTACTATATCCTATCCCACTCCAATGTAGGAAAGCTATCTCCACTACCATACTATCCCACTCCACCATCATCTAACTAACATAAATTGATAACATTCCCCCTTTCTGCGGGAGAGTCGGACCTATCACTCTTAAGCCATATATCTCTACTTCTCTCACATGGGACTTGAACTGTAATCTAGTGATCTAGGATTGTAAATTTTCCCGTGTATTAGTTGATCCTAAATAACCCAGACAAGAAGGACTTACACCTATCAATCCTGCACTTGTAAGTTCTAAACTAGAAGGATGTGAGATATCTTTCTTTTGTAGCATCATAGTTTGTAATGTCCCCATAAATTCATCAATCTCCACCATGTCTACATCATTACTATTTAGATTGTGGCCTTATCCTACCTTCCCCGATGACTATGGCATTGGTTTCTACACTAGAGGACCACCCAATATAATAACTAGTGGTGCTTAGGGTAACTCCTCATCCTTCCTCGTCTTTGATACATGTAGTATTAACACCTATCCTGTGTACCCCCCCGTACACCTATCTCCATCAATGAAAAATACCATGCCTCATAATCGCTAAATAAGCCTACCTATCCTAATCCCCTTCCACCACTCCACGTAACCCTATACTATCCATGGATCTCCCACATTTGGTAAAGTCCTCCATGGGTCAACATGTACCTCATCTAAGCTCACCTTTTCTACATCTTCCGAAATAGGATCTCCTAATACTCTATATCCGGTGTGGTCCAAGTAAATAAGTTGTGACCTATATGTATATCTTGTATAATCCCAAAGCTGGCGACAAACACGATCTAGTCGATATCACTCAATCATGTATTAGTGACCCTCTACTAAGTAAAATTGAGTTACAATCCTTCTCGGTTGTACTTGATCTCCAACCCATGCATCATAATAATGATATGGCCAACATGTAATATCTCCTACCACTAGCTGATGTACTACCCACCTAAAGTGGACAATCACTTCAAGATGTTATTGAGTTCCCGTAAGCATATGCCACCCATTTACTAAGGGCTCTCCATCATGACACTACTTTTGGATTCCTATCAGCATGCCCATGACTATATGATCATATCTCCAAATCTTTAATAAAATGTGCACTCCAATACTTCTACCCCCATCGATAAGCTACATTGTGTAAATCTCGGTATAAGCATACCAATACTACAAGTTCCCATACATACACTATCTCAGTAATCGCAACATCAAATGGACAACATATATGAATATAATAATAAAACATTTCCCTTTACCATCAAGTATAAAAATGTAACTAATAAAGGAACATAAAAACATCAAAATCCAGTCTATATACCCCTCGTAAAAATACAACCCCAAATATATTTGTAACCCTAAAAGTGGTGCACCTCATACATCTCATCAACAATAGTAGTTGAGACTGGGCCTATCCTATGCCACACATCCTAGTGTCCCTCCAATGCTAACTAGTAAATATGATAGACATCCTCTTATGTCATTTTCATCTCCCATGTAGGTAGCGAATGTGTTCATCTCCAAATTCCTCCACTCCACTAATGCAAAAAAAACAAAGGTCTTATTCCATCGTCAAGATTCTTTGCCACATGTAATAAACCAATCACATGGAAGAGTGTGGCGTCATCCTCCTCCACCTCATCATGTCCTCCTAATAATCTCAACAATGTAGTTGATTGTTGATGACTAATATGCAAAGTATCTATCACCACCTACACACATCAACCGATGCATATCAATCCCCACCATTTCTAAATATATCCCCTAGCACCATAATTATTCTCTAATATCCCTTACAACACCCAAAATTACCAACTATCACATAGTTTCCACTATTTAGCATAGGCTCCCTATACTACACATAGGTGATAGATCTACACATACACACCATTTCATTTTCCACTCCTACACATAGGTGCCAAACATAAAAATAGGTGCCACTCCTTACCCCTTCTCACATAGGCACCACTATTTCTAGCATATGCACCAACCCTATGCGTAGGTGCTAATATGGGGCATAAATGCCACAACATAACCCTACCATGATGTATAGGCATGAAACCTAGCTGAAACCCTAAGAAATGCATAGCCACCACAATATGACACATAGGCACCAAAATTATGACTATACCCACATTAACATCTAACTCTATGTCCACATCTATATTACTCCTCAAAAATCCTACCAAGCATACATCTTCATTTAATCCCATTGCAAAGGATGTCTTAATCCCATTTACTATCACTTCTATACCAACACCTCCAACATCCATACAATATACAACTCTCTCGATCTCATAAAATATATTATCCAAAACCACTACATTTTAAAATCCACAAATCTATAAAAAGTCTACATCATCTCATTCTAACTCTTAGGATCCCCTAGTTGAAATAATTATAATACCCACCAAGGGTAAATCTTTGCAACAAAAATCTAAAAACCTCAGTGTTTCTACTAATTTTTTTATGCATCCACACTAAAATTCGAGAGATCCCTTCTCCTCAATTTTATCATTATAAAAAATCTAATGTCTCGTCCTCAATCTTAGGTGTAGTTCTATCAATATTAGGGCCATTCCCTTCATCCAAATCCATCATCCAAACAACTTAATCCAAACCATGTCTTCCTCCTCCACGAGTCTGAATCAAATTTGTCCAAGTCAGCTATGCCTCCTTTCGGATTCAAATTTTATTCCCCTTCTAAGGCCACATCAAAATACATGACCTTGATAAAACCTCACGAAGTCGGGCACTTCTTTTACCTTCATTTACAACTCTCAAGACCACTTCATCCACAAAGAACATTGTGAGTACCTATACAAAAATATTTTAATGACTCCTTTAAGAATTTGAAATCACGCTTGTACCCATGGACATGATATGAAACATTATAGAGCCTTACAAACTCTCAAAAAACCTCATAAAAGAGGATGGCCTAATCATTGAGAAATATCACCCTCTCTCATCTACCAGTCCATCAAACCCATGAACAATCCTCTAATCAAATCCACACCTCATAAGGCATCTAAATTTGGTTCTTCACCCAAATCATTTTTTGAAATCCATGCATCCAACACTACCTCTTCTAAAGATGCCTCCCCTCCTTTTATTAATGTTGATCATATTACCAATCGTTATCAACCTCATGATCATCAACCATGTATCCAAGAAAAACCAAGAGTCATCATTGTTGCTCCTTCTAAAGATCCTACCCCATCTCCTGTAACATCCACTAGCTCATCCAAGTTTCCTAATGCAATGTAGAATCTCTTATTTGGGGAATATCCAATCCTTTCTCTTCATCCTCTCATGCATCCTTCTTCATCCACCTCTACTATACACATTGATCCATATCATTCTTTATCCAAGCATCCCATGGATATAGATGACATTGTGTCCCTACCCCTAACCTATTTTAATCTATATCGGTAATTTAGAAAGGAGCCAATGTGGAAAATTTCTCCCAAATGGATTGGACCATGCATTATCACACATAAGTATGGGATCTGCATCCTATCATTTAGCATCTATTAATAGTAAACTAGAAATATAACCTCTCAATGCCCTGTAATTGCTAATCTTCTACTATTAACATACCTACTAATGTGATCTTATTCATATCAAAGTTATTATCTACCTCATCATCCTTTCCATCTCTCACTGCAATGATTTTGAATTATGTGGTCTACCATAACTTTCGTATTTGTGACCTTGAATATGGGAATCACGTATCTACTCATATTATTTTCCTTATGGAGAAGTTCCTCCTTTAAGGTGGGAAGTCCATAATCATTATATTCATTACCCTCTTATCTACCTACCTGGAACCATGATAAAGGATCTATAGGTGTTGTTTGTACATATTATATATCCCATACCCAAGTTGTCTATGTGGCTATCCCACTCTATCGAAAATCAAAATCCTATATGCTTATCAAAAGATATATTATCCAAAAGAAACAAAATGCTCCCTTGAAGGAAAGTTGTTCATGTAAAAGATAAATTTTCAAAATTATATATTGATCCCTCGAAGGTCAATTATCATACATATCTTATGCTCCAGTCTTAAAATAAAAATTTAAAAATCAAAAAAGTAAAAATATAGATGTAGACCACTCCCTCGAAAGATGGATACTTTTGTATATTATGGTCGTAAAAGGCTTCCCGCCTGGATCATCCTTCTTAAATCTCTAAAATAAAAATAAAATATCCAAAGTAAGCATCCCTAGAGAGCTTCCCGCATCGATCGCCTTTCCTATCTACAACAAACTTCCAACATTGATCATTTTGCACCATATTGCTTAGAGATGTGGCATAGACCTCGGAAAACCATCAAAGGAGAACCTATGTCCCCATACAAACCACACCTAAATCCCCTTTCCATGTATACAATTGGTCTATAAACATGCATTCCGTCTTTTCCTCAAGATCTCAAATATGACTAAATCTCGTTAGTTATGTGTTACTACATGTCAATGGTTAAAATTGCATTGCATTGCATTGTTCCTTCCATGTTTACCTCTAATATAGTCTAAAAAATCTACCCCATGTGTTCTCCTTTTATGATGGAGTGTTCTTCCTATATTTTGTTCATCCCCATAACGTCATGTTTTATCTATCACCTTTGATCCAATCTAATCATACCAGATCATCTCATCTCACCCAATTTATTATCTCATTCATATCTTATCTTATGGAATAAAATCTATCTTATCCAATATTTTTATCTCATCTCATCCAATCTCTCAGCTCATCTCATCCGATCTCTTTATCTAATCCTTTTATCTCTTCCGCTTTTGGCTTGTGTGTCACCCATCACACACCGACCATTGCCTTATATGGATCATCTTTCTATCCTTTCCTATCATCTTATCTAGAAGAACATTATTGATAAAATCTAAAGCCCACACTTTGTGGCCATCTTTGTGTTCTCTTTTAATGTGGTAAAACCAAATTGTGCAAACAACACAATTAACTTTATTATTTCTTCATCATATATTTATAAGATATAGAAATCTTATTTTCAAGTTCCATACAATCTCTCCCACACATCCTTAAAAATATCTTAGTAACTTGTTTAAACAACCTAAACAAATTACACATAGTTATAACCATATATATATATGAGATAAAATATACACTAAAAATATTCACTCGAACATTATATTGTGAGCATTATAATATAGTTTTCCTAACATTCCCCCACTTATTGTGTACATGGGAAAAATCTACCTTTGTACTTGTACCTATTTCCATGATTAGGTGATTTTTATTACATGATGATCAAAAAACCATTGTATGGTTTTCAAGCGGTTAACCAAAATCAAAAAATTATGCTTTTCAAGTAGAGTATCACGAACCAAAAATTATGGTTTTCAAGTGGTTTACCTATAACCACATCATGATGTGCCTAGTACTATTATCAACCCTCATCACATTTCACCATAGGGAATAACATTGGAAAATCTACTACTCAGACATTATAAACTGAAAAGCTGGAAATGGAACATTAGGATTATGTTACCCCACTCAATGTAAAATTTACACTTATTCAAACAAGAACACTACAAACAAAAACATTGAAACATGAACTCGAAAAACATAGTAGAAAGCCCACAAAAAAATGTCACAAAACCTTGGACCGGCCCCATTGTTGGTGACTAATGAGATGTCGTTGATCAACCTCCAAACTATGATGCCTCCATCCTCCATTGTGATGATGCTAACTCAGTAGGATTTTATCATGAAGCTCACTTGTAAATTTAGACCCTCGATTTGGAATCGGATGATGATTCCACAAATACTACATCGGCTAAAAGTGAGGCAATTTTTTTAATTCTACATATTTTTGACTTCAACTCTCAATGACAATACTTGACTACAAGTGATGATAAAATAATAAATATTTTGATAATGACTTTGAAAAGATTCGAAAGACACAAAATTTAAATAATTAAAATGTGAAAATTCTAGTGACACATGGTCTTTTGGAACAAATCAATACCCACATATGAATAATAAAGACATTGTAACAAATTTAACAACTTATAATTTTCACCCAAATTCATGATAATTAAATACCCTATAAAACTTCACATAAGATATGAATTCAAAATATTAAATCCAAAACAACCTATATACATTAATAAATAACTCTCAACCATAAGAGACTCACACTATAACAAATACTACCTTCGGAAAAAAAGATAGGAAATTATATCTCTAAAAAACAACTATCTAATGTTTGGTCAATAGCTACCCCTATACCAGTTGAATAGAGATGTAGATAGCTATGATATAATGGTAATATCGAATCCAAGAGTTTACAACACATTAAACATGTATAATTTACATTAGTTATGTTCGTTATGTGGAGGATTCAGAGGATCTTCCATGCTTCACTTATCACACCTTAAAGGAAAATACATGTTCATGGGGATTCAAATTTTTAATAGTGAGTGCAAAGACTACGAAAAAAACTCCAAAGATGCGGGTTCAACAGAGACCAAAACACATGAAAAAATAGTTCCTTGAGGAACATATTAGAAGGGATATTTTTAGATTTTAATGGAGATGCATCAGAAATATGCTAATAAATTTGAAGGGATATTCTCTATGGGTGATAGAGACAATGTAATTTGGATGTATAACAAAGTATGCAGACTTGGGATTAGAGTGGATCCATAATAAGAGAATATTGTGTTTATCACTTGTAGCTTACAAATATTAAGTGTAAATATTAAAGCAGACATGCCACAAATTTGAAATATAACAAAAATGATCTTGATCTGAGTTGGATACCTTTAAATATATATAATGACATGAATTTATTGATAGAAATGAATGTAGAAGAGGATGTATAGGTTTTTGATCACAAGTGCATGAAATTTTTCTTCATTATTAGGAAACCACACTTTTGTACGTTCCCCTTTAAATCTCAATACTCCATAGTGATCTCAAAAGAAGACACATGCGTAGATACCAAATAATGTGGTCAAAACAAATTTACATAGACCAAAAAAATTTATCTTTATTATTTCTTCATTACATATTTGTAGGATATTAAAATCCTATTTTCAAGATCTTTACAATCTCTTCCAAACCTCTTAAAAATATCTTAGTAAATTGTATAATAAATCTAAAAATATTACGCATAGTTATAACACTATATATATATGCTCACATATACACTAATAATATTCACTTAAACATTATAATGGGACCACTATAATATAGTTTTCCTAACACCTCTTAGGCCAACCAGCCTAATATTAAGCCCATCGTTGTAACCATATTTCCATTTTCCATCCCACAAAGATACATATTTGATTGATTCCTCGTGTATGCAGTATATCACATCCACTTTTCCCTATAATTCTATCAAGAGCATAGTCTTTACCATCCTCACATGTTTTTGTGCATATTTTTTATGTCTTCCTTTTGACCCATTGGTCCCAAGATTTCACATCCATCTGGGTGGATTCCCCTTGGAATCTTGTTGAGAAGAAAAAAATGGCTAAGCATGAGCCATGTGTGGAGGCTTGGAGTCGTGCACTGAGAGCGTAAGAAGAGTTGCACACAAGTAGGATGGAACAACATGTGAAGGTTCACGTGTGAGTGGATTTTTTTGTACTTGGTAAATTCTCTAGTATGCGAGATAAAAATAGTTGAGCAGAGAAGTATCATCCAAACAATGTTTATATTTATGAAAAAGAATGATATCTTGGGACACACAAAAAGGAATACAAAATTTGGAAAATCACATGCAGAGAAGAAATAATATCATGCATGAGCCAAGATAATAATATGAATAAAGAAAGTGTTATAGTTATTTTAATCTATTATTAGCGAAGATGTAAAAAAATTCAAGTTTTTAACTTGTGGATGGTTTTAAGAATGTAAAGCATGTAGGATATTTTTTAGAGCATGACTATTAATAGGAGAGTGTATGGGAGGTGAAGGGAAATTCTCCACCCCTATATATACCTAATGTAAGTCATTATTCATTAGTATTCATTATGGTGTAGTAGGGTTATGTTGTTTTGTTATGGGTCTAGGATTTGATGGCCCTGTATACCATAGTATTGATAGGTTATGTATTTAGATATTGTTATGTAATTAATTCTAGTAAATGATGGATAATTTGTTTTATTGATTTAGTTGATATTGGTTATTGTTTAGATTTTTCATCTTCCTTATTATATGTGATTTGAACATGACATGGTGTAATGAGTTATATGTGTATGAGTTGGTTTCTTGAATATTAAACATGGTGATTATGTATTCTAAATTCCTATCGGGAATAGAAAAGGAGGGACCTGGTAGATGTGAGTGATATGGGTGACCATTATGATATTTTTGAATGAAGTGTCAACGTGTGTGTGAAAACAATAGGACTACATTTTACTTCCATTTCCAGGACCTCTTTTCAATTTATTTTCCAAGATGTTTCATGCGAGATGACATATCAACCTGTCTTTAGAGAGTATTGAGATATAAGTAGAAGATGACAAAGATAATTTTGCACAAAGATATAACATTGTACCTATCTTTAATACGTGAAAGTGGGTGGAAAATAATCTTTATGACTTCCTATATGAGACATTCTTAAATTGTTCCCTTGTAGAGTTGTACCAATGGTTGGAAACTTATGCATCAAACAAAATTTACTACCCTAGACCAAGAGTTTGGACACAAGAAGACTACTAGACTCTTTTTGATTCAACTAAAACTTTGAATAGAGTTGTGGATCATTGCTGGGAAGGTGTATTGAGAAACTTTACCTCGAAATTGTTAGGGTGATAATTTCAAGTGGGATATCTACCCCTGTAGTACACCCCATGTTATTTTAAAAGCTTGTCCATCATAATTTATTATGATGGTCTTCCACATTTTAGAGTGAAGAGTCTCGACCGATTCACCACCCATACTAATATGGGTGATAACTCTTGAGATTGGCTATTAGAAACATTTACATTTGTGTAGATGATATTAAGACCTGAGATTATATTGAAATATTATTTTAGGATCATTGTATTGAATGATTGAGTGAAATAACTATGCATCCATTATGTGAAAAAAGGAGTGAATTGGAAGTATTGGGTGAAAAATTGTATTCAAGGTTCTTAATAAATGAATTACACAAACAAACATTTTTTTATCTTGTATTGAAAGGGAATATGACCATTCTAATATAATAGTCGAGAGAAAAAAATGCACATAGACAAAATGGACATATGTTCATTCTCATTAAAATATAAAAATTTATTTGGAGTTGAATGGGAATATGCCCATTCTTATATAGGAATCATAGAAGATACATAGAGGTAATATTTAATTTTTTTTAGAGTGAACAGTTTCTCATTCCCACATCCTCTATAGTGATATAAAAATATTAAGTTCAATATCGATTCAATGATGTAGAATGTTTAGAATAGGCATATACTCATTATCATACAAAGAAAGAGTTTTTTAATATTGGCAAATAGTTTTTTGAAAGGGACTATACCCTTGAATACAAAATAAGGCCTTTAAGCCGGAATAAGAGTGAGAAGCATAGCAGGACTAACCAAGTCCAAGTAGTACAATGAAATTCAACGTAGCCCAGAAACAGCTACACAAGCGAGACTTAACAGCAAAACAACAGCAAAAAAACAGTAACCCGACAGCCAAGAAACAGTAAGAATAACAAAAGAGAGCAGTAGAAGCATGCAGGACTACTTCTTGGCTGCTTGATCAACACTGATCTTGACTTTTTTCCAAGCATGAAACATACCCAAAGCGGTCATGTGGGCAGCATCCGTCTTATCGAGCTCCTCGATGGTCCTTTTGCTCTCTTTTTCATTGCCCCAAAGTGCAGCCGGGACACCGCTGAGGTTGGAAACACTTTTGGCATGTCCCACGATGAACTCCTCAATGGCCCTAAAGGCAGCAATGTTGTAATCATGCCTAGTCTTAGCCTTCCCAAGGCGGGAGTCCAAGGAGGTCAGCTTTTTGTATATGTCTTCAATCTGACTATTGTCAATGCTCCCTTCCCCCTCCATGCTTTTCTTACCTTTTTGCTTAGCTAGGTTTTTGACCTCATCCTTCAGCATTTTTATCTCAGCCTCTAAGGCCTCCAGTCTCTTAGAAGGGTTATCCATCGTGCTTCCAGGGGTGGCACTACTTATGTTCAACGGAGTCACGTGTAATGTCAAGATCAAGAGGCTCTTTCCTGCTGCTGCAAGAGTCTCGAGGTTGAGTCTCCTAGAAGCCACTGGTGAATGGACGTTTAGAGGAAGAGGCGAGGTGGGTGGCGGGGGAGGAGCAGCGGGAGGAATAGAAGGAGAATCATGTGCGGCCGGCATGGGGGTAGCGGCACCGGTGGCGGGGGCAGCGCAAGCAGCAGAGGGCGGGGGAAGCGCAGGCGGCGGCGAGAGCCCATCAAAGGGGGGAGCCGGGCTAGGAGAGGAAGGAAGACCGGGGTACTTGAGAAGGCAGTATTTGTGAATTAGCAAAATAAGCCCTTGATGCGAGGAACCGCCGGGTATGCTACGGAACTCCAAAATGGAGCGCTCAAGAGAGTTTAAAAGATAATGAGGAAGCAAACCAATCTATTCCTACGGAAGTGGTTTAAAAAGATGAGATGCTTAGGTGGGACGATATAACAAACCTACCTTCGAGGAGATGAAGCGAATCATCATGCGAGTGACCTCATCAAAGCGGTGAAGGAATTGAGCTTACAAGCGAGACCCAGCTTTGTGCTAAATATAAGCTTCTCATCTTCCTCCACAAATCTTCTTTCTTGATTTCTTTGATAACCCTTTTGTTGAAGAAGCGGTACCCATCAGTGAGACCAGTCGCCAGCAATGAGCTCTTCATTGACAAGAATTTTCTGTCCCCCATAGTTGTGTCCTCTCTTTCCATTCCTTAGCAAAGCATCTTGAAATACTTTGATCATGTCCTGCACCCTTTCAACAAAGTGGTGAAGCCGCCTATCTTGAGAATGTTCCAAAGCTCGGTGTTATCCTTCCAATCGGGAGTCGCGCATGCGGCTCAATTTGTGAGGAGGTCCTCCCATCTTCTCGGTGGTGTGCGGGTTACAAAAAATTCAGAATGCGGCTGAGCGTGAAGAAGCAGATTCGTTTCTTCTTGTTGAAGATTGCATAAGGCCAGGAAGCTGTAGCCGTTGGTCTTCTCACGAGCAGCGGCTGCGTAATTCTTGGCCCGAGCTGCGGGAAGTCGCGTGTGAAAACCCTTTCCCTGTCAACAATCACTTTGTATTTATCATCGGTTTTCGTGGAGTTTGGCATCCAGGATATCAACGGCTGTTGTACCTCCCGCGTGCGTGATTTTCAAATCAGGATGACTCCACTTGAAGTTTCTTAAATAGATCTTGCTATTATTTGAAAAAGATATTATTTGCCTCGCCATATAGAATAAAGCAGCACTTGTGAAAGAATTGATGATTTTGATTTTCCTCCAAAGATTAAGGCTTATCTCTAGAGATTGCTTACTTGTGAAGATCCGCATGGATGCTGTTGTGAAGCTGATTAGGGATACTATCATTATCCCAGACAGTAAAATTTATATTAATGCCATAATTGGCCAGTGCATCCGCCAGATTGTTGCCCTCCCTGTAAGTATGTATGATTCTGATACTATTGAAGGTGTGGCAAATGCTTATGGATTCAGAGATAAAGTCTTTAATACTCAGTGGGAGATGAGGGTGATTAAGAAGCTTAATGATATTAAGAGAGTCCCCTTCAACAATAAGGTTCTGAATATTTTGAGCCCGTGCAACTCTCAAGCCCCAGAGAGCAGATAATGCTTCGGCAAAATGATTGGTTTGAATTCCCATTTTTCCTACATAAGTAGCAATCAAATTACCTTTGTGGTCTCGTATTGCTCCTCCTCATTTGCTGTCCCAGGGTTTCCCTTAGAGGCGCCATCAAAGTTCAGCTTGTACCAATTAGAGTCAGGAGGATGCCATTTAATCAAAGATCTATCAACACTATTCCCAGGGTTGCTCCAATTTCCAATGTGCCAATTAGATAAAATGTGTTCTTCATTCTCAGGATAACACTTGTTCTTGGGAGGTTTAAATCTGGCCATGTCCTCTTTGATACCTTGAGAAATTTTGCCAATACTGATTTTATAATTCTGCTTCTTATTTCTGAAAATGATATTATTTCTGTCCTTCCAAATCCTCCAGATTAAGTGTGGGATTGCTAATTTCTAGATTCTTTTGATAGCACAATGTCTGAATGGTGGGTTCCATTGATTCCATAGCTGATTAAGGTTCTTCGGCAACACCCAAAGAGCATCAAATTTAGAAAGAACAAAGCTCCAAATTCTATTGGCATAAGCACAATGTATGAACAGATGACTAATGTCTTCATAGTCATTCCTACAAAGGTGGCACCAATTAGGAATTATAAATCCTCTTCTCATCAAATTGTCGGTGGTGAGAATTCTACCTCGATGGCCAGCCAAAGAAATTTTTATTTTGGGGTTAACTCGGGCATCAGATCTTGTTCGGTTAAAATAGATTAGTTCTTGTGAGAAAGATTGGTATAACCAGATTTGGTGAGTATTTCCCATCTTGTGAATTGCTCCAAACCAGCTCATCCTTGGAATTGGTGACTTAAAGGGAAGAGGTCTAAAAGATCTGAAGGGAGGAAGTAGATTGTTTCAGCTCAATTCGTTCCATAGAAAGTCTTTTCCAAGCCTTGTTGGTGCCATTTCCTTCGATATAGTCCTTGACTTTAGTTCCATACTTGCTTATAAGGCTGTCCTTAGCTGTCCCAAATCTCTCAAGAGGTTGTCTTGAACCGATTATCCTCCCAGAAGTTTATCTCACTTTGCCATCCCCACTTTCCATTTGCTGCCACCTTGATGAAGTTTCTACTCTTGACAGATTATTCCAAAAAATGGAACCATTGGGTAGTTGTTCTTCATGCAGATAGGAGTAGACAGCTTGTTGATTCAAGTATTTTGCTTTAATAACATCAATCCAGGGCTGTTTCTCAGATAGCAATCACCAGCCCATCTTAGCGATGAGTGCCTCATTCATTTTCTCAATATTTTTTATGCCCAGCCCTCCCATAGATTTTGGGGTGCAGACCTTATCCCAGGCCACTAGGTGAAATTTGAACTTCTCTTCCATGCCTTGCCATAAATTTTTTTTCTGAATCCTTTCAATTTTCTCTCTGAAGGAAGAAGGAATTTTGAAAAGTGACATGATATAGATGGGCAGACTTTGGAGTGTACTTTTAATGAGAAGGCACTTACCAGCACTAGAGAGAGTGGCCCCTTTCCAACCTGCCATCTTTTTCTGAAATCTCATCAACAAATCATCCCACACCATGTGAGAGACTTTCTTAGTGCCAAGAGGGAGGCCTAAGTACGTTCTTTGGAAGAGCACCAATTCTCTGACCAATTTTAGCAATCTTGAGCTGTCTTTCCTCAGGGGTGTTAAAGAAAAAAATGGTGCTTTTGTCATAATTAATCTCTTGCCCAGAAGCAGATTCATAGAGTTGTAATAAAGCCTTAATAGCTTTAGCTTCCCTGGCGAGGCCGAGAAGAAGAAGGATTGTGTCGTCCGCAAACTGTTGATGAGAGACAGCTTGGCTGAATGAAGCGGGTTTAGATCCATTTAAAAGGCCGTTCTCAACCGCTCTGCCAATTGTTCTACTAAGGCTGTCAGCTAAGAGAATGAAGAGTAAGGGGGAGATGGGGTCTCCTTGTCTTAGACCTCTGCTGCTGGTGAAAAAACCCACAGGCTCCCCATTAACAACCACAGAGAACCTGGCTGTAGTTATACAAGACTTAACAATTTTTCTAAATTTTTCCGTGAACCCAAATTTAGATAAAATCCTGTCAAGGAAGACCCAAGAAACCTTGTCAAAAGCTTTATTCATATCAAGCTTGAGGATCATATTAGCCTTTTTATTATTTTCCATGGAATGTATAGTTTCGTGCACCATAATCACTCCGTCTTGTATTATCCTGCCTTTAATAAAGCCACTCTGCTGCCTTGAGATGAGGTCATTCATTATGAGCTGCAGTCTAGTAGTGATGATTTTGGTGAAGATTCTAAAGATAGCATTAACAAGACTGATAGGTCTGAAGTCCTTGAAGTCTTTTGCATCCATTTTTTTAGGTGCCAGCACAATGTGCGTGTTATTAAGCTCTTTTAGAAGATTTCCTGTTCTATAGAATTCATTTACCGCTTTGAGAAGATCCTCCGAGCATATTTCCCAGAACTTTTGAAAAAAATTAATAGAGAACCCATCCGGTCCAGGAGCCTTATCCCCCTCAAGAGTAAAAACAGCCTTTTGCAGTTCTTCAAGCGTGTCACTTTAGTGATGTCTCTGAATTTCTGGTCCTCAATGTTATTCTGAGGGATGGCCTCCAGCATGAAGGAAATAGCTTCAGGGTTGCTGACGTTGTTCTCTTTAAGAAGATTCTTGTAAAATTCAAGTGCTTGTTTCTTGATGCTGTTTGGATCTTTAGTGTTGTTCCCATTGTTTTTAGAAACCTCAAGGATTCTGTTACTGGCTCTATGTTTTAGAGTAGTCATGTGAAAGTACTTTGTGTTCCTGTCTCCCTCTTTAAGCCAGATAGCTCTAGATTTAAGGCGCCAAAAAGACTCTTCCCTACTGCAGATCGTATGCAACTCAGAAAGAATATTCTTTTCATTTACTTCATCTTCAACCGATCTTCCCAAAGTATCCATTTTTAACTCTAGATCCTGAAGCTTCTGTTTTAACTCTTTCTTTTTTTCGAAAATATTTCCAAAAACCCTTTTGTTCCAGATTTTGACTTGCTTTTTGACATTTTTGAGTTTTTGAACCAATCTGAACTGAGCAGTGCCTTCCCCATTCCATTCCCACCATTCTTTTATCCTATCATAGATATCATCATGCTCCATCCACATTTTTTCAAATTTGAATGAGCTTTTTGCTGGTTTAGTCCAATTGAGAAAGCTTAAAGCAATCGGATTATGATCCGATCCAATTCTTGGAAGGGAAGATAGGTAAAAGTCTTGGCTTAGAATCCAGTTTGCTGAGATTAATGCCCTATCCAATCTCACCTGAATGAACTCCTTTCCCAGCCTTCTATTGTTCCAAGTATACTTATTACCATGCAGATCCACATCAATGAGGTTTTGTTCAGCAATAAAGTCAGCAAAGTCCTCCATACCATTAGAGAAGGTGGGGGTTCCACCAAACTTCTCACCTGGGTTTAGAGGGGAGTTGAAATCTCCCATAATGAGCCAGTTGGCAGAGCTATGTTGGTTTCTAAAGATTTTAAGATCAGCCCATAGTTTTCTTCTACCACTAGCAGAGTTAGGGGCATAAATATTAGACAAGATCCATTCACACTTTTTCTCAATAGTGACGAATTTAATTGCTAGATGATTAATATTAGCACTAAGAATCATACCAGTACAGTGTCTTCTATCCCAAAGAGTAGCCAATCCTCCGGAAGCTCCCTGAGAGTCAACAGCCGCCATTTCAGAACTATCCCAATTTTTTTTTAATATTAACCATGGTCATTGCTTTCATTTTAGTTTCTTGAAGAATCAAAATGCTGGGGTTACTGGAATCCGTAACTCCTTGATGGTTCTTTGCTTAGAGTTTCCATTTAGGCCTCTGATATTCCAGGATATAATCTTCATTTGGAATGGTTGGTAGTTGGAATTGCTTGCTGGTTCAGTTGTCGCTGAACACCATCTGCAATATCCCTCTCCGTTTTCTTAGCTCTGAGAGTCTTTTTAGAGGGTCTTCCTCTTTTTGAGCTGCCTCCAAAATCAGCTATTCGTCTAGCAGAAGACCTGGTTGTTCTAGAAGAAGAGGTGTCCCAATTTTCAATTTCCTTTTTTTTATCACTATCTGATGAATGCGGGATTCTTTCAAAACCTCTCATTCTTTTTTTCTTTTTTGAGATGACCATTGTGAATCCAGAGTCTGTATCTTCCATTTCCTTGGCAGGCGTGATTTCTCCTTCTTCTTGTCCTTTATGTAAACTGTCAGGCAAGTGATCGGAAAGCTGCTGCAGTGCTTTGCGTGAGACCGGCGAAAGCCCTTTGTTGAAATCTTTGGGACAAGGCAGCGGATCTGCAATACCATTCTCTCCAGAAGAGAGAATCTCCAAAGGCTCAAACTCTGTCATATCTTCCTTGTTACCAGCTTCCTCCCTAATTAATGACTGAATTTCTTTCTCTTGTTCTAAAGTATCGGCAAGTGATCGGAAGGCATTGCAGTGCTGCGGTAGACCGGAAGAAGCCCTTTGTTGTAATCTTTGGGACAAGGCAGCGGATCCGCAATACCATTCTCTCCAGAAGAGAGAATCTCCAAAGGCTCAATCTCTGTCCTATCTTCCTTGTTACAAGCTTCTTCCCTAATTAATGACTGATTTTCTTTCTCTTCTGATCCAGAAGGGACTAAAATGTCCATCACTGAACCATCATGCTCGTTTACTTCCATGGATACCTTAACAAAGTCTTCTTTCACAGAAGTTTCAAAAGGTATATCCGAAGAAGCCTTCACCGAATTGTCCAGTACTTCTTTGTTGGGAGCTTCAGGCAAAGCTAATGTTGCAGCTTTGGGGTGCCAGACAAGATGCTTCTTTATATGAGTTCTAAATATTTCTTTTTTTTTTCCCTTCTATTTAGATGCAAATCCTTCTGGCTGGGACCTTTGTCATCAATCTTCCTATCCTTGCTTGGGTCCATGCTAACTTTGTTCAGATCTGAGTCTATCCCAGGCTGTTCAAAGTCAAAGGGAGGGTCATCTTCTTGGAACAGTTTTTGTCGGAGTGACCAATGATATGGCATAGCTTACATCTTAAGGTTTCAACTTCAATTTTTGGGTCAGGATCCAAATCGAGTTTTCAAGATTATGTGCTCTCGGAATCTCGATCTATGGTGAGAAAATGCGGGAACCAAGCAAAAGCAAGCTGGATCATTTCTTGTGGGTCCATCACCTAATAGGTGCGCTTAGGGATTTTGTAATATTTAGCAGTATTTCATCATCCCATAGATGCAATGGCAGCCCTGGAAGCCTACACCAGATTGGAATGGTGTTTATATTTTCAGTATTTGGATCAAAACCCGGATACCATTTTTTCAAAAAAAGACCCATATTTCCCAGCCACCAGGGGCCTCCCAGCAACACCGAATCTAAATCCTCTTGCTGGTTAAACTTAGCCAGGAAAAAACCTTTTGGCATAATGGTAATGTTTAGGGCTCCCTTAGGTTTCCATTTTCTCAAAGCCCATTTTCTAATGAAATCAATATTAGGTCTAGAGCCAAGAAACTTACCAACAAGGGAGAGGTTTGTTTTGCTTAAGGCTCTATCAACAAATCCATCTGGGACCTTAAGACAGGTGGCACCCTCTTTGTCCGTTTCCCATGTAAAATGATCAGTGATTTTAGGACCCACCTTGAGGTTAGGGCTTTGAAAAAGCTTATTCCAGGCCAAAGGTATGGATCCCAGCATTTTCTCATTTTCTTTTCAGCCATCGATTGTGGTCTGAGATCTGCTTTTCCTCAGTAAACTTTGTCATATTGCGCAGACTTTCCGCGGCCAGTACTGCCGAAACCGCGCTGACTGTACCTCCCGCTTTTGCATCGTTCGTACCCGTGTCCACAAACGTCCGGTTATGGCTACAGAACAGCCTTTCCTCAGCATTTAGGATCGTAGTTCGCAGACATTCTGCAGCCAAAACTGCAGAGACCGCGTCACCATAGTTCTCTCCATCGCTAGTTCTCTCCATCGCTAGTTTTATGATTGTGTTGAGAATGGAAATATTCCCATTATTATATGACAATGGAAATTTTCCCCTTATTTATCTCATAATAATTCAACAAAGAAGAGTTAGAATAATTCATGGTTGAATCTTTTTAAAAATATTGTGCATCACAAACTGAAACGGTCTTACAAAATAGAGGGAGCCCAAATCGGAAATTTAAAGGGTCAACAAAATTTTAGTAGAGAGAACAAACAATATCTTAGAAATATTCTTCAAATCTTATGCTTCAAAGGACAAATTGGTCTAAAGAAATCTTTGGCAGCCCAAAGTGGAAGAACAAACAAAAAGTGGAAACTAGAAGAAAAAGAAATTGGAAAGGATGAACAAGAAAGAGATAGCTTCACCAACCAACAACGGTTAGCCATACAAATCCCAAGATCTCTACCATAATCATTCTCTCTACCATGCAACAAAAGAAGTAATTTCGACTCCACCTTCATTCTCTCTACCATGCAACAAAAGAAGTAATTTTGACTAATTTCTCCAATTTCTCTCAATGGGTGCTCAAAGACATGTTTCAAAAACAAGTACCTTTAAATAATAAAATGTGGCAAACACTTTATTTGTCAATTAATGGTGTCAACTATGCCATGGAAAAAAAAAATGTAAATATTAAACAATATCGTAGCCATTTTTTATGTTTAATTATTGCACTTAAAATAAATTTAAATTATTTTAAAAAACTAATAGCCATGTTTGAGGTTTTTTTTTTCTACCAATAGATGATTTTCATCGGAGCTTTAAATAGGGGGGTTCTTAGGTCCCCTCCCTGATATAACATTGTATACAATATCTAGAAGTAGGGAAGTCAAAAATTAAGAAAGAATTTTAAGCATGGATGTCCTAAAAAAAAACCAAAATATATATATTATATAACTAAGATACATAGAAGCATTATTATTTTGATAATTCGGAAAATTCAGCATTCACTTTGACCTCTTACGCTTCACCTGGAGCTACTGCAAGGTTCTTGAGATCTATCCTGCACAACCCTTAGTAGAGAAGTATATGAAGCCATCTTGTCCCTCCTGAGTTTTACAATTTGAGATGGAACATGGCCAATTGGGAAGGATAAAGCTTCCAAGTCTAGGGGGCTATGTCGGCAGGACCTTCCTCGAGTTTTTCAATTTGATTTGGCTCATGGAAAATTACCAAAGAGTTTGGGGAGGATAAGTAGGTTTGACCTTCCTCCTTCAATCTGTATTTATGATGCACTAAAGAAAGAAAATTCAAAATATTCTTATACCTCCTTTATAATTCTTCAACATATCCCGAGTAACCAAATCCCCATCAATTTTCATTGAAATTTTCGAAAGAGTTGTTGGAAAACAAAACAATTTCACCACTTACGGAAGACCAAATACATGTCTAGCTTGAATAAAATTCCAAAAAAATATGCAGGGTCTCATCCTTATATCCTCCAAGGAGCAGTAGGTGGGTGATGAAAAGGAAGCAACCTCAACATTTATGTGAGCTCAACAATAGCCTTACATATAATCCTCCCCAAGAATAGTTTCTATGGATTTCTCCATTGATTCAAAATTAATCCAAATAATTTTTTGAATCCTATTTGAGGAGACAGGGCCATAAAATTCCATATGCCTTGATCCCCCTTGAAGAAATAGTCTTGGTAGTTGACACATTGCCATGGCAATGAAGAGAATTAGCAAAAAAGATAGCTATTTGCAGAGAATCCACAAAATTAATTGATACTAATTTATGCTAGAGATAGGGAGATTTTCAATCATAGATAATTAGAAAACTTGTTTCAAATTTTAATAGTATTATAATATCATTGACATGTCATAAATTTTATGAATATTATTATTTACTTTACTATTACAATTGGATATAAGGTTTATTACTATATTTAAATTTTTAGTACATTCTGCACCTTATCCATATATTTAAATTTTTATCTTATATTGAATGGGCATATGCCCATTCTTAGATAAGAATCATAGAAGAAAAGTAGAGGTAATATTTTATTTGTTTTAGAATGGACAATTTCCCATTCCTGCATCCTTTGTAGTGATAATAAAATGATTAAGTTGAATATATCTTCAATGTGGTAGAATGGTTAGAATAGGTATATGCCCATTCTTATACAAATAAAGAGTTTCATTATATTTATGATAATGGCAATATACAACTTCTCATATAAACAAAGATTTTTATCATTGTGATGATAATGGGCATATGCCCATTCTCATAAACTCAATATACAAAAAAAAAAAAAAATATCGATGTGAAACATAAATAATGAATTTCGATTTCATCCTTTTAGGAGAATTTTTAAAATGGATAGATTCCCATTCTAATAGTCAACGAAAATCGGAAGTATGAGGAATTATTGTAAAAGTAATATATGCTATGTTAATATGATGAAGATATTTGGATGACACGATTAGCAATCAAGTTTCTAATTAACTTCTATTTAACCTTTATTTATTAATTTCTCATCTTATAAATTCAACCTAAATTATTCTTCTATGATGCTGTAAGAGACTAGGCATCTTCCCATTCAAGATAAAAACATTTGTTTGTATGAGAATGGACGTATACCTATTCTTATAATTATAATACAGTAATCTTGAACTTCATCATTACTATGGAAAAAGTAATAGGATATAAGAGTGAAAAGGACTTGTCAATATAATACAAGAAATATTTAACATAATCAATTTAAATATATGAAGGCGCGAGAGTGGACAACTTGCCTTTCTAAAGCGAATTAGATTTTATATATTTTCTTATTTTATGATTCCTATATGGTAGTGGAAAGTTTTCATTCGATACAAGATTAAACATAATTATTTTAATACCTATGAAGGTTGAGATTATGTGGAATTGCCCATTCAAAAAATAAATAAATTTGATCTACTTTTATTATATGATTCCTATTTCATAAAGGGAAAATTCCCATTATAAAAGAAATTAAATTTTATCTATATTCTTTATATATGATTCCCTTATGTTAATGGGCATTTGTCCATTCAATACAAGAAATAAATTCTTCTTTATATATAAATGGGAAAATGCTCCTTCTAAACATTCAAATACAAGTAATATTGAACTTAAACATTTTAATAACTCTATAGGAATGGATACCTTACCATTAAATGGAAGATAAAATAGTTTGCTTCTATGACATGTGTGTATGCCAATTCGAACCATCGTAATACAAGAAATATTGAAATTATTCTTTTCAATAACTCTATGAAGGCTATGAGAATGGAAAAATGTGAATTATAAAACAAAATATATTTTATCTCTATTCTTATTTTCATGATTCCAATTATGAGACCAGGATTTTTCTCATTAGATACAACATTAAACTTAATCATTTTAATTCATATATGACAAAAAATAAGTTCAATATTACTTAGCTCAGCACGTTAGCTTGCCCACCCAACTTGGCGGGTAAAATTTCCTACCCACCTCGATAGTTCAACTCACTTACACCTCGGCTCAAGAGGTCAACTTAGCTACCCATCTCGGCAGTCGACTCACCTACCTAGCTCATTAGGTCATCCACCCGGGCGTAGCTTGGGAGGTCAGTTCTCCCATCCAGCTTGGTTGGTCAACCTCTCCCACTCATCTTATAAATTCAACTCGCTCACCCATCTCATCCAACCAACTCGACTAGAGAGATAAATTGCCATCTCAAACGGGCCACTCAACCGACCAAACTTGCGGCCCATCTCGATAGGCCAGCTCGAGAGGCCGGCACAACAAACCAACTTGCATTCCAAGATAATAATGTTAGCTCACCCACCCAGCTTGGAATGCCATCTCACCCACTGAGCTCGGTTAGCACAACTCGCCCACCCATCGAGGCACGGAAAACTATGCCACCTATCTTGGAAAATAAGTAACACTTCTAGGTGGTAACCCCACACTATACTTTAGTAATAACAAAATAATTAAGTCCTTGTCTTAGCGAGATGGATTAGAAGTGGATTTCTTAGAATCACATACATTTTTTGTAAGGGAATGTGATCATGTTGAGATTTTGAAACTTGGATGAAACCGTCACTTTTAGATGTATTATTTTATAAGTATGGAGGATAACAACTATGCAAGTCTTACTAATGAAAATATTGAAGTGATATTCTTAAAACCCATATCAAAAATACAAAAATCTAAAATACGACATTATTTTATACCCAAAAATTTGGAATACAATAGAGAGGAGTCTGAAACATGCATGAAACAATCATTTTTAGATGCATCCTTTTATAACTATGGAGGATAACAACTATGTAAGTCTTACTAATGAAAATATTGAAGTGATATTCTTAAAACCCATATCAAAAATAAAAAAATCTAAAATACAACATTATTTTATACCCAAAAATTTGGAATACAATAGAGAAGAGTTAGAAGTATCTCTGAAACTTATCTTCAATTTAAAAAAGAAGTAAAAAATTTCTTCACTATAAAAGAGTAAATTATTCTTCTAATAATGAGTCATTCTTTAGCCTATGGAACATGGTGCACAACTCAGAAAATAAACAATGTTTTTTATGCCACCCAGGTGGTAAGACCACTCTGTACTTTGGTAAAATCATAACATATAACTCCTTGTATTATCAACTATGATTAGGTTAACAACTATGCATGTATTTCAAAACATTGAAGTGATATTCTTAATACCTAGATCAAAAAATACAGAAGATAAAAAATAGGGCATTATCATTAAAACTAGAACATAATAGAAGGGAAAGAAAACCAAATCATATTCTTCATCTCATAATAAATCAACAAAGAAAGGTTAGAATAATTCATGCTTGAAATTTTCTTAAAATATTGTGCTTCAAAATCTGAAACTATCTTATGAAACAAGGGGAGCCTAAAGCGGAAGGGGTAAACAAAATTTTAGCGAGAGAGAACAAAAATATTGTTGAAATATTCTTCAAATCTTTTTTTCTCAAAAGAAATGGTATAACCAAAATATAGGCAGCCCAAAACAGAAGGACGTAAAAGAAAGCAGAAAGGAGGAAATATAAAGAGATAGCTTTTTCGACCATGATTAACCTTGCAATTCCCAAGATCTCTACCATCACCAAAAATAGTAACCTCCATCATTCTCTCTAGCATGCCATGGAAGAATTAATTTCCATTAATTTCGTCAATTTCCCTCCAATGGGTGCTCGAAGATGTGTTTGATGATAAGTACCTTAATTTAATAAAATGTGGAAAACAATTTATTTGCAAATTAATGGTTTATTTATGCCAAATTAATAGTAATAACATTACTTTATAATATTAATAAATTAATATTATAATATTAATAAATTAATATTATAATATTAATAAATTAATATTATAATATTAATTAATAAACTAATATTAATACATTAATAAATTCAAAATAACATTAACTAATAATATTATAATTAATTAGTATTAGTACTAATTTAAATAATTAATCAATAATATTATAATTAATAAAAAAATGCTATCAATTAATATTAACTACAAGAATTAATATTACTAATAAGCTTAAATTATTATATTAAAAATGACATCTAGTTATATTATCAAATGAAAAAATAATAATTTAATAATAATTAAATAATATTATAAAAATATAATTAAACTTTATAAACGTTATTAACAACTTAATCGCCATTATTTTCAATGCTTAATTAATTATTGTGCATTTTAAAAATAATTATAAAAAATATAGTAAAACTTTATAAAAGTAATTAACCACATAAACTCCATTAATATTTATAATGCTTAGAATGGGCCAATAAAAATATTTAAACTTTAATCATCAAAAAATAGAAATCAAAGAATATGTATTTAACATATCATATTAGGACTAATCAAAATTAATTAATTAACAACATTAATTAATAATACTAATAATTAAATACAAGAAATAATATTGTATCATTTAATAATACCTATAAATTTCAATTAATATTTTACATTATGAAAAATAAAATGATTGTTGTAATACACATGAACAGAATGGGCATATGTCCTTTCTCATACAATTTTTTTTTAATCTTTTATTGAAAGGGAATATGCCCATTCTCACATTAGAATCATAGAATAAAAATACACATAGACAAAAAGTGCATATATTCATTCTCATACAAACAAACATTTTTATCTTTTATTGAATGAGCCTATGCCCATTCTCATATAAGAATAATAGAAGAGAAGTATAGGTAATATATAATTTTTTTAGAATGGACAGTTACCCATTCCCACATCTTTTATGGTGATATAAAAAATGATTAAGTTCATTATTGTTTCAATGAGGTAGAATGGTTAGAATAGGCATATGTCCATTTTCATACAAACAAAGAGTTTTATGATTGTGATGAGAAAGTGCATATGTCGTTTCTCATATAAACAAATATTTTAACCATTGTGATGAGAATGGACGTATGCCCATCCTCATAAACTCAATATTAAAAGAAAGAAAATTTCTCCTACATGAAACATAAAGAATGAATGACAATTACATCATTTTATGAGAATGTTTAAAATGGACAGATGCCCATTCTCATAGTCAGGGAATATGGGAAGTATGAGGAATTCTTGCAAAAGTAATATATGTTATGTTAAAATGATGAAGATATTTGGATGAAGCGAGTTAACAATCAAGTTTATAATTAACTTCTATTTAACCACTATTTATTTATTTATCATCATTTAAATTCAACCTCATCTATTTAACCTCTATTTGGATGAAGCGGTTAGCAAATGGAAATGTAACCTCTATTTATTTCTCATCATTTAAATTCAATTGAGTCAAGTTCAATTATAGTTTATAAATCATGTTATAAATATTTCCAAACTATATGCATAAATTTGAATTATTTCCAAACGTTAATTAATTATAGAATCTTGTATCTCGTGTTATATGTATTCAATATACTTATGGTTGTACATACATGATAATTTTTAATTTATTTTATGCAATGCTTTAAGATATTTTCCATCATCTCACAAACTTTGTATTTTATGTTGTTACAACAACAAAGTCTTTTGCATTTGTAGAGGATGATCATGTAGACTTGTTTTCAAAGGGAACCAAAGTTGTGGAGGGAAGAGTATATCCAAGTAGGAAGACACTACATTGCAAAGATGTGGGAAGAGGATTTTTGGTTGTTAGTGTTAACATAATATTGGATGGAAGAGTAAAATTTCCTTTCTCAGTTGATGAATTTGAAACATTGGAAGATGTTGGGAATAAATGATACTAGGGAAGAGAATGAATTGTCAAAACATGCAGATTCATCCATTCCCCCCAATTTGGGAAGTGAAAACATTTTTAGTGGTTCATAGGATTATAATCCGAGTGTAATGGCGATTCTAGTGATGAAATTGAAAGCACCATCAATATAGGTCTGAAAGATAAAATAGATTTTGTCACAGACAATGTCATTCTCAAACAAAAATCTTGTAGTAGATACGATGAGTTAGCCATGGGTTATATAACTCATGAGCTATAAGTTCACGAAATTTATTGAGAGAGGTTATGTACTTCAAATTTTTGTATATGCATAGAGAATGTGGAAAATATGTGTTCATAATGCTCGAGACTCACTAGAACCTAATAAATCAATTGTTTAGCCAATAATACATTTGATTTTTAATGAAACAAGAAGTTTCCTTATGATTAAGCAATGGAGTTCTCAATTGGTTTGTCTGCACCTTGTACATAGTGATCAACTAGATATTTACGTTGGGCCTATTTATGGAAGATCTAACCAAGAATTCAATCCGTTGAAGGATGTGTTCAAGAGAAAATGTTACTTATACGACTAGGAAATGATAGTGAAAAGATAAGGATGCAAGGAACATATGGGGATATTTTCCTTTAACAGGAAGGAAATGATGTAAATAAAAAGTTGAGAGTTCAATATTGGAAACCTATAGGGAGAGGAGAAGGTACAAAATTATATCGGGATTATTTAAATCTAAATAAAACATGGACCATCTCAGACAAACCTAAAGAAGATATTGATGTGGATAATATCATCTGGGAATGGACACCAAACAAAAAAGAAAAGTGGATACATAAAGATACCTGATAAAGGACACGTGGCCATTAAATCATACCTTGAACTACTTGAATAGGATAAGGAATGTTGACTTGGAGAAAATATTAAAGTTTATAAATTTATATGTGAAATCATCTTGGCCCGAGGATGTGGGTTTTTAAAAAAATATTCCAAACCTTGGTCCTATAAAACTTTATAGTTGTATTATTATTTGATAATTAAATGAAAGATTGAGTATTATATTACTTTGGAAGATTTTTCCATAATATAATTCTATAAAACATTGTGTTTCTTATGGAACTCTTGAATCTTATTAATGTATTATTAATAATATGATTTCCACCATGCAATTAATTTAATTTGAAAAAAAAATCCTTAATTATGCTCTAATTTTACAAGGAGTTGGATCTTGTGATTTAAAGGGACATGGATGTGATTTACAAGGAACTCATTTTAAAAATTCATGTTATGTAATGAATTGATTTATGCATTCATTACAACAAAAAAATTATATGGTTTTTCCTAAAGCTATGTGCATAAGTATAGATAACTTATTTTTAATTATTCTAATAACTTTATAAAACGAAAACCTTTTTGAAGTCTATATACTAAATTACATGCATATAATCCCTAATTCTTGAATGCAAAACTATAGTATTAAGATTTCCAAGATATATTAATCATTGATCCGAATAAGAGTTTTTGCAATGCTCCATTACTTACGTACTATCTACCAAGATATAAATTTTCAAAAGAGGTAAAAATCCTACATATATGAATTATAGAAGAAAAATAAATATAAATTTTATACACATAAAAATAATTAGGAACATACTAGTACCATGAATGTGATGAGAATGGGCAGATGTACATTCTCATAGATTGATAGTTTCTTCTTATTTCATACAACATGTAGCCATATCACATTGGTTTAATTTTCAAAAGGGACTAAAATGCCTCATATAGGAATCATAGAAAAAGAATTGACATAAAGTAGATACACATAAAAGAATTAGGAACATAGTTGTACTATAAGTGTGTTGAGAATGGAAATATTCTCATTCTCATTAACTCAATATAGAATTATGAACATACTTGTATGGAATAGTTTAAATATTGGAATCTAATATTACACTAATTAAATTACAACAATAAACATATTGGAATTTGATATCACACTAAATAAAAACCTATAATGGCAATTTAGGAATCCAATTTCAACAATTATAAAACAAGAAATAATAATACTATAAAACTAGATTATTAGTGAAACATCCATATTTAACGAAATTAAGGTTATGAGATTTTGTGTTTAAATTATAAAACGTTGTGTGAAATCCTGTGCTCTTGGGATCCCATGAGTGTATACCTTTTGTTTAAAGGGATACTATTGGTTGTGTGATGTGTTCCTTCTCCTTGGGGAAATTTCCAAACATTTTAAAGGTTTTCCTTAGAAACTTCTTTATCCTACTTTAATCTCCCATTCATACACCATAAGTACAACCTACAACTATTAAATCCTTCTCAATTACCCATTATTTACTTACCTATAAACATCTATCAAGGAATTTTCCATTTCCATCCTCCATTTCCATAAATATGAAGAAGCAAGCTAAAATTAACATTGTCCAAAGTAACCTGAGTCCTATTTTGAAAGACATCTCCATTATTTAGTGTGACAATTCATAAGAGTTAAATGATGCTTGTATTGAATATGTCTATTCAAGGTTATCCTTCTTATTTCCAAGAGAAATCTTAGAAAATGCAATTTCATTCACATTTCTCACAATTACGGAGTTACAAAAAGGGTTCTCTTACCCTAGTTAGAGGAAGAAGGTAAATTAGGAAGGAAGTTCATCCCCTTTGTGAGTGCAATCCAATCTCACCCAAGTCAAGTCTCAAAGTGTTTTTAGATATTTCCTGGCTACAAATGACTAAATCATCGGGTTGTATTTCTCTAAAAATGCAATTCCATTTTTAATGTTTCTTAGCTCTCAAGGTGGTGCAAATTGGGTACCAACACTGTAGATAGGGAGAGTTTTACCCAGATGATGATGTTGGTGATGGAGATTTCATGTTTTGATTTGCATGATTCTGGAGGTGGTAGATTTCCATGGATGATGACTGAAGTAGTTGTAGAGATGATGGAGCATGGTACTATCTTTGCGTGGGCCCCTACACTACTGGTACAAACATATAAGGATTTATGGGCTTTGAGAATCCAAAAAAGATTTGGGATATATGTTACAGTTTTTTTAATAGTGTTTGGTTTTTGAGTGTATTTTTTTGGCTCATCCGTATCATTTTTAATGGGGGTCTAGACAATATTGATATATATATGTTGGTTTGGTGAGATAGCATAGTGTTGTAAGTTGATCAAGAGGGAGAAGAAGGATTCTCATTATATAGAGCTCCATACGAGTTTTAAAAGTGAGAGATATATTATGGAGACCATATGTTGATTTTCTAGTTTGGTTGAGGTTAGCGCATGAAATTGAGGCACTACAATAGGAGATGTGGGTGCGGGGAGACAAGGGGTAGAGTGGGAACTTGTTAGATTTAGATTGTTAGACAACAATTTTTTTGATTCAGGATGTGCCCAATGTCCTAAGTACAAGTATAGATGAGATGAGGGAGATTTGTATACTCCCAAGATGGTTATGGGACCACCTCTTATTATACCTGATGAGGATAGAGCTATGGGTATAAATGTGCACAATGACCGAGTGCCTATTGATGATGTTGGAGTGAGTTTCAATTATAGGTAGTGTCTTTATGCTCTTAACCTATTGCTTGTATTAGGATATGAGTAGCCGACTTGTGGCTTACCATATCATTTTATTATATCATTTATACTTTCTCATGCTTAGTAGGTCGGCCTTGGTGTTGGCCATAACATATGAATAATATATATAGGGGATTTTAGGTAGTAGTTCATCATTTTTTGGAGCATTTGAGTCTTATTGTAGTTGAGGAGTTGGAGATAGAAGATATAACTACATATTCCTCAGGGTTAGGGTTTACTTCGATAGACCACAAAGTAAGCCAACTTTAGTTTAACCTGAGAGACCTTGAATCTCATGTGTCTAGCAAAGAAGATGTGGATAGGATTGGAAAAATATTGGAGGATTTCATGCAAAACTTCAGTACGTATATGATGGGTAATCATACTTATGTCAATCAAGGTGGATCCTTAGGTCAACATAATAGACACATGAGCCAGAGTGGATCTTCGAGTGTGCACAATCCAAATACGAGCACTCTGTGAGGCCCATAGTATGTTTCCATAAGTGGCGATACGTAATTTTGATAGAAAGGATCCACTCAATTGGATCAACCAAATGGATAATTTTTTTGAACTACATCAGATTCCACCAGGACAAAAGGTGACCATAGCATCTTTATATCTTGAACTTGACCAATTCGTCTGGTATCGATGGTTATGTGCTCAAAGGAAGAAGAGTGGTCTCAATGTTACATGGACAGTGTTCATTGAAGAGTTACAATTACACTATAGTTCTAGTGTGTCAGATAATTACTTCAGCTAATTAGCAAAATTGAGATAAATAGGATCTATTAAGGATTACATTCATCACTTCCAAAACCTTTCTCTATGGGTGGAAAATATTACTAAAGAGAATTTGAATGACCTATTTCTCGGGGTCTTAAGGATCACATTGAGCATGAGGTGCGTATGTTTAATCCTCATAAGGTTTCTAATTCGATGATTATGGCAAGAAGGGTAGAGGAGAAATTTGTTTCAAGTAGGAGACAACATTTCACTTATACCAGAGATTGCAACACCTTGGCCCCAACACTCCCTCGACTAGTTAGATTGACACCTCAACAAATTGAAGAAAAAAGAGAAAAAGGTTTATGTTTTAACTGTGACAGTAAATTTGGACCAGGACATAAATGTGTTGAAAATAAGTTGTTCTACATTGATGGGCCTAGTGAAGATGAAGAGAAGGATGAAGATTCAGAGTCAGAGGTCTTGGTTGAGCCAGAGGAGGAGTTAGGAGATCCTTAGCCAACAATCTCATGCCATGAAATTTTAGGTATTAGCACCCCCAAACCCTAAAGGTGGTTGGATTCCTAAAAAATAGAGGGTCACAAAGTGTTGATTGATTCAGGAAGTACTCACAACTTTATCAATCATAAGTTAGCAGTGCACCTAAATTGCTTCATTTATCTAGCTCCTGAATGTCAAGTAATGATTGCTGATGGAGGTACTATTACTTGTTCTAGAAAATGCCATAGCATTAAGCTTTCCATGGGAGATTACATACTAAATAGTCCCATGTATGCCATTTCTATGGGAGGAGTAGACATTGTGTTAGGGGTTCAATGGCTTACCACTTTGGGAACCATTGAGATGAACTTTGAAGACTTGTTCATGCGATTTCACTTTGAAGGAAGGAATTTTGACCTAAGAGGCTTAAGAGCAAGTCTTCACAAATAGTAAGTTCTCATCAGATGCACAAAATTCTAAAAAAGGGTGCAGAGGGATTTGTGGCACAACTATTTTCATTGGAGGCTCATCATTCTAAGGATATTATACCATCAGATATGTAAGCAATGTTGGATGCACACTCTGTTGTATTTGAAAATATACCAAAGGGATTACCTCCAAAGAGAGATCATGATCATGCTATTCAGTTATTTCCAGGAATTCAACCACCTAACATCAGACCTTATAGGTACCCATATGTGTAAAAGAGTTAAATTTAAAAGATTGTATAAGAGATGTTGGAAGCATGAATTATCCATCATAGTCAAAGTGCTTATTCTTCTCCAGTAGTGATGGTACGGAATACAGATGACATGTGGTGCATGTGTCCTAATTATAGGGAACTTAATAAGTACACAATCAAAGATAAGTTTCCTATTCCTGTAATTGATGATTTGCTTGATGAGTTGCATGGTGCTTGTTTATTTTACAAAGCTTGATCTTTGTTCGGGATACCACCAAATCAGAATCAAGGATGAGGATGTTCATAAAATTACCTTTCAGACACATGAAGGCCATTATGAATTCTTGGTAATGCCTTTTGGACTCACAAATGCACCTTCTACATTTTAAATTTTGATGAATTCTATTTTTAAGTCATTCTGCTGAAGTTTTTCTTAGTGTTTTTGATGATATATTAATTTATAGGAAAACATGGGAGGAACATTTACATCATGTAAATAAGGTTTTGGAAACCCTTGAGCAACATCAACTTTATGCAAAGCCCTCTAAGTGTTATTTTGGACTCAAGGAGGTTGAATATTTGGGTCACATTTTCTCTCATGAAGGTGTTAAAGTGGATCCTAATAAGATCAAATCCATGATGAAGTGGAAGGTTCCAAAACCCTATTGAATATGCGAGGATTTTGGGGCTTACAAGTTATTACCAAAGATTCGTAAGGCATTATGGAAGCATATCTACACCTCTCATAGCTTTATTAAAGGACTCCTTCCATTGGAGTGAGGATGCAACCAAAGCATTTGAGAAACTAAAGGAGGCCATGTGCACCACTCCAGTCTTGGCTACTCCAGATTTTTCCAAAACATTCATTGTTGAATGTGATGCATCAGGGGTGGGTATGGGGGCATTTCTCATGCAAGAAGGTTGTCCTATTTCCTTTTGAGTCGTCAATTCAAAGGTAAGAATCTTTAAAAGCCAACTTATGAGAAGGAAATGCTAGCCATACTTCATGCAGTAAAGCAATGGAGACCATATCTCATAGGAAGACACTTTAAAGTGAAGACAGATCATGATAGTCTGAAATACTTCTTAGAGTAGTGTTTATCATCTAAAGAACAACAAAAATGGGTCTCCAAGATGTTGGGATATGATTTTGAGATTATCTATAAGAAAGGGAAGGAGAATGTAGTTGCAGATGCTCTATCACGGAAAGATGAATCAACTGCAGCCTTGTTATGTGCCATATCCATATTATAGGAAGATTGGATAGATGAGGAAAGGTCTGAATGGAGAAACGACCCAACCAAACAAAACCTCATTCATCATCTCCGAATGATCCAAGCATGTCTGAAAAAATTGTATTGAAAAGGGATGCTTTATGGTATCAAGATAGATTATACCTATGTAAGAACTCCACTCTTAAAAATAGGATTCTATCTGAGCTTCACTCTTCTCTAGTAGGGGCACTTTGGATTCTTGAATACTTATCATCGAGTCAAAAAAGATTTATTTTGGGAAGGTATCAAAGGGAATGTCTAAATATTTGTGGAAAAATACATGGTTTGTTAGCAAAATAAGGGTGAAACAGTTCGATCCCTAGGTCTTCTACAACCTATATCTATTCCTAGCCAGCGGTGGGAAGAGGTTTCCTTGGACTTTATCATAGGATTGCCTAAATCTAAAGTAAAAAATGTCATCATGGTTGTGGTTGATAGACTCACCAAATATGCTAATTTTTTTGCCTTGGCACACCCATTTGTTGTAAGCACGGTAGTAATAGCCTTCATGGACACAATTCAGAAGCTTCATGGGACACCGAAGATTATAGTAAGTGATCAAGACCCTATATTTACTAGTAATTTTTGGACTAATTTATTCTCATGTTTGGGTACTCATTTAGCTCGTAGCTCTTCTTATCATCCCTAGTCTGATGGGAAAACAAAAGTTGTAAATAAGTGTTTGGAGGGATATCTCCATTGCTTTACATCAGATAAACAAGCAAGATGGGTCCAATGGTTTCCACTTGCAGAATGGTGGTATAACACTTCCTTCCATACTTCATCTAAAATGTCTCATTTTTGGCACTCTATGGGTACCATCCACCATCCATCACATCATCATTTAGAGGACAACCATGGGTTACAGCAGTAGAAGAACACATTCAGTATCAATAAGAGGTCCTCTCTAGTCTCAAGGAGAACTTGGTCATGGCACAAAACCGCATGAAGCAATAGGCTGATCAACATCACACAGAAAGGCATTTTGAAGTCGGTGATTGGGTTTTTGTGTAGTTACAACCATATAAGAAAATGTCTTTGAAACAACAACAAAAGGATAAAAACTTTCACCGAAGTATTATGGCCCCTATCAAGTATTGCAGAAGATTGGTACTGTAGCATACAAATTAGAACTTCCATAATCAACCAAAATACATCTAGTCTTTCATGTTTCTTGCCTGAAGAAAGTAATTGGACAGAGAGTATCAACCCAAATAGTGTTACCTAAGCTCGATGAGGAGGGGAGAGTCATCTTGGAACCTAAATGCATCCTTCAAACACACACTAAAATATTGAGGACATGGGTTATTATTGAGTACCTGATCAAGTGGAAGAATATGGACAATGAAGATGTAACATGGGAAGATATGACATTCCTACAGTAGCACCCAGAGCTTCTCAACATTGGGGATAATGTTTCTTTTAAGGGAAGGGCATGCTATGACCTTAACCTATTGCTTGTATTAGGATATGAGTAGCTGACTTGTGGCTTACCATATCATTTTATTATATCATTTATACTTTCTCATGCTTGGTAGGTCAGCCTTGGTGTTGGCCATAACATATTAGTCTTATTGTATGGTTTGGAGGTTTCCCCCTTGAAGTGGCAAAGCTATTCTAATTACATATTGAGATCATTATTCGGAATATTGTGTTATTTGGTGTTATATTTTTCTCATGATCTGAATTATACAAGTAATTCCATTAGATTTGGATTGTTAGACAACAATTTTGTTTGATTCAGGATGCGCCCAATGTCCTAATCTTGTATAGATGATATGAGGGAGATTTGTATATGCCCAAGATGGTTGTGAGACCACCTCTTATTATACTTGATGAGGAGAGAGCTATGGGTATAAATGTGCACAATGATCAAGTTCTTATTGATGATGTTGGAGTGAGTTTTAGTTTTAGGTAGTGCTACACTTTGGTTCTTATGCTAAGTTTGATAGGCAATTCTAATTCAGAGAGGGAGGAGGATGCATGCCCGAGTATAGGAGGCACATTAGATTTTTGATGTTAGTGATGATGAGGAGGATGATGGATATTAGGAGGATCTAAAGGCTTTTGTTGCACAATTGACGGTCAAGAAGGCCACACTAGAGACTAAGAGAGATGGATTGTGGGTGAGTGAGATGATTTAATTGGAGTGATGTCTACCCTAAGTGGTGAGAGGGATGGTCTTATATTTGAGTGTGATACTCTCAAGTAGTAGTTAGTACTAGTGATGACCGACTGAGATAGGTATAGACAGAAGATACAGACCCTCAAAAGGGCTCTTGGTACTATGGGGACACCAGTGTCAGGTGTAGAGTTGGTGGATGAGTGTAGCCCAAGAGTCAAATGAGTGCACCTGGGCATGATTATCTATGCCCATTATCAGTATTTATGAGTGAAGGTATCCTAATATGAGGACTTAGTTATACAGTGATTTTCCAAGGAAATTCTCTATATAGATAACTTAGCGTAGCGAGGAGCAACTACTAGTGAGAGTAGAGTGAGGGTGGGCCATCCACCTTAGGGACCAGACAAAATAAATGGTGGTGAGGTTGTGAAAGGGATCCATGTTCGAGATAACGATTTATTTAGGGGTGTCCAATTTACTAGATATTTATGATATATATTGTATTTCAATATGTATATGGCTCTTTATGAAGCCTTCATCTATAGTTTTTGATATATGGAGTGAGGGGAGTTGAGATGATGTATTGAGACTTTGATCATGGTTATATATGATGACATGGTTCAATTTATGATTTATTTGGTGGTCGTAATATGATGAGTGTTTTGATGAATGTTTTTATTTAATGCTTATATCATTTGAATGTTGAATGGTGATGTACTAATATAATTGTGACTTATATGTGACCCAAATTTTATCAAAATGTATTCTAAATTTTTGAAATAGGAGTAAAAATGGAATGATTGTTTTAATATTAGATTTGATTCACAAGTGATGGGTATAAAGACAATGAAGGCACTTCAACTTTTAGCCTTAAAAATAAATTTTAACATGAGACTATTAGTAGGTAGTAACACATAGGATCTCAAATATAGAGATAAAGTGATAAGATGTACCTTCCTAGAACGTGAAATAGATACTAAAGAAAACCAAACAACTTCAAAGATGTAAGGGTTTAAGGTACCTTGGATGAAGATGGCGATAAACGATGGGCGAAAGTGGATTTCCTCACTATAAATTTGATGAACTTCTACAACAAAGGTAATTAAGAGGAAAATTGATTCAATGGTATATGAGGGGGTTTCCTATGAAGTTGGTTCCATGAAGAGTTAACATCGATGCAGATGTCAACCCCTATATATAATAAAGTATGAAAAAATAAATGATAAAATAATGAATAACATATATAGAAACCTGAAGCTAAATAGAATATGGAAATTTAAAAATTGTATAAAAAGGTGAAAATCTTATCTAAATCAATCAAAAAGTAAATTTAGTTGGCTAGGTCAATTGTGACCCAAGTTGCATAGGGTAGATTGAATGTGACCCAAGTTGCATGGTGGCAGGCGTTCGACAAGATCCCGAGTTGATGGATATACGTAAAAAATTGAAAAATCATATCGGAGGGATATGATTACAAATCAAATGATCACAAAGGTCCTGAAAACATGATGATGCAGACACTTAAGAGGAAGATTTGATATAGGGAAATAAAAATACATAATAAAACGAGGATTTGGATGGATAGTATGGATAGAAGGATACGGGTTGATGGACACTTGGATCGTTGGTAGCATTTGATCGGAGGCTAATAAAACAGATTTGGACCGACAAAGAAGAGAATGATAGATCTAAGTTCGAATAGGATGATAGAGATAAATAGGAAGGCCGATGTGGACTGGAAGATAAAATAGATCAAAAGACAAGGTTTTTTTTTCATGACAACCTAGGAAGTCCCAAACAAGGCCGAGGGTCGATGGGTTGGATGGAAAACCAACAAATAGAATGAATAAGAGAAGAAGTTGTATCTATAACATTGATGAAAACTAGACCTCAAAAACATTAGTGACTAAAAATAATGCTAATGATATATATGATATATATGATAGCCATCCCTTGAGGGATTGTTCTCTTTTATACAATTTTTTTTTCTTTTTCTAAATGAAGAAATGTCCTTCGAGGAGCAATCTATTTTTAATTTTGATAGGGGCATTCATGAAGTTTAAATTTTACGTGGGGAAGAGTTTGGAATAACTTGATACACAACTTAGGAGGGGCTAATACATGTACAAATGACACCTTTGGACCCTTAGCATGGTTCCAAGAGGTAAACAAGAGGGTGATGAATGTAATGATCATGAAGTTCTCACCAATGAAGGGAGAACCTATCTATAAGGAAAATTCTATGGGTAGATCCATGGTGCCCATATATAAGGTCATGCCTAGGAAATTTATGGTAGACCACATAATTCCAAATCATTACAATGATACATGGAAGAGAATAATGATGGAGGAATGATCTAAGGATATGACTGAGTGCTCATAAGTAGTTTTCTAACAATATAATGGTCACAAGTGCAACTGTTAAGTGATTAGAATTCTAGTTTACTATCAAGTGTGGAAAGATCATAAGCTCCCATCCCATACTCATGCATGATAATGTATGGTCCAATCTAGTTGGGGAAAAATTCCATGTTGGCTCCTTTCTAGAGTAGTAACGCTTTGATTTTATTTAAGGACAAGGTCACCAACATTAAAGTCATGTTCTGTGAGGTTCTTGTTGTAAGCATGCTTGATGCCCTCTTGATAATCATGATGATGGTCAAGAGTGGGAAGGAGACAATTGTCTAATAGTTCAAGTTGTGCTAGACTATTTTAAAGATAATATTCATGAGAAATGAAGTCATGAAGAGATACGTGTAAGGATGGAATTTAAACTTCAAGGGGAATAACAAATTAAGAGTCGTAAACAATATAAAATGACATAGCACCCATGGAAGTACGAATGCTAATACGATAAGTGCAAAGAGAAAAATGGAGATTAAGATGTTTATTATGACTTGATTGATCAATAGTATTGGAAAGAATGTTACGAAGAGTTTTATTAGTCACTTTGTCTTGGTTATTATCTTGAGGATAGTATGGAGAAGATAAGCTAAGTTTGATATTGAATGAGTCACAAATCTTCTTGAGATCTTTGTTTTTAAAGGAATTTCCATTTTCCATGATGATTTTTTGAGGAACGTCAAAGTAGAAAATGATATGCTGATAGATGAAGTTAATAATTGGACCAGATTTGGTTGAGATGAGTGGAATTTATTCCACCCACTTGGTGATATAATCAGTTGTAGTGATAATAGAGTGATGTTGTTATGAAGATCGAGGATTGATGGTAGCAATGAGATTTAGGCCCCACTACAAGAAAGGAAAAATATCCTGATCCGGTACATGGATTGAGAAGGAATTCGAATAAGATGGGAATGTTACAGACATTCAACACATTTCTTGATATACTCACAATAGTCGAGATGGAGATATGGCCAATAATAACCAAGATGAAGAACATAATTATCGATATCTAAGCCACTAAAGTATCCACCAAATTTGTTTATGTCAACATCTTGGATAACATGAAAAGACTTATGGGATTTAAGGATTTGAAGAAGAATACCATAAAATCCATGCTTATAAATGATGCCACTAAGAATGACATATCGGATAACATGTTTAATAAAATACCTTCTTCCATTCTTAGATGGACTAGAGGGAATGTAGATTTGGATAAATAATTGAAGATATAGGAATAAAAACATCCGAGGAACTAGAATAAACAAGATATGAAAGGAAACTCATGGAATTATCACTTAATATGATGAAAAACAACACAAATTTTGGATTCCTCTATTGTCCATGGAATGAGAATTGAAAGATATGCCATCATATCAGTGAAATGATTGGAAAATCGAGGAACGACTTGGATAGTGTAAAAATTTAAGGCCTCAAGGAGGAGAAGGATGATATCTCTATACTTATTAAGGGTATGGTATTTACATTGATATTTTCCCATAATGTGTTTGATGATAAGCTTTGATATCCATAAATATAAAAAATATGAACACCGAAAAGAAAGAAGTATCATGACCCAAGATGAGGGCTTTGAACTCTGTCATATTTTTCGTGCACTCAAAATTAACTTATTTTCGAGGGGAATTGGTGCCTCCCTAGGAGGAAAGAGAACAACACTAGGACCTCCCCCTTGTTGACAATTAGAACCATTTAAGAAAAGGGTCATCCTAAGGGTATTATACACATGGTGGAAGTGATTATTTTCCATGGGATGAGAGTTGCAAGAGATGCCATTGTATCAACGAAATGATTGGACAATCAAGGAACGACTTGGATAGTGGAAAAATAGAATGCCTCAAGGATGAGAAGGATATTATCTCTATAATTATTAAGGGTATGGTATTTACATTGATACTCTCTTGTAACTTGTTTGATGATAAGCTTAGAATCTCAATAAATATAAAAAATATGAACACCTCAAAAGGTAGAGTATCAAGATGAAGGTGAGGACTTCACACTCTATGATATTATTCGTGCACTAAAAATTGATCTTGTTTACAAGGGGAATAGTTTCATCCTAAGGAGGAAAGATATTGACACTAGTGCCTCCCCCTTGGTGATACTTAGAACCATCGAATAAGAGGGTAATCCTAAGAGTATCATACACATGGTGGAAGTGATTGATGGATTCATCTGAAAACTTCTCATGAGGAAGATGCGTACTAGGAAGAGGGGCTTCAACTAATTGATCTATGATAGCTTGGCCCTTGATAGATTTTTGAGAGATGAACTCTAGGTCAAACTTGGTCATGAACATGATCCATCTAATAATGTGATCCTTGTGACAGGGATTAGAATTCAATGTTTTGAGAAGATGAAAGCTAGTGACAACATAATTTTTGTGATTAAGGAGATAATGTTGAAGCTTAGAAATGGAAAATAAGAGAGTAAAACACAAGTTTTCATCTTCATTGTAGTGTGTCTTATATTCAAGGAGGGTGATAATGATATATTAAATGTCCTACTCATGACCTTGGTCATCACAATGTGTTAACATTTACCCTATAACATGATCGAGTGTGAGATACTTATAGATAAAATGGTTCCCCCTCACACGGAGGTCTAAGTACTGGTGGGGACAAGAGATACTATTTAAGATCATCAAAATCCTTCCGGCATTTATGGTCCTAGTTTCAGTTTACATATTTACGAAGAATAATATGAAAGGTTTGGAAAAAATATGAAATTTGTGATATAAAATGATAGACTGATAGAAGTCAGCCTTGGAGACTACAAAGCTACTTAAAATTGGAAGGAGTAATCTTAATGATTGCATGGATTTTGGTGATGTCAACCTTGATGCCCTTGATAGACATGATAAATCCAATGATTTTTCTAGTTAGCACTCCAAATACGCACTTGTATGGATTAAGATAAAGAAAGAAACAAATGAGATGATAAAAAGGATCTCAAGAATAGCAAAGTGATCGTGTCGATGTTTAGATTTACTAAAAATATCATCAACATAGTCCTCTATAGTCTTATCGATTAGATCATGAAATATGTAATTCATGCCCCATTAAGTATATCTAGAATTTTTTAGACCAAAGGGCATTCCATGATAGAAAAATGTCCCCCAAGGAGTGATGAAAGAGGTCTTATGTTGGTATTCTAGTGTGATGAGAATCGATTATAACCATAGAAACACTCCATAACAGAAAGCAACTCATCACTGTTGTGAGATCCATAAGTTGATTGATGTATGGAAGGGGAAGTCATATTTATGGAAAACAAGGGTCAAATATATAAATTTCGTGCATATATAAAGCTTTTCAATCAATTTTTGTGAAAATAATGATGTTAGAAACCCATTGGACATATTCAATGTGGATGATGAGGTTATCGTAAAGAATGCGTTGTAACTCCTCTTAAAAAGGAGGGAAACTCGAGGGTGCATGTGGTAGAAATTCTTCTTCACCAAATTGGCTTTAGAAAAAGTGGCAATGTTGTGGATAATGATAGAAGTATTGACCACTAGCCTTTTAGAATATAACGATACAAAGGACTAACTATGACAAGAGAGGAACATGATGAAAAAATAAAACTCCTATGGATCAATATATTGACCTACTTTCATGATGTGAGGCTCCTGAGGAGTCACGATATTGATTTTGATGGTGGATTTTTTTAGAAGAGTGGATGTTTTGGATGAAAAATTCTTATGAAGATAAGAATGTTCTCCCGCCATGTGGGAAAGGATGGTTTTGTCATTAGCGTAATGAGGAATGTCAAAGGTAGAAGATTCCTTTTCTATCATCTCCAGATGGTAAAGGGAAAGGGACTTAATCTTATTTTAACACCGATAAAATATCCTGTCCCAAGGTAATAGTGGAGACTAAAAAAATTTAGAAGTGATAGACACGATGTCATCAATATCCATGGCCTCATGGGATGAAGAAGGCAGAGAAGGCATGTCTGTAATCATCATGGATGGTGGGAGAGGATCGATGAATTACTCCTAATAAGCTAATTGAAAATTTTCATGACATTTTTAGCATTTTGCATTTATAAGGACATGCATGTCATGCTCATGGCATCCCAATTCAAATCCCTTCCATGAAAAAAAAAAAGAAAAATAGTGAAATAGATAATTAAGAAAACAAATCAACTTCTAAGATGTAAGGGTTTAGGGTACCTTTCAAGAATATAGTGATAAAAGGACATGCGCAAAGTGGATTTCCATGCTGCAAATCTGAAGAAATTTCACAACAAATCTAACTAAGAGGAAAATGGATTACATGGTATATGAGGGGTTTTTTTGAAAAAATTGGTTCTAAGAAGTGCTATCTTCCTAAATCATATGTCAACCCTCGTATTTGATAAAAGATGATAAATTAATGATAAAGAACTGAATAACATGTAGAAACTAAAGCTAAACAAAATTTGGAAATTTTAGAAATGGAGAAGAATATGTAGATATAATCTAAATCAATCACAAATTAAATTTACATAGTTGGGTCGATTGTGACCCGAGTTGCGCAGAGGGCAGTCAACAAAAACATGAGTGAATGGATCTGAAAAACAAGCTATAAATGCATATGTGGAGGGATCTGAGTGCAAATCAGATGATCACAAAGGATTTAAATCCCTAACAAACACCTAGAGAGAAAAACATGAAATGAGGAAATAAAAGGATATAAGAAGATAAGGGTTTAGATAGATTATATGGATAAAAATATATGGGACGATGATGACTTGTCTCAATTGGCAAAGAATCTGGAGGTTGGAAAAATAGAAGTGGGATGACAAAGAAGTAGAATGATAGATCGAGTGCTGAATATGGTGACATGAGATAAAGAGAGGAAGGATAATATGGATCTGAAAGATAGAATGGATGAGAACATAAGGCTTGGTTGAAGATGACTTGAAAGAAGAGACAATGACTTGGGGATTTCTAAACAAGGTTGAGGATGGATGGGTTGGATGGACAACATGTAAAAAAATGACCGAGAGAAGAAGTTGGATCTCAAATCTTAATGGCGTATGGTTTAAAGAATGTTAGCGATCGAGAAAATAATGGTAATGATAAGCAATGATAGCATAAACCAATATAAGATCAAGATAAAATCCCCAAATTCTCCACAAGTGATGCAAATAATCTCTAAGGGACTCCAAGAATCTTTCATCACGGCTATAAGAAAACTCGGGCTCAAAGAGAGGATCACAAAAATGCAAGAGAATTCTTATTATGCCTCCCTTTAGGAGGAGGGTTAATTGTGTCTTTATAGGGTTGACGGTGACTGGTTGAGTCATCGCCAATTACGAGGAAATTTCCATTCAAGCGGTGAAAGGATGATTTATTCTAGAGATGGGAATTTTATGGATTGGGATAAGTGCTTTAAAGCATTTAGGTAGGTTAGGGTTTCTTAGGGAAGTGATATTGGTATTTGGGAGATAAGAATGGATTAAATACAAGCTAAAAAAATCTTATGGATTGTGAACTATGGGTTTATGGGTGATAAACAACCTAGATAAGGTAAATAAGGGATAAATAAGATTAATTAGATAATGAGATGAGGATTAGGGGATGATTGATGAAGATTAATAATAAATTAAAATAGATATGGAAATATGAGAATGTTAACAATAATATGAACTAAAATAAAAAGTGGGAGGTAGATAGGTGATCATGGTAAAAGAAGTGAATGCCTATGACTAGGAAGTGATACCAAATTTTTGTGTATACATTTGCCCCTTTTTGTTAAGTGGATTTCGTTGGGAAATCCGTGAGACAAAAAAGATGAGAGAAAAAGGGTAAGATGAAGGATGATGGAGGATTGATGATGTGCTCCCCCTCAAACAAGGGATTGATGATACAATAGAGAATCAACCACAAGTTTGAAAATTATAGATGAAGAAGGGTAGGAGGGAAAATAAATAAGGGGAAAAATGATAAGCCAAGACAAGATTCCCCAAGCAAGAAGGATTTAAAGAAAAAAGGTTAAAATTAAGGAACACATCAAAAGGGAATCCAATGTGAAACCACTCAATATGGATGCAATCCGTGGGGACCAAACTCATCGATGACATCAAAATTATGCATAACTTAATGCAAAGGTTATGTGAAATCCTTAAAAAATGAGGAATATATTGAAGGCATGCTTCCATGGAGGACTTGAATGGAAACAAAAATGGCCAAAAAGGAAAAGTACGAAACATAAAGGATTTTAAATTCCTAAGGGGTAATAAATATAGCCACAAAGGTGGAATTTGAAAACAAAGATGGTGCCCTAATCGAGAACAAAAAAATGGATGAGAGGAGGTTAGGTCAATGGTGTCCAAAGTGATTTGACGATGCCTAAGATAGATTTATGGCGACCTAAGGGGGTTGGCGGAGACTTAGGTTGACACCATATAAGCTTGAAATTCAGCCAATAAATATAATTTTCATGCCCTGTGAGTGCCATTTTGAGATCTCAATTATTAAAAAGGAGATCAATATTTAGAGAGATATGGAGGCTAGAGGAGTAGCCAGAAACACAATAGGGTTCGTAAGATGGTTAGTGATGAAAACCCTCACTTTTTTAATGTTTTATTTATTTTTTTATATTTTTTATAAATTAGGATAGGTTCCAAGGACGGTGGGCAAGGGAGTGGCTCAGGTCTTCATCAAATTAGTCGTAAAGGTTTCCATCGATCCATAGGTGCATCAACTCGACTGGGTTGGACGTTGACCAAGGTCAAAATGGATGATTTTTATAGATAGAAATATTATGGGTTTAAATTATGATGAAAACTATTGTTTACTTGTTTCTATGATTGAATGCCAGAGAGACCTTATATTTGAGAAATTGAGTCCCAATAGTGTATGATTAGATCAAAGGGGATGTAGCTGATCGAGTGGGATCACTTAATGACCATGGGATTAGGAGGATTCAGACACTATCAGACGATCCCATGCAAGGTGTGATTGATTTTTACATTAGTTAAGAGGTGGGATATGTGTACGTGCACCTTCAAGTTCGGGACAGGTGAGATGACGATGACACTGGATGATGTGTATCACATCCTTAAACTATTGATATAAGGGGAGTAGATAGTCTTGATTACAATGGATAACAAATTAATAGTGATAATGTGGCTATTTAGATTTTCTTTGTGCTCGTTTAAAATCTCACCCTCTGTGTTAAAATTTTTCCTTTGTAGCCTATTATTTTCCTCTACTAAACATTTTTGTTTGCTACTTGTTATCATGGGTCATTTTATATCATATATCCTTTGGAAAAATTCTAATGAGTGCAATGTGCAAGCCTAGTCTGAAAATTTGAAGTTTCTTCATTTGTAAAATGTCCTTGGGCCATGTCTCTACTTTCAAATTTTATCATGCCACCCATTGATATATGGAAGTTTGTAATTGGATGCGGTGAGATAGGGCCAGATTGTGAATTTGCCACTTTTTTATGTTCATAAAATGTAAAAATTGGCCTTGTAACCCAATAGATATTTCTCAAAAATTCAAAATTATCAAGCGGCATATACAAGTTCTTGATTCACCCGAAGATGTACACATGTCATGAAATGAGAATATGTGGGAAGGTGGGCCTGGTGGTGTTCTTTATGAAATTTGTTATAAAATGAAATAATATACGAATAATGCTTAAGGCCCACAGAGAGGACACGTGGCCATTTTATCAAGAGAGTGGTCGAGTGGGCTGCGGATGAACTTTGGCTCTTTGGATTTTTTAACTTAAAAAGTGAAATTTGCAGAAACCACAAGCATCTTGACTATTTCACATGAAGAACCATGTGTCGTGCCCATGTTAAAAGTCAAAGAGGGGAAGGGTAAGTCAAAAGGCCTAAAAGTGTATAAGTTCTAAAAACATTGCAAGATGTAAAGTACATGCACTCGTGCCCACATAAACGAAGGTTGTTCTCCATGTGGACAAATCATTTTTAAAAATGGGAGTGATGAGGTTGACGGTTGAGATGCAATGCATTTATTTTTTCTACCTTCAATGCTCTTACGCACCATCAAAGGTGTTTTTCGGCTAAGTGTTTACTCATCCTTGTTAATCGATTTGTTTTTTTTTCAAATAGAACCATTGTGAAGTACTATGAATTCAAAAGAGAAGCTTGGATTCCTGGGTAAGACAATTGTAGAGAATATTGATTTGAGGTCAAATTGCTAGGGTAATCACAAGAAACTAGTAAGAACTATAAATTCCTCTATTTCTCTCCTGTTAACATACGAATTTGAGAATAAGATAGGGTTTGTGAAAATGAAAACCATGCCATCCTCATTCTTGGTCATGTCAAGTCACAAGTGATTTAGACAATATTACAGACACAGACCTAATGAATGCTGACTTGAATGAATTCCTCCAAAGATTAGGTAGCCCCGATAAAAGTGAATCCTTAAAGGTAATTCAAGAAAGTTGTATTTCTCTAGCAGGTGCCATCCCACCATCTATCTAATGCCTAGAATTAGTATGGTACTGCGCCATGAATTATGACCTTGTGAAGAGGGAAGTGTTAGATGGGAGTGGGGATGTGGTGTTGACATTAACACCAGCTACACTTAGGATAATGCTAAAGCTTCCTATCATTACAAACCCCATCACCATTGGTATATAATTAGCCTTGCAAGATTACGAAGAGAAAAAGAAGGATTATGCCAAGATGATAAACACACAATGGCTCCTCACAAGAAAAAGGGCAACATATAGACTTCCCAAGAGGTTGGTTAGGAATTCTTCATCGAGGAAGTTGAGGACATTATTCTATTGTTAACTCGGATGGTGGGTTTTGAAACTACAAATTATTTTAAGAAATGGATGACCACATATATTTGGATTATTCTCAATAAAAAGGGAAGTATCTGTTGGGACGCCTTCATTATAGAATCACTTCATGGTCACATGTTTAATCTGGCATCAAAGATTGAAATGGGAGACATTGCAGAGTTAGATTTCTATATGATGACATATCTGATCTATAATGTTGTAGGGCATAAACATTTCCCAGTGTCCGGTACCAAATGCGACTTCAAGAATAGTCATATGCATAAATTTTTCCCTTAGTTGCAGTTGGCCAATTAGAGTGGTAATGTGAGGTTAGTTAATGATGCCTTCTTTGCACCCCTCATTTTTCTTTTCAAACTAGAATGGGGAAAATATATAATATCTGAAAAATCCAAACATGTGATTCTAGAGTATGGGTGTTACTTCATCAAATACAAAAGTTTCACTTACATAAGGGTTAGTTTCTTTGAGAGAAAACCTTATAAATTTCCTAGGTATGTTGATGATAAATTAGTCTCATGTGAGATGGCAAGATAGCTGAAACCAAAGTGCATAAGTTGATTGCTAGAAGGCATAAAAAATATTAAATTTCCTATCAAGATTGGAAGGTATTCATGTCCTTCCATCATAAAGGAAATACTAATTGAAGATAAAATGAAGAAGTTTGACATGGAAAAATTTGAAGCAAGATCTAATTATGACATTAGGTGGGTGTTTAACAATATTGCGAATAATTTTGAACATGAGCCTCACTTTGAGGATTACTAGATGAACTATAGAGATGAGGAGGAAGTCAGATTGAGAGATTTCTCAAGAATGACTTTGTCACAGGTAATTGATTTCAGGATTGGAGACATCCCAGAAGGGATTGTGGATGATCCCAATATAGTAAGCAAATACTATGTTGATAAAAAAATAAATTCAAACTAAAATCCCCCCAAGTTGCAATGAGAGGGAATCTGATGATCCTTATGTAAGGATAGTAGATGAGATGAGGAGAATGGTAGATTGGCTGGCCCATATAAATATTGATTTATCAATATAGAATACAATGGTCTTGAATAATTTCCAAAGTTTGGGGATCTTATGTGGTGATATTCAACCTCTAAGGGTGGGTGAAGATAAGATTGACCCATTAGGGGGAAAACACCTCATATTCCCTCTGAGAGGACTAATCCTGAGCTACTTGATGAATGGACATCAGCAACAAGTTGAAATGGAACTCCAATGTCAATTCTTAAGAGGAAAACAAAGGAAATGCTTCTGAAGACAATGGAAAATGCCACCATTACTTTTGTAGTACTAATTCAAGCAAGGATTAAGGGTTTGGAAAAACAACTTGTTCACCCAAGCGCTTCACCAAAGCCACTTGGCAATAGAAAACTGATGGGTGAGGCTATTGTAAGTGGTCATACCCAAGCTAGGCCTCACAAAGAAGAGTGAAGAGCAGCACTAGACCTAAGGTAGTTTGAATTAATGCACAAGAAACACAAGATTGATCATGTGCTAGTATTGGTAAGATTGGGTGCTCATGTACCCAAGAAGCACACGCACATGGATGTAGTTAATAATCCTTATGAAGTTGAAAGGAATGATTTTGCTCAAGCTCAACAAGATATGCCACCACCATGTATGAAGCATTGATTCCTTTCCCACACCTTTATCTTCTACAGAGGAAACACTAGGAGGGGTTTAGAGTGCAGTGTCCCAAGGAAATGTTGCAATTGATTCAATAAGTGGTCAATCCATGACTCCAGGTATGAGGATGTTTTAAAATTTTCCTAATAAATATGTAAATATACCTTTAGTTGAAACACCACACAACTATGTAGAATGTCAAAATGATGAAGCTGATCTTGGGATGGATGGAGAATTCTCTATGATTGATGCACTCAAATTGTCTATGGGAGAACCACTACTGAAACCAATAGGTGACATTCATTTAAATAAAGAATTGGAAATGAACATACATGCATCAGATAGTGACTTAAAGGCCTAAGATACAAAAAATGTTTCCACAGGGTAAGTATTGTCAGAAATAGATAGGTCAGAATTGGTTGGTGAGAAAGATACGATGCAAAGAAATCAATAGATGAAACTCGATGAATTACCCCAAGAGGGAAGGCTTGTTGCTGAGAAGAAATTAGAGATACTACAAGAGGAAATTGCTAGTGAAAAGATCAGCACTAACAGAGATGTGCAACCTCTAGTTGAGGATATCAAGGAAAAAATTCGATTTACCATGGCCCCAATGAAAGAAGCGAGAAGAAGAAGAGCATACTTTGGCCATTGACACAAATCAGATGGAAACTAATATAATACAAGATTAGAGTGGTAGGATCATTATTGATATAAATTATTATGAGCAAGTAAAGAAACAAGTTCAAGATGAACAAGAAATGTTGAAGCGTTAAAAATCATCCCAGGAAATCTCCACAATAGTAATAGGAAACAAAAGATGTAATAAGTTTGGAGAAGGGATGGATCAGTGACCTAATTTCAAATGAAGAAAAGGAAATCTTACCTATTCAGGCCATTGACCTCACTTCTCTATCCTTCCCAAAGGTAGCAAGGGTTTCTAAAAAGGGCAGAACTATTACAAAGACCCATACCGACTGTTTTGGAGCTAAAACCTTCGAGATAACAACACCTTTGGAAGGAAAAACAAGGTAAATTTAATAGATAAAGATTAAAAATTCATATCATTCCCTTAGGAAATCCCTCAAAGGACCAATTAAAACAAGGAGTGTCCGAGATAGTGAATGATTTACTGTAAAAGGTTGATGAGGACAAGATGACAAAAAGGCAACCGAAAGAACATGCTAGAGGTTTAAGTGCTATTTTGTAGTGATTAACTTAAGTCTGATAAAAATTGAGTAAATGCCTTTATAAACACCCTTGGTGGAATGGATCGAATAAATAATGTTGTTAAGAAGGTCCTGGAAGTGAACATCAGGGCTAAAACATTGGTGAAAAGGGAAGGGAAGCTATCACAAAAGCTAGGTCAAAATATGAGGATCTCAAAAATAGGCTATATGAAATCGATGAAATAACTTAGTAATGTGATAATGAAATTTTATACTTGGAAGGAATTATTCCCAATTTGGACCATATAACCCAACTTAATGATGAGTTGGGTGAGCAAGAGGACATTGTACAATTTAACTTTAAAGGAAGACAACATTCCCTTGAGGATTTATCAAAGATTAGAGTTGACACCCTAAATGGAATCAAAGGAAAACTTGAAGTCAAAATAAATTAGGTTGATGATACTCTCGATGCTATTGATTTAAAGTTGGAGGATATGGTTATTGATAAGTTCAAGAAGAGCTATGGGGACATGAAGATTGATTTCGTACTTGAATATTTTCAAAGGAATTTTCTAAGGAATAACTTCCCCGTGAAGTTATTAAGACCATGACAAAAAGAAAATAAAATTTTAGAGTTGAGCGAAAGGCCATTGGAATAAATGCAGAAAATGGGCCATTGCATTAATGCAATCTCTAGAGAGGCATTGATTTTATAACATCATCTTGGGCATGATGAGGATTGAGATTAATCAATTATTCAAAATATATGATGCATATGTGGTGAGGCTTTCAAAAGAGAAAGATCCATAATTAGAAGGTGAAGAAGAAGATGCAAAGGATGAGGAACATGTTTAGTTGTTAATGGAACTATATTTTCTTTTTATATTCATCTTTTTTAAAATCGAGTGTTTTAAAATGACACTTCTATTGCATTGTAAGTAATTGTTTTTCTGAATTTTATGTTTTCTTTATTTCAATGAAGAATGGAAGAATGCAATAATGCCATATTCACTTTGATGAAATTAACATACATTTAGGAAAAATTTAATTGATTGATGTTGCTATGTTTTTGGATTCTAGATAAGGAAAAATTGGTGTTCTATTGGGGCACCTAATAATGAAAAAGTAAAATATGTACATGCGAGAAATAAAAATAGTAAAAGAAGAAAACATTTATGCATTCTTGAGCTCGCTTCATAGTTTCCTCCAATTAAGGGGAGCTTTCTCGGAGAAGCTTGTTTTTTCTCAACACAAATTTTCTTGATCCTTGTTCTTTTTGAAGGAAAATGACTAACCCTACCAGTCTCGGGACACTCCCATATCCATTAATGCCTCCAGAGTCATTCTAGGATGAATCATGATTTCCTCCAATTCAATTTTTTTCTATTGAGATGAAGCCCCATCTAAAATATATAGACCTCCCGTGAAGAAGGTCTTCTTTCCTTTCCCTTTATGGGGATTGATATGTCAAGATTTGCTTAAGAGGGGACACTGAAGTGGTTGGAGGGGAAGCTACTACATAATGTTGACTAGACTGATTGAGAAGCCTCAAACTTGACCCAACTTTCTATTTCCATGTAAAAGGTGGGTTTTCCTTGAGGAAGGAATTTGTTGAGGGTCCAATAATTCATGATATTCCTGAGGAGAAAAATGCATTAGGTGGATGGACGATCGAGCGAGAAAATATCCCTCTATTGTGTCTAGAGGAGGAAATGGCTACCCTTGAATGGCGAGTAGGCAATGATTGGTCTTATTCCCAATATGAGATAACAATTAGGGGTTCTAGTTGTGGTTCACCTTTACTTTTTCTTGAAGATGACCTTGGTACTGAAACTAATTATGAAGGCGAGTCTCTACTTAATTCTTCTCCGGGAAGTTGAGACTTCTCTCTAACTCTTATATTTTGTGAGAGATATTAGCACTTTGTGTTGATGGAAGATTTATCATATAACACATATGATTCCTTATGAATATTTTTGTATACAAAATCCTCATCACACTGAGAAAAAGGACATGGAAAATTGTCTTGTACAGAGACATGGGGTCTTCTCTCAACCCATTATTTTTTCAAGTCTAAAAAGATGGAAATACATAACTTGGAAGGATGAAAACATAGGATTAATCCTGATTATCCTTGTAAGAAGCACCAATTAGACTTGCTGGTATGTTAGGGGCCCCTTGTGTCACCCACACATTCTATCTCAAATAGAGCCCTAACAAAAGCTTCATCAGGACTGCTTAAATCAAAAATCTGATTTAAGTCCTCTGAGGAAATATCCTTCAGGTTGTGAGCTACGAGAACCTTCACCATTCTCTTTAAAATTCCTTATAATGAAATTGATCCAAGTTTTATAATGAGAAGGAGACATATGTTGATTTGATTCAATCTTTCCCATGAAACAAAGGATATTGAGTACAATTCACACACAAGAGAAGTTAATATTTGGAAGAAATTAAGGATGAGCAGAGATGGTAAATCAAATTGATTTGACAAAAACTATGTGTGGAAATTAAGAAAATGAGACATGAAGCGAGAGGGTGTGGTGCAGGGTAGATTAATGAAAAGTGAGTATGGATATATGTTATTTCAATATTATCTATAGGAAATCAATTTTTTTCTAAATGATTATCTAATCAATGCCAAATAATTAATGATTAAAAGAAACCACCAGAAAAGAATACCTAATGTCCCGATCAAACACTTGGGAAGTTGATTTAAGAGACTGGTGATTTGTAAACTGACAACTTTGAGAATGACCATTCTAAATACTAGGTTGTAGAACAGATTTTAAAAGGGAAAATATTCTTATGAATATTCTAACTTTTGGGGAAAGATCTTCAAAATTTAACAAGAAAAGGGAATGATATAAAAGGAAAAAATATAATCACAATAAGGGGGTTAATTTTTTTGAAATTTTCTCGAGAGAAAGAAAAGCTTAAAAAGCGAGAGAAGCCATTTTCTAAAGAAAGTTATTTGAGAAACCAGTTATTTCTTGAGTATCTTAAAATTGATCATGTCAAGATGTTTATAGATGTATAGCCATTGAAAAACTTTGAGATTGTAAACAAACTTTCCCTTGTTGATCAATTTTAAAAAACCTTGAGTAATTCATGTTAATCATGAACCATGTTATGTCTATTGTCATTTTGAGATATCTTCAAATAGTTATCTATGTTCCTATTACAATCTTACATTAGGAATCCCTCGAAATCACACAAAATCTCATCCTCATGACAATATTGTGGCATTTGCAATTACATTATGAAGAGAGATTTCATTTCATGATGTAATAAGCGATTTAAATTCACTTTACTTTCATTTCAGTGATACATATTGTTTGTCAGTTTATGAGTGTATCATAAGCATGATATATTAGGGACTTCTAAGGTTTACTTAAGTCTTTAACATTAGTTTTTATTTTAAATCCTTGAAGAATGTGTGAAGCCGTGTGTCTTTGAGCTTTCATAGATATACAATTTTCTAGTTAAAGGTTTGTCCTGACTATTTGAAGCCATTTGTCATTTTGCCTCTTGGATTTGTTAACATTTGTTTAAAGCTCTCAAGGATTTAGTAAAATCAACTTTATCCTACTTAACTTCCTAACCATAAATCACATATTCGGTGATATATCATACATGAGCTATCCTTTCTTTCACATGTATCAACAAATGAGAAATAAGATCATTGAATTTATCCATCCTTTACTAAAATATTCAAGTGCAAATAATTTTTCATCGTTGTCTTTAGTGACTTGGGCCTTGTCTAGAGAACATATTCATTTTCTAAAGTGAAAAATCGCAAGAGTTAGGTTATGTTATCCTGGACATGTTTTGTCGAGGTCTCCTTCAAAATAGTGTAAAGGAATAGTCAAATATTGCTAATCCATCGATAATTTCCACTAATACAGGTCATAAAATGGGTACTGCTCACCATGGTTGCACGCACAATCTAAAGTAGTAATTGTAGGTAAAACTCTTAGCATGGTGATATGTAGTCCATCCCAAACTAGAGTGATAAAGAGTCATCTAGAATCCATCCCCAGCTACAAAACGACTCCTATTATGATTTGTTTGTCTCTAAGCATCCTGATCAAATTGTGATGTTTCTCGGTTTCAAAGGAAGGATCAATTTGGGTACCAACACTAATCTGGCACCATTGTCAAGGATTATTTATGTAAATACATACACACATCAACCTCGGGTAATGATTCGTATGCAAATTTGTTTTTATATATCATCATTTGTTAAAATTTGTGAAAATTCTATGAGATCAGGAGTTTTTATGCAATATTTTCCAGCTTTTAGTAAAGTTGGCACTAAATCATTTGGATATTGCTAAATATCAACAAAGAATGATCAGATCACACAACTTTGTTGAAATTAAGTGTTGATAAATAATTGATGATTACTTACTAGTGCTTTAGCATATCTAAGGTGAAAATCCTTGGTGGCGACTCCATGTTTAGTTTACAATTTCTAGTTATTACCAGTGTCTAAATTTTTGTCAAGGGGTTTTTTCATTAATATTTACAAATATGGAAGGAAGAAGATCTTTCTTCACTAGGGATCCTACTAGGAAGTTATTTCCAGAGCTTGGGAAGGAAAATTTAGAAGGAAGACGAGTCTAGAGAGTGTTGGGAAGTCAAGAGTCGAAAGAAAAGGTAATACCAAAGTGTTGGAAGATGATCAACCTGTAGTTGAGAATTTTCCTACATCTTCAGATAATTCTAAATTAGATAGTCCTTGTAAAAACTAAATTTTCCAACATGTGAAGATCCATCATTTGTGTCTGAGAAATGTATCCCTTATTTTTACCATTCATCATCTATGATTGATAGGGTGTTTCACCAAATTCAATCACTAGAGTATATTCACTTGGAAATTTATACTCCGTATTCGAGAGCCCTTTGTTGCCCTATCATTTTTATTCTTCTATAGGATCATACTTGCAAAGTTATCATTTGTCACAGTAATTGATTTTAGTATTGGATTCATCCGGAAGGGATTAAGGATGATCCCAATATAGTAAGCAAGTACTATGTTGATAAAAATAGAAAGTCAAACTACAATCCCCCAATTTGCAATGAGAGGGAATCTGATGATCCTTATGTAAGGATAGCAGATGTGATGAGGAGAATGGTAGATTGGCTAGCCCATATAAATATTGATTTATCAATATTAAATCAATATAGAATACAAGGGTCCTGAACAATTTCAAAAGTTTGGGGATCTTATGTGGTGATATTCAACCTCTAAGGGTGGGTGAAGATAAGATTGACCCATTAGGGGGAAAACACCCTTAAGTTCCCTCTTAGAGGACTACTCTTGATCTACTCGATGAATGGACATCATCAACAAGTTATAATGGAACTCCAATGTCAATTCTCGGGAGGAAAACAAAGGAAATGCTTCGAAGACAATGGAGAATGCCACCATTACTTTTGTGGTACAAATTCAAGCTAGGATTAAGGGTTTGGAAAAACAACTTGTTCGCCAAGCGCTTCACCAAAGCCACTTGGCACTAGAAAAACAATGGGTGAGGCTATTGCAAGTGGTCATACCCAAGCTAGGCCTCACAAAGAAGAGTGAAGAGTAGCACCAGACCTAAGGTAGTTTGAAATAATGCACAAGAAACACAAGATTGATCAGGTGCCAGTATTGGTAAGATTGGGTGCTCATGTACCCAAGAAGAACAAACACATGGATGTAGTTATTAATCCCCCGAAGCTAAAAGGAATGATGTTTATCAAGCACAACAAGATATTCCACCACCATGTATGAAGCATTCAGATTCCTTTCCCACACATTTATCTTCTGCATAGTAAAAACTAGGAGAGGGTTCGTGAGTGCAAAGTGTCCCAAGGAAATGTGTAAATTGATTCAATAAGTGGTTAATCCATGACTCAGGTATGAGGATGTTTTAAAATTTTCCTAATAAATATGTAAATATAACTTTATTTGAAACACCACACAACTATGTAGATTGTCAAAATGATGAAGCTGATCTTGGGATGGATGGAGAATTCTTTATGATTGATGCACTCAAATTGTCTATGCGAGAACTACTACTAAAAGCAATAGGTGACATTCATTTAAATAAAGAATTGGAAATGAACATACATGCATCAGATATTGACCTAAAGCCCCAAGATACAGAAAATGTTTCCACATGGTAAGTATTGTCGAAATGAGATAGGTTAAAATTGGTTGGTGAGAAAGATACTAATGCCAAAAATCAGTAGATATTTCTTCTTTTACTATTGGAGTTAATAAAGCTGATGAACTACCTCGGGAGGAAGGCTTTTGCTAAGAATAAACTAGAGATACTACAAGAGGAAATTGCTAGTGAAAAGATCAGCACTAACAGAGATGTGCAGCCTCCAGTTTAGGATATCAAGGAAAAAATTGGATTTACCATGGCCCCAATGAAAGAAGCAGAAGAAGAGCATCCTTTTTCCATTGACACGAATTAGACAGAAACTAATATAATACAAGATTATAGTGGTAGGAAAATTATTGATATAAATTATTATGAGCAAGTAAAGACACAAGTTCAAGATGAACAGGAAATGTTGAAGCAATTAACAATCATCCTTGGGAAATCTCCACAACAGTAACAAGAAACAAAAGATGTAATAATTTTGGAGAAGGGATAGATCAATGATGTGATTTCAAATGAAGAAAAGGAAATCTTCCTCGTGCAGGCCGTCGACCTCACTTCTCTATCCTTCCCAAAGGCAACAAGGGTTTCAAAAAGGGCCGAACTATTACAAAGACCCATACTGACTCATCTAGAGCTAAAACCTTGGAGATAACAACACCTTTGGAAGGAAAAACAAGGTAAATATAATAGATAATGATTATAACATTCATATCATTCCCTTATGAAATCCCTCAAAGGATTAACCAAAATAAGGAGTGTCTCGAGGTAGTGAATGATTTCTTGTAAAAGGTTGATGAGGACAAGATGACAAAAAGGCAACTGAAAGAACATGCTAGAGCTTTAAGTGCTATTTTGTAGTAGTTGACTCAGAAGACCGATAAAACCCAAGTAAGTGCCTTTCTAAACACCCACTGGCGGAATAGATCAAATAAATGATACTTTTGTTAAGAAGGTCCTAGCAGTGGACATCGGGGTTAAAAATTGACTAAAAAGGGAAAGGAAGCTATCACAAAAGCTAGGTCAAAACATAAGTGTCTCAAAAATAGGCTCAATGAAATCGATGAAATAAATTAGCAATGTGATAATGAGATTTTATACTTGGAGGGAACTCTTCCCAATTTGGACAGTATAACCCAACTTAATGAGGATTTGGTTGAGCAAGAGGACATTGTACAAGCTAAATTTAAAGGAAGTCAACATTCCCTTGAGGATTTATCAAAGATTAGAGTCAAGACCCTAAATGGAATCAAAGGAAAACTTTAAGTCAAAAGAAATTAGGATGATGATACTCTCGATGCTATTGATTTAAATTTGGAGGATATGATTATTGATAAGTTCAAGAAGAGTAATGGGGACATGAAGATTGATTTCTTACTTGAATATTTTCAAAGGAATGTTCTAAGCAATAAATTATCCTATGAAGTTATTAAGACCATGACAAAAAAAGACAATAGAATTGCAGAGTTGTCAACAAAAGGCCATTGGAATACAAGGATAAAATGGGCCATTGCATTAATGCAATCTCTAGAGATGCATTGATTTTCTAGCATCATACTAGGCCAGATGAGGATGAGATTAATGAATTATTCAAAAGATATGATGCATATGTGGTGAGGCTACCAAAAGAGAAAGATCCATAATTAGAAGGTGAAGAAGAAGACGCAAAGGATGAGGATCATGCTTAGTTAGTTTTTTATGGAACTATATTTTCTTTTTATATTCATCCTTTTTAAAAAATCTGTTTTAAAATGACACTTCTATTGCATTGGAAGTAATTGTTTTTCTGAATTTTATGTTTCTTTTATTTCAACTAAATAATGGAAGAATGCAATAATGCCATATCCACTTTGATGAAATTAACATACATTTAGGAAAACATTTAATTGATTGATGTTGCTATGTTTTTTGGATTCTAGAAAAGGAAAAAAATGGGGTTCTATAGGGGCCCCTTATAATGACAAAGGAAAATATGTACATGCCAGAAATAAAAAAAAGTAAAAGAAGACAACATTTATGCATTCTTGAGCCCTACTTCATAGTTTCCTCCAAGTAAGGGGATCTTTCTCGAAGCTTGTTTTTTCTCAACACAAATTTTCTTGATCCTTTTACTTTTTGAAGGAAGATGACTAACCCTAACAGGTCTCGGGACACTCCCATATCCATTAATGCCTCGAGTCATTCTAGGATGACTCATGGTTTCCTCAATTCAATTTTATTCTATTGAGATGAAATCCCATCTAAAAGATATAGACCTCCTGTGAAGAATGTCTTCTTTCCTTTCCCTTTATGTGGGATTGATATGTCGAGATTTGCTTAAGAGGTGACACCTGAAGTGGTTGGAGGAATGTACTACATATTGCCGATTGGAATGATTGAGAAGCCTCGAACTTGACCCAAATTTCTATTTACGTGTAAAAGGTAGGTTTTCCTTCAGGAATGAATTTTTGAGGGTCCAATAATTCATGATATTCTGAGGAGAAAAATGCATTAGGCGGATGGAAGATCGAGTAGAAAATATCCCTCTATTGTCTCTAGAGGAGGAAATGGCTACCCTTTAACGACAAGCAGACAATGATTGGTCTTCTTCCCCATATGAGATAACAATTGGGGGTTGTGGTTTTGGTTCACCTTTCCTTTTCCATGAAGGTGACCCTGGTGCTGAAACTGATTTTGAAGGTAGAGTCTGTACTTTCTTCTTCTCCAGGAAGTTGAGCCTTCTCTCTAACCCTTCTATTTTGTGAGATATTGTAGGCCTTTGTGTCGATGGAGGATTTATCATATAAAATATATGATTCCTTATGAATATTTTTGTGTACAAAATCATCATCACACAGAAAAAGGACATTGAAAATTGGCTTGTATAGAGACATGGGGTCTTCTCTTAACCCATTATTTTTTCAAGTCTAAAAATATGGAAATACATAACTTGGAAGGATGTAAACATAGGATTAATCTGATTAGCCTTGTAAAAAGCACCATTTGGACTTGCATGTATGTTAAGGGACCCCTTGTGTCACCCACACATTCTATCTCAAATAGAGCCCTAACAAAAGCTTCATCAGGACGTCTTAAATCAAAAATCTGATTTAATTCCTTAGAGGAAATATCCTTCGAGGTTGTGAGCTATGAGAAATTTCAACATTCTCTTTAAAATTCCTTATAATGAGAAGGAGACATATGTTATGATTTAATGCAATCTTTCTCCTGAAACAAAGGATATCGAGTTCGGTTCACACACGGGAGAAGTTAATATTTGGAAGAAATTACAGATGAGTAGAGATGGTAAATCAAAGTGATTCGACAAAAACTATGTGTGGAAATTAAGAAAATGAGAGATGAAGCGAGAGGGTGTGGTGCACGGGGTAGATTATTGAAAAGTGAGTATGGATATATGTTATTTCAATATTATCTACAGAAATGAGAAATTTTTCTAAATGATTATCTAATCAATTCCAAGAAACAATGATTTAAATAAACCACTAGAAAAGACTACCTAATGTCCCAATCAAACACTTGTAAAGTTGATTTAAGAGACTGGTGATTTGTACACCTGAAAACTTTGAGAATGACCATTCTAAATACCAAGTTGTCGAGCGATTTTAAAAGGGAAAATATTCTTATGAATATTCTAAATTTTGGGGGAAAGATATTTGAAAGTTAACAAGAAAAGGGGAGGATATAAAATGAAGAAAGATAATCACAATAAAGGTGCCGTTAATTTTTCTAAAATTTTCTTAGAGAAAAGAGAAGGATAAAAAACTGAGAGAAGCCATTTTCCGAAGGAACTTATTTGAGAATTCGTTTATTTCTTGTGTATCTTCAAAATTGACCATGTCAAGATGGTTGTAGATGTATAGCCATTGAAAAAACTTTGAGATTGTAAACAAACTTTCCCTTGTGGATCAATTTTAAAAACCTTGAGTAATTCGTGTTAATCATGAACCATGTTATATCTATTGTCATTTTGAGATATCTTCAAATAGTTATCTATGTTCCTATTACATTCTTACATTCAGAATCCCTCGAAATCACACAAAATCTCATCCTCATGACAATATTGTGGCATTTTCAATTACATTATGAAGAGAGATTTCATTTCATGATGTAATAAGCGATTTAAATTCACTTTACTTTCATTTCAGTGATACAGATTGTTTGTCAGTTTATGAGTGTATCATAAGCGTGATATATTAGGGAATTATAAGGTTTAATTAAGTCTTTAACATGAGTTCTTATGTTAAATCCTTGAAGAATGTGTGAAGCCGTGTGTCTTTGAGCTTTCATAGATGCACAATTTTCTAGTTGAAGGTTTGTCTTGACTATTTGAAGCCATTTGTCATTTTGCCTTGTGGATTTGTCAACATTTGTTTAAATTTCTCAAGGATTTAGTATAATCAACTTTATCCTGGTTAACTTCCTAACCATAAATCACATATTCAGTGATATATCATACATGAGCTGTCCCCTGCATTCACTGTGCATCAACAAATGATAAATAAGAACATCTTTAGTGACTAAAATATGGAAGTACAAATCAGTTTTTATCGTTGTCTCTAGTGACTGGGCCTTGTCTATAGAACATCTTCATTTCTAAAGTGAAAACTTGTGATAGTTAGGCTATGTTATACTGGCCATGTTTTCTTGAGGTCTCCTTGAAAATATTGAAAAGGAATAGTCAAATACTACTAATCTGTCGATAATTTCCACTAATACAAGTCACAAAATGGATCCTCTCACCTTGGTTGTAGGTATAATATAAATTAGTAAGGGTAGGTAAAACTCTTATCATGGTGATACGTAATCCATTCCAAACTAGAGTGATAAAGAGTCATCTAGAATCCATCCCCAACTACAAAATGACTCCTATTATGATTTTTTTGTCTCTAAGCATCCTGATCAAATTGTGATGTTTCTCGGTTTCAAAGGAAGGATCAATTTGGGTACCAACACTAATGTGGCACCATTTCCAGGGATTATTTATGTAAATACATACACACATCAACCTCTGGTAATGATTCGTATGCAAATTTGTTGTTTATATATCATCATTTGTTAAAATTTGTGAAAATTCTATGACATCCGAGTTTTTATGTAATATTTTCTAGTTTTAGTAAAGTTGGTACTAAATCATGTGGATATTGCTAAATATTGATAAAGAATGATCAGATCCATCAATCTTTGTAGAAATTAAGTGTTGATAAATAATTGATAGATTACTTACAGTGCTTTAGCATATCTAAGGTGAAAATCCATTGTGGCAAGTTAGAATTTTATAAAGATGGAAGGAAGAAGATCTTTCTTCACTAGGGATACTACTAGGAATTTTTTTCTAGAGCTCGAGAAGTAAAATTTAGAAGGAAGAAAACTATGGAGAGTGTTGGGAAGTCAAGAGTTGAAAGAAAAGGTAATACCGGTGTTGGAAGATTATTAAACTGTAGTTGCAGATTTTCCTAGATCTTGAGATAATTACGAATCGAGATAGTCCTTGTAAAAACTAAATTTTCCAATAGGCAAAGATCCATCATTTGTGTCGAGAAATGTTTCCCTTATTTTTCCATTCATCATCTACGATTGATAGGGTGTTTCATTAAATTCAATCACTAGAGGATATTCACTTGGAAAGTTATACTCCGTATTCAAGAGGCCTTTTTTTCCCTATCATTTTTATTCTTCCGTAGGATCAACTCCTCAAAATAATATGGCTTAACATCCACCTATACCACCTTTTTTTTCAATACTTTTGGACCAATAAATTGTAGAGGCATGGTTGGGTATCCTATTATTGTACCCCAAGATTTGAGGAACAAGATGCCTAAATTTTAGGGAAACAATGCCATTCTTGGGATCAACATTTGAGTAATTTATTTTACATGATGGAATATTTTTAGATTGAGTATGAGGATGTGTATATAAAAATATTCATTCATACTCTTGAACAATATGCATGTGTATGCGGTATAAGGATTTAGCAGATAACTCAATAGACTCGTCGAAGGAGATGAAAAATGCCTTCAGATTACAATACGGGGATAAGACTGATCCTAGGTTTCTTCTTTCTAAATTTGAAAATATTACGAAGAATCCTAATGAGTCTGTCCAAGATTTTAATACTAGATTCAATAAGACTCTAGATAGATTACCCATAATCTCGAGGCCAAGTGATGAGTCTTGTTTAATCAAATATTCTGATGCCTTTGAAAAAAAAGGTGCATAATACTTAAGAGACAAGAACCCTAGGACATTAAGGAAAGCTTTCACTATGGCCTTGCAAATTCAAAATAATATCAAGGCAGTTGGAAAACCTCGTAAGAGAGAAGGTGTTAAACTAATTAACCCTGATAGACCTCAGAGTGAGTAAAGCAAGTGATCTAGAGGAGGTTGTGAAGACTTTGGCTAGGGTGATTAAAGAAATATCGTACAAGTTGGATAGAGCAGAAAAAGGGATATGAAAGAGCTCTCAAGGTCAGCATAAACCAAAAAATTAGGATAGATTTGGAAATCATCCTAGGAATGATCATAGGTTAGATGACAGAGGAAAGGGGTCCATGGGATTAGGTAATAAACAATCACAACTTAGAGAGAATAGATTGGTCCCAGATCCTTTGATTTCTAGGGTTTTAATAGTGGAAGAGGCTCACATTATTGATTGGTTTGATAAGTGTTTCCTGCCACATTCCCCATGTGATCTGTGTAAGGAATGTGAAGAGGTAAATGATCAAGAATATTATAGTGATGTGTGCATGATGGAATGCCCTAAAAATTCACAACAAAGGGCTACTTCAACTGATCTAATAAGTGTCAGGACTATTCAGAGTTTCGGGATTGCATTCACCAAGTATTACCTCTCTCACATGATGATGATATTGAGATTGATATGGTGTAGGATTTTGATTTACCTAATCATGATTTTGAGTACCTAAGGGCCCTAATGATTAAGAAATATGATGGGGGAATACCTTTTGAGGAAGATAGGAAACTATTGATGAATGCAATGGTTGCACAAGAAAAGGAACATAATACAAGAAGTAGAGTTATCAAAGGGGGAGGTCCTCAGGCCAAACCAAAAACTCCACTTTGCTCACTAATATCCCCAGGGAAACCCCTAAAAAGATGCACTCAGAAAAGGTCATGTTGCTCCAAATAAAACTTGTACCCCAACTCGTGCCTAAGTTGTAAAGACTATTATACCACTAGAGGGAATCATAAATCTTCCATCCAACACTACCTTACCCAAGTATGTCCCATATGATATAACCCATATTTTTAGTCAAATAAAATTCATGGTACCTATTGTCAAATTTCTAAGAATTCTGAGCATAGAAAGAGGGTAATTGAGTATTTGGGATTTTAAAGAAGAGATAAAAACACATTGAAATAATGTGAATGATGTGGATCTTCCTTCTCTAATCGCATAGCTTGAGGTACCTAAATCCCTAGAATAATTTAGAGAATCACCACAAGTATACTTGGGCACCTCACTTGTGGAATCTCAACTTGATGTTGATCCTTTTTACACAAATTTGATTATCAAGGATAGGTCGGTGCATAAATATATGTTTTATTCAGGAGCTTCATGGAATGTGATGCCTCTTGAAGTAATGAATGAATTAAATATCAAAGTGACAACAACTTTTGGGAAATGCACAAGCTATGGATTCAAGGGAAGTTCCTATAATTGGATATGTCAATGGGTTAATAGTGTAATTAACAACTTACCTTGGAAAATCCTTAACTATGAATGTGGTTATTGTGGATTACATAGCCAAATCAGGCATGATCTTATTAAGGAAATGGGTTGCTAGTGTGGGTGGAAGTGTGCAAATGGATATTTCATATGCAACCATACCATTGGAAGGAAATATTTTAAAGTTATATGGTGAAAAGAAGATGCTACATTTGATTGAAGATCCAAACAATGCTTCATATGAAGTATTATATACAAATGTAGATGTTAAAAATTTTGTTGGTTATGCAGATTTCAAGGAACATGAACTCGATAAATGCAATTTCCTTGAGAAACTTGGTTTCCCTTAGAATTTGATGTTTGATGGAGCTTGTTCTAATTTTTGAAATGGTGCAGGTATTGTATTGATATCCCTAGATAAGAAAGAGTTCAACTTTTCTTTTAAACTCCAGTTCGAATGCACTAACAATATTGTAGAGTATGAAGCATTTCTTCTGGGTTTAAGGATTGCTTGGAGATATGGTATCAAGGACATTATTGTTAAAGGATATTCAAAATTAGTGGTCAAGAAAGTCTGCAAGATGTATGCAATAAAAGCATACAATTTGGGATTTCATTGAAATGTTTGACTCCTTCAATATAGTGTACCATGAGAGAAAAAAAAATGTTATAGTAGACAGATTGGCAGTACTAGGATCTAGGTTTGAAAATTGCACAATGTCTCTGTATTGTGAATATGATATTGAGGTGCTAATAAGACCATCTGTTCTTGATAATGTCAAGCATTGGAATTTTTTGAAGATGATTCAAAAATTCAAAAATTTTACAAAACAAAGGGGAATTCACAAATAAGCATGTGGATTGGGAGCCAATGGTCTATAGTAATGACCTTATGATATTGAGGTGCGGATAAGACCATCTTTCCTTGATAATGTCAAGCATTGGAATTTTTTGAAGATGATTCCCAAATTCAAATATTTTTACAAAACAAAGGGGAATTCACAAATCAACATGTGGATTGGGAGCCAATGGTCTATAGTAATGAGGGACAAGAAACCTTGTTTGGTAAAGATATTATTCAATTGAAAACAAATACCATTGGTTGCACTTGAGTCAAACTTTGATAATGTTGATCACATTGTGTTTAGGCATATGTCATCTTCGAGAGATGTGGAAGAACACAACCTAGGACCGAACAAAAACCTAGGAGAATATGGTTAGGTAGCAACTTGAATAAAGAAGAAAAAGGATCATATGTCCAATTGTTGAAAGAGTACAGGACTTCTTGGCATGGTCATATTCAGAGTTGAAAGCATATAGGGAAGACCTTTTCTAGCATGAAATACCACTAGAAGCTAATGCTAAGCCATTCAAGAAAAAGAAAAGACCAATCAATCCACTTCTCTCCCTCAAAATGCAAGAAGAATTAAAAAATTTAAGGGATGGAGGTATTATACAACCCACAAGGTATTCTTCATGGGTAGCAAATCTAGTGCCAATTTGAAAAATGAACGAGAGATATAAGGTTGTGTGTGGATTTTAGGAACTTGAATAAAGCATCAATCGTAGATAATTATCCCCTTCCTAATATGGATAACATGTTGCTGTTACTCACTTTGGCTTTGAATTATTTTCTATTCTATATGGGTTCTTAAGATATAATCAAGTGGTGGTGAAGCAATTAAAGAATTAAAACCGCTTTCATCACCCCATGGGGTACTTATGTGTATGTAAGAATAACATTTTGTCTAATGAATGTTGAATCAAATTTTCAAAGAGCTATGGATGTAGCATTCTTAGGATATATAAATGATTTCATTTCTATGTATTAGGATGATGTGACAATGTTTTCAAGAAGAATAAGAAATCATTTGTAACATCTAGAGAATTTTTTTTTAAGATGCAGAGAGTATGGTATTTCATTAAATCCTAAAAATGTCACTTTGGGGTTTAGAAGGAAAAATTATTAGGACACATCATATCTAAGGAAGGGGTTATGATAGATCCTGAGTGAGTAGAAGCTATTGGAAAAGTACCTATACCCAAAACCAAAAAGGGAATTCAACCTTTTTTGCAAGAATAAATTTCATCAGGATATTTATCTCTAACTTTGCTAAAATGACTATCCCCATTATGAGTATGCTAAAAAAGGATTAGGTTATCAAATGGGAAGAAAAATCTATCCAAGATTTTGTTGGGATTAAAGAAGCATTGAAGAATGCCCCTATTTTGGCAGCCCCTGATTACAAGAAATATTTTCAAATGTTTTCTTTTGCTTCTGAGAATACTATTTCCTCTTTACTATTGCAAAAGGATGATGAAGGAAATGAAAGGCCAATTTCTTTCTTTAGTAAGGCACTTCAAGGAGAAGAATTAAGATATACTATTATGGAGAAACATGATTTCTCTTTGGTAAGAGCAACAAAAGTCTTTAGACCATATATTTTGAGCTCCAAGATTACGACCTTTTTTCCTCATACCATGGTCAAGGATATCCTATTAGAAATGGAAATATCAAGCAAAATATGTTGAGGGTAAACAAATTACAAGAGTATGACATGGATATTCAAACCACCAAGTTAGTTAGGGGCTTAGGGTTGGCAAAGCTAATGGTAGAGAGCAACTTGCAGGTAATGGAAATAAATGAAATTGAGAGAGAAGATATGAATGTCCATGAAAAATTGATTAATTTAGCATGGTACAAGGACATCATGTTTTATCTTAAGAATTTGGAATGTCCTGGACATTTGAGTAAAAATCGAAAAGAGCACTTAGGTTAGCTGCCCAAAAATATATTATCACTGATTTTGGACTGACATGGAAGAATCCTGAAGGGATTCTCTTGAGATGCATTATTGAAGAATAATCCCTAAGATAATTGTTGAGTTTCACGGAGGAGTTTGTGGGGGGCAATTTGTTGAAGAGTAACTACTCATAAGATTTTAAGAGCTGGTTATTGGTGGCCTATGCTTTTCAAAGATACAAATCTATTAGTTAGAAAATGTGAGAGTTGCCAATGCTTCTCAGGAAGATTGAAAGCTTCAGGAGCTCTCCCTTTACAACCAGTATCAGTTGAAGCTCCTTTTAAACAATGGGGTATGGAATTTTTGGAGAAATATCAGACCCTTCAAGTGTAGGCCACAGATGGATATTAGTTGCTACTGATTATTTCACCAAATGGGTTGAAGCAATTCCTACTAAAAAGGAAACTCACCAGGTTGTTATGGATTTTGTTTTAAATCACATAATCTGTAGATTTGGAGTTCCTACCAAAATAATTGTTGATAATGCTATGAGATTTTGAGCCAAGCCCTTAGTAGCCATGTGTTAGGAGTATGGAATAAATCTCACATATGCATCTAATTACAATCCCCAAGGTAATGGGCAAGCGGAATCAAGCAATAAGAATTTGTTGAAAATAATCAGGAGGACTTTGGAGATAAATAAAAAAAGGTGGCAAAGGAGAACAATTGAAGTTCATTGTATGGGCTGATAGAATTACTATTAAGAGAGCTACTAGAAAGAGCCCCTTTGAATTGGTGTATGGAACTCAATCCCTCCTTCCCCTACATATGCAATTATCTTCATACCAATTTCTTCAAAAAATTGAGGATTAAGAGGTTAGTTTGTATGATGCAAGAATCAATTAGATTGTTGAATTAGATGAAATAAGAAGAGATTCCCATCAGAGACACTTGAGATTCAGGGAAAATTTGAAAAAACTATTTGATAAAAAGGTGACCCCTCGAGTGTTTAGTGTGGGAGACCTTGTATTACTATGGGATAGTAGACATGAGGACAAGGGAAAACATGGAAAGTTTGATGCATTATGGATGGGTCCTTACTCCATTGACATTAGAATTGGTGAGCATACCTTTTTCTTAAAGGATTTATATGGAGAATTACACGATTTTTCTATTAATGGCATGCACTTAAAGCACTTTCTTGATTGATCTCTTAGAGAAAAAGGTACGAACTATTGTAAAATGTACATTTTTCTTTTTCTTATTGTTGGTTTATTTTATTTTTATTTATTTTTTGTCTGTGTCTCTCTGTGTCCCTGTTGACCATTGTTTTTGGCCCTTGGTTTTCTCATTTTTTAAGGGTGGTTTTATTATTACTTCTTTTTGTCTGTTTGGTTTTTACTCCATGGCCCATTGGATTTTGGCACTTGGTTTTTATTTTAGCACCATGGTTTGCTCTTGTGGCACTAACAAGGAGCGCCCATCCCCGATTCGAGAGGTGACATTGGTGCTTGTTTCTAGTGTCACCCGATGTGTTAAAATTTTGCCTTCGTAACTTTGTTATTTTCCTCTGTTAAACATTTTTGTTTGTTTCTTGCTCTCATGGGTCATTTTCTATCTTATATCCTTTGGAAAAATCCCCACCGAGTGCAATGTGTGAGTTTGGTCTGAAAATTTGAAGTTTCTTCATGTGTAAAATGTGCTCAGGCCATGTCTCTGATTTCTGATTTTATCACACCACCTATTGATACGTGGCAATTTCTCATTGGATGCGGAAATACAGGGCCAACATGTGAACTTGTCACTTTTTGTTATGTTCGTAAAATTTAAAAATTGGCCCTGTAACTTGACGAATATTCCTGAAATACTTGAAATTATCAAGCAACATATACAAGTTCATGGTTTGCCCCAAAGATGTACACATGTCATGAAATGAGCGGATGTGGGAAGGTGGGCCTGATTGTGTTTTTTATGCAATTTGGTATAAAATGTAAAAAGATTAGAAGAATTCTTAAAGCCCTTGGAGAGAACATGTGGCCATTTTATCAAGAGAGCGGGGAGTGGGCTGTCAGAATAACTTTGGCACTTTGGGTTTTTAACTTAAAAAGTGAAATTTGTAGAAACCCCAACACTCTGCTAATTCCCATGAAGCACCATATGTTGTGCCCGTGTTAAAAGTCAAATAGTGGATGGGCTGGTCAAAAGGCCTAAAAGTGTATAAGTTCTAAAAAACATTACAAGATGTAAAGTACACACTTTGCTTGTGCGTGGCCAAGATTTTCTCCACGTGTACAAATCATTTTTAAAGTTGGATGCGATGAGGTGTATAGTTGAGATGAAATGCATTTATTTCTACCACCATTAATGCTCTTATGCACCATCAAAGGCATTTTTGGCTAAGTGTTTTCTTATCCTTGTTAATTGATTTATTGTTTTTCAAATAGCATCATTGTGAAGTATTGTGAATTCGATAGAGAAGCTTGGATTCGTGGGTAAGAGAATTATGGAGACTATTTATTTGAGGTTGAATTGCTGAGGTAATCACAGAAAGCTGGTAAGAACTAGAAATTCCTTTGTTTCTCTCTTGTTAACAAACAAATTTAACAATAAGGTAGGGTTTTGAAAATGAAAACCATGCCATCCTCATTCTCGGTCATGTTAGGAGTCGAAGTGATTTAGAAAATATTACGAGACACACACCTAATGAATGCCGACTTGAACAAATATCTCCAAAGATTCGTTAGCCCCGATAAAATTTAATCCTTAAAGACAATTAAAGAAAGTCATATTTCTCTAGCAAGTGCCATCCCACCATCTGCCTAATGCCCATAATTAGTATGGTACTACTCCATGAATTATGACCCTATGAGGAGGGAAGTGATAGATGGGAGTCGGGATGCGATGTTGACATTAACACTAGCTACACTTAGGATAATGATAAAGCTTCTTGTCATTACAAATCCCATCACCATTGGTATTTAATTAGCCTTGCAGGATTATGAAGAGAAAAAGAAGGATTATGCAAAGATGATAAACACACAATGCCTACTCATAGAAATAAGGGAAACATATGTACTTCCTAAGAGGATAGTTAGGATATTTTTCATTGAGGAAGTTGAGGACATTATTTTTATGTTAAGTCATATGGCACGTTTGAAACAACAAATGATTTTAAGGAATGGATGACCACATATATTTGGATTATTATCGATAAAAAGGGAAGTATCTATTGCGCCACCTTCATTACGAAGAAGCACTCCATGGTCACATGTTAAATCGCATCAAATATTGAAATGGGAGACACATCAGTTTTAGATTTCTATATGATGACATATCTAATCTATAATATTACAGGGTATAAACGTTTTCCAAGTTTGGTACCAAATGCTGACTTCAAGAAATTTTAGATGCATGAATTTTTCCCTCAGTTGTAGTTGGCCAATTGGAGTGGTAATGTGAGGTTAATTAATGAGTCCTTCTTTGCACCCCTCATTTGTCTTTTCAAACCATAATTTGGATAGTATAGAATATCATAATGATAAGGCATGTGTATCGGAGTATGGATGTTACTTCATACAATACAAAAGTTTCACTTACATTAGGGTTAGTGTCTTTTTGGGAAAACCTTATAAATTACCTGGTTATGTTGATGATAAATTGGTCTTATGCGAGTTGGCAAGATAAGCTGAAACCAAAGTGCATAAGTTTATTCTTGGAAGGCATAAAACAAATATTAAATTTCCTATTTATATCGGAAGGTATTCATGTCCTTTCATCATAAAGGCGAGACTAATTGAAGATGAAATGAAAATTTTTGACTTGGAAAAATTTGAAGAAAGAGATAATTATGACATTAGGTGGGTGTTTAACAATATTACAGATACTTTTGAACATGAGCCTCACTTTGAGGATTACTAGATGAGTTACGAGAGATGAGGAGGAATTCAGATTGAGAGATTTCTCAAGAATGGATTTTCACAGTAATTGATTTCAAGATTGTATTCATCCCGAAGGGATTGTAGATGATCCCAATATAGTAATAAATTACTATGTTGATCAAAATATAGAAAGTCAACCTAGAATCTCCCCAAGTGGAATGAGACAAAATTTGATGATCCTTATGTAAGGATAGTAGATGTGATGAGGAGAATGATAGATTAACGAGGCCCATATAAATATTAATCAGCCAATATAGAATACAAGGATCTGAACAAATTCGAAGTTTGGGGATCTTATGTGATGATATTCCACCTCTAAGGAGGGTGTAGATAAGATTGAGCCATTAGGGGTAAAATCCCCTCAATTTCCCTCAAGAGGCCTAATCACGAGCTCATTGATGAATGGATATCAACCACTAGTGGAATTTAAATTCCTATGTCGGTTCTCATGTAGAAAATAGAGGAAATGATTATGAAGACAATTAGAATGTCCCCATTACTTTTGCAGCACCATTTCAAGCAAGGATGAAGGGTTTGGAAAAATAGGTTGTTCACCCAAGTGATTCACCAAAGCCACATGGTACTGGAAAAATAATGAGTGAGGCTATTACAAGTGGTCATACCCAAGCTAGGCCTCATAAAGAAGAGCGAAGAGTAGCACCAATCCTAAGGAAGTTTGAAAGAATGCACAAGAAATACAAGATTGATCGGGTGTCGAGTATTGCAAGCAGTGGGTGCTCATGTATGCAAGAAGCACAAGCACATGGATGTAGTGATTGATCCCCGAACACGAAAGGACTGATGTTGATTAATCTTAATAAGATATTCCACCAACATGGTTTGAAGCGGTCAAATTCCTTTCCCATACCTTTTTCTTCTACATAGGCAACACTAGGAGGTGTTCGTGAGTGCAGTGTCCCAAGGAAATATTGCAATTGATTTAATAAGTGGTTAATCCACTACTCTAGGTATGAGGATGTTAAAAAATTTTCCTAATAAAGATGTAAATATACCTTCAGTTGAAACACCACACAACTATGTAGAATGTCAAAATGATGAAGCTGATGTTGGGATGGATGGAGAATTCTCTATGATTGATGCACTCAAATTGTCTATGGGAGAACCACTGCTCACACAAGTAGGTGACATTCATTTAAATAAATAATTTGAAATGAACATTCATGCATCATATAGTAAACTAAATGCCCAAGATATAGAAAACATTTCCATAGGGTAGGTATTGTCAAAAATAGATAGGTCAGAATTGATTGGTGAGAAAGATACTTGATGCAAAAATCAGTAGATGAGATTGCTTCTTTTCTGTTGGAATTAATAAACCTAATGAATTACCCCATGAGGGAATACCTTTTACTTAGAAGAAATTAGAGATACTGCAAGAGGAAATTTTTAGTGAAAAGATCACCACTAACATAGATGTTCATCCTCTAGTTAAGGATATTGAGGATACAATTGGATTTACCATGGCCCCAATGAAAGAAGCAGAAGAAGAGCATTCTTTGGACATTAACAAAACTAATCTAATGCAAGGTAAGAGTGGTAGGACCATTGTATATATAAATGAAGATGAGAAAGCAAAGACACTAGTTCAAGATAAACAGGAAATGCTCAAGCAATTAACAATAATCCCACAGGAAATATCCACTGTGAGTCACATGAAAAAAACATGTAATAATTTTGGATAAGGGATGGATTAGTTAACTTATTTCAAGTGTATAAAATTAAATCCTCCCTATCTAGGCTATTTTCCTCACTTCTCTATCCTTCCCAAAGACAACAAGGGTTTCCAAAAGGGCCGAACTATTACAAAGACCCATACCGACTCATACGAGGCTAAAACCTTTGAAATAGCAACACCTTTGCAAAAAAAATAAGGAAAATATAATAGATAATGATTAAATTGTTCATATCATTCCCTTAGGAAATCCCTCAAGGGACCAACTAAAACAAGGAGTGTCCAAGGTAGTGAATGATTTACTATAAAGGGTTGATCGGGATAGGATGAAAAAAGGAAACCGAAAGAACATGTTAGAGCTTCAAGTGCTAGTTTGTAGAGATTAGCTTAAGCGCAAAGACTAATCAAACCCAAGTAAGTGCCTTTGTTAACACCCCTCGTGGAATGGATCAAATAAATAATGTTTTTAAGAAGGTCCGGGTAGTGGACATATGGGTTAAAAAATTAAGCGAAAATGGAAGGGAAGCTATTACCAAAGCTAGGTAAAAATATGAGGATCTGAAAAATAGGCTCAATGAAATCGATGAAATAACGTAACAATGTGATAATAAGATTTTATACTTGGAGAGAATTCTTCCCAAGTTGGATGTATAACCCAACTTAGTGATGAGTTGGATGAGGAAGAGGACATTGTACTAGCTAAATTCAAATGAAGTCAACATTCCCTTGAGGAATTATCAAAGATTAGAGTCGAGACCCTAAATGGAATCAAAGAAAAACTTGAATTCAAAAGAAATTGGGATGATGAAACTATCGATGTTATTGATAAGTTTAAGAATAGATGGGGACATGAAGATTAATTTCCTACTTGACTCTTTTGAAAGGAATGTTCTAAGGAATGACTTCTCCTATGAAGTCATTAAGACCATTAGAAAAATAGAAAATAGAATTACAGAGTCACAAGCAAGGCCATTGGAATACAAGTAGAAAATGGGCCATTGCATTCATGCAATCTCTAGATAGGCATTGATTTTATAGCATCATACTGGGCCAGATGAGGATGAGATTAATGAATTATTCAAAATATATGATGCATATGTGGTGAGGCTACCAAAAGAGAAAGATCTAGAATTAGAAGCTGAAGAAGAAGATGCAAAGGATGATGAATGTGCTTAGACAATTGTTCTTGGAATTATATTTTCTTTTCATATTCATACTTTTTAAACTGGTGTTTTAAAATGACACTTCTATTGCATTAGAAGTATTTTTTTTTCTGAATTTTATCTTTCCTTTATTTCAATTGAAGAATGGAAGAATGCAGTAATGCCATATCCACTTTGATGAAATTAACATACATTTAGGAAAAATGTAATTGATTGATGTTGCTATGTTTTTTCGACTCTCCATAAGGAACAAAATAAGGTTCTATAGCGGCCCCTACCAATGAAAAAGGAAAATATGTACATGCCAAAAAGCAAAACTATAAAATAAGACAACATTTATGCATTCTTCAACCCTACTTCATAGTTTCCTCCAAGAAAGGGGAACTTGCTCAGAATCTTTTTTTTCCTCAACACAAATTCACTTGAGCCGTGTGTTGTTTGAATGAAGATGACTGACCCTACCAGGTCCCGAGACATTCCCATATCCATTAATGCCTCCAGATTCATTCTAGGATGACTCATGATTTGCTCCAGTTCAATTTTCTTCTATTGAGATGAAACCCAATCTAAAAGATCTAGACCTCCTGTGAAGAAGGTCATCTTTCCTTTCCCTTTATGGGGGATTGATATGTTGGGAGTTTCTTGAGAGGGGACACCTGAAGTGGTTGGAGGGGTAGTACTGTATATTGTTGACTGGACTGATTGAGAGGCCTAGAACTTGACAAAGCTTCCCATTTCCGTGTAAAAGGTGGGTTGTCCTTCAGGAAGAAATTGGTTAAGACCCTAATAATTCATTCTCTTCTTAAGGAGCACAATTCATTAGGTTGATGGAAAATCGATTAGAAAATATCCCTCTGTTGTCTCGAGTGGAGGAAATGGCTTCCCTTGAATGAAGAGAAGACAATGATTGGTCTTCTTCCCCATCTGAGATAATAATTGGGGGTTGTGATTATGGTTCAAATTTCCTTTTCCCCTAAGATGACCACAGTGCTGAAAGGGATTGCAAAGACACGGTCTTTACTTGCTTCTTCTCCAGGAAGTTGATCCTTCTCTCTAACTCTTCTATTTTGTGAGAGATAGTAGGCACTGTGTCGATGGAGGATTTATCATACAACACATGATTCCTTGGGAACCTCTTTTGATAAAAACTCCCATCACATAGAAAAGGAAATTGAAATTTGGTGCGTATAGATACTTGGGGTCTTCTCTCAACCCAAAGTATTTTTCTAGTCTTTGCAATTTTCATATGCTCCCATCTAAAAAGATGAAAATACATAACTTGGAAGGATGCAAACATAGGATGAATCTTGATTAGCATTGTAAAAGAACCAATTGGACTTTCCCGTATATTAGGGGCCTCTGGTGTCACCCGCACGATCTATCTTATACAAATCCCTAACTAAAGCTTCATCAGGACCACTTAAATTGAAAATTTGATTTAAGTCCTCTGAGGAAATATCCTTCAGGTTGTGAGCTATGAGCACCTTCTCCATTCTCTTTGAAATTCCTTATACTTAGAATAAGAAGGGAAAGGTATGATGATAATGAAATTGAGCCAAGTTTTATAATGAGAAGGAGACATATGTTCTGATTTGATGCAATATTTCCCATGAAATGAAGGAGATTGTGTTTAGTTTGCACAGAGGAGAAATTAAGATTTGGAAGAAGTTAGGGATGAGAAGAGATGGTAAATCAAAGTGATTCGATAGAAACTATGTGTGGCAATTAAGCCAATGAGACATGAAGTAGAGGGTGTGGTGCCCAAGGTAGATTATTGAAAAGTGAGTATGGATATATGTCATTTCAATATTATCTGGAGGTATTAAGAGATTGTTTGAAATGATTATCTAATCAATACCAGGAAATAATGATTAAAATAAAATTCCAGAAAATACTACATGATGTCCCAGTCAAACACTTGTGAAGTTGATTTGAAGAGACTAGTGATTTGTACACCTGGAAACTTCAAGAAAGACCTTTCTAAATACCATGTTCTAGAACACTTTTTAAAAGTGAGAATATTCTTAGGAATATTCTAACTTTTATGGGGAAATATATTTGAAAGTTAACAATCAAAGGGGAGGATATAAAAGGAAGAAAGATAATCACAAAAATGGGGGTTAATTTTTTTGAAATTTGCTCGGGGAAAAGAAAATTAGAAAAAGCGAGAGAAGCCATTTTCTGAAGGAACTTATTTGAGAAGCTAGTTATTTCTTGTGTATCTTCAAAATTGATCATGTCTATATAGTTTCAGATGTATAGCCATTGAAAAAACTTCGAGATTGTAAACAAAATTTCCCTTGTTGATCAATTTTTAAAAACCTTGAGTAATTCATGTTAATGATGATCCATGTTATGTCTATTGTCATTTTGAGATATCTTCAAATAGTTATCTATGTTCTTGTTGTAATATTACATTAGGAATCCCTCATGAAATCACACAAAATATCGTCCTCATGATAGTATTGTGGCATTTACAATTACATTATGAAGAGATCTTTCATTTCATAATGCAATAACTGATTTAAATTCATTTTACTTTCATTTCGGTGATAGAGCTTGTTTCTCGGTTTATGAGTGTATCATAAACATGATATATTAGGGACTTCTATGGTTTGATTAAGTTTTTAACATGAGTTCTTATGTAAAATCCTTGAATAATGTGTGAATCCGTGTGTCTTTGAGCTTTCAATATGCACAATTTTCTACTTAAAGGTTCGTCTTGACTATTCAAAGCCATTTTTCATTTTTCCTTTGGATTTTTCAACATTTGTTTAAAGTTATAAAGGATTCAGTATAATCAACTTTATCCTTTTTAAATTCCCAACCATAAATTGCATATTCGGTGATATATCATACATGAGCTATCCTTGCTTGACTTTGTGTATCCATAAATGATAAAGAAGATTATTGAATTTATCCATCCTTTACTAAAATATGCAAGTGCAAATCATTTTTTATCATTGTCTTTAGTGACCGGGGCTTATCTAGAGAACATCTTAATTTCCTAAAGTGACATCTCATGAGAGTTAGGTTATTTTGTATTAGGTATGTTTTCTCGAGGTCTCGTTCAAAATATTGCAAAGGAATAGTAAAATCTTTGCTAATTTGTTTATAATTTCGACTAATAAAGGTAAAAGAATGGGTCCTCTCACCCTAGTTGAAGGCACAATCTAAAGTAGAAAGGGTAGGTAAAACTCTTAGGATAGTGATACGCAATCCTTTCTAAAGCGAGTGATAAAGAGTAATCTAGAATCCATCCACGGCTACAAAATAACTCCTATGACGATCTGTTTGTCTTTAACCATCCTGATGAAATTGTGATATTGCTCGGTTTCAAAGGAAGGATCACTTTGGGTACCAAAAAAGCCAATTCACCCCACATTACATTTGTATCAAGGGCTTTGTCTTATGATATGAGTTATGGGTGTGGGTATTCATAGAGTAGATTATTTTTTTTAATGATGGCCATTTGGTACTATGTATTGTAAGACTCGGGTGGAGCATGGTTTCCATGGGCATTAGCACAGTCTTTGATGATATGGTTGATTATGAGGCAATGTTCTCATTTTGTAACGCTCTTCTAACAAAGGTATATTATGAGTTATCATTGTAAAGTGTTGAGAAGAGTGCATGGATAGATGTAGGTTTACTCCTATAATGATGGGCATATGAGCACATTGCAGTCATCAGACCATTAGGTCTACCATGGGTCATAAGGGAACATATAGAGCTTACCGTGGGATTCTTTATATGGCGAGCCAACTAGGCTCATGGAGATTGAGGAGTGAGGGATGCATATTGGTACAATGACAACTTTGTAGAGCTAGAGAGATAACATATTAGATGGAATCCATATAGGGACTTCCCTACATGGCCTAGAGAATATGTAATTTTTATTGGTATGATGATTACAAGGTGGGTACAAGGCCAGCGCGAGATTATTAAGGCCATCTAGTTTGATAGGGTATGACGATAATTTAGGGTCATTTAGATAGTACCCAAGGAGTCCATCTCCCATAGGCATGAGGAGATACATAGGGATCTACATAGTCCTGACATGAAAGACACGATGGAGAAGTTAATAGTGTCATGGGATGAGGATGATGATGTAGGTGTCTAAGCGGGGTTTTTAGTGGATGAGGCTGCTACTTAGACAGCTAGGGTAGCTAGAGAGAGATGAGATGCGGAGGATGAGAGTGAAATTGATGTGGAGATTTCTCTTAGAGATGAAGATGAAAATGGAAATCGAGGAGAGACTGCAGAGATGGAATAGGTACCCAAAAATTTAGCTCGGGTGAGAACTAAGAGGGATGTTGATCATTGAGAGTGAGATATTGTGCAACAAGATCTCGAGACCCTTAAGCAAGATAGGGGTGAGTCATCAAAAGAGATATTAGTAAAAGAGGCAAAGGGAGGCCTTTAGAATCCATTTTAGAGACCTTGAGATTATTATATTCATATATTTTGTGAGTGGTTTTTGGAAGAATTACAAGGAGTAGGAGACATGACACTTCACGACATGATATCCATGGTGATATAAAGCCTTAGTCACGAGAGGATAAGTATTATGAAGGGATTGTGATCAAGAATCTATTGCGGACACTAAGGTATTAGGAGTACGTGCGGGGGCTAGTGGTGGTAAGAGGAGGACCATCTAGGAGTGTAGCGAGTGTGGCTCAGCCACATCGAGGAGAGGGATAGAGCGGAGGTGACGAGGCCAAAATAAAAACATAAGGAATTTGCTCATAGCGGTAATATTTTAGGCTATCTCGATGTTAAATTTATTGGTTTTGATAATATCTCTACTATGAGAGAAGACCTTTAGAGGTCAATTATGTATTGATACACTTCATTTTGATGATGATGATGATATATATATATGATTTTTTCATATTCTAGCATGTGTCAATTGTGTGATTTTAATTACTTGATTGATGATGATGATTATATGTGTACTTTATATTTGATGATGATGGTGAATTTATATGCAATGGTTGGATGTTTTAATATATAAAATAGATGTGATAGATGATAAACATAGATGGAGATAGATATAACATAGATGATGATAAATTGAACATGTATGATGATAGATAGAACATGTAAATTGGATGTGTGATTTTTGATGCATAGTACAAAACTTGGTTTGGACATAGTAGATGTAATTGTAAAGGAATAAAGGACAGATGTGAAAAATTAGAATGAAATGCAACTTTATGATTGGTGACCTATGGGTACTAACAATGCTACATCGTATAAAGGAGCACACGAGGAAAGGATGCTTACAACTACATTAGAGGTAAAAAATAATGCAATTGAAGTAACACTAGGCACATATGACCAAACCATGTGTTAACATATAACCAACGATAGTTTGTTATATCAAAAGACCATGAGGAAAATATGGATGAAATAATATCATAAACCTAATAGCAACAGGACAAAGGGGTCTAGGATGTAACTTGTACATGGGAAGAGGGTTTTACAAAAATTTTTTTCCATAAGTCGTGCCACTTCTCTAGGTAGGTGGAAAATAGAGAAAAATTATGAATGCAGGAAGTTTTCTTTGAGAAAGTTGATCAATGCAGGAAGCTTTCGATGCAAGTGAAATAAAAGGTTGATAAATGTGGTGTAGACACCCAAATTTGGGACACATCCCTTTAACCCCTTTCGATTCATTAATTTGACACATATACCTAGCTATGGTCCCCTTCACCACATTGGTATTAATTTAATCACCTATAATTAAATTAATCCTCATCCTCATACTATTATTAATTTAATTACTTTAATTAAATTAATATCCACCTCATTCTACCACATCATCCCTCCACCTCATCCTAAGACCTATTCTTAGCCTATTAATGAACCTAGACCAAGTCTCCACTTATCCTAACCAACTAGGACTCATTCTAACCCTAACCATTCATGACCTATTAATCCTCTAGATAATTCCACACTCTTGTTAAAGCTATATGCAACACTTTATACCTCGAAAAAATCAAGATCACTCAAAATTATCAAATATCAGACTATTTTTAGCAACTTGGACCAATTCTCCTTAACCAATTCCAGTTATTCCTTGGCCGATGCCTATCACCTAACTTTTGTCTATTAAGTTAAATAGAAAATATTAACTCATTGATCAGTTTCTAAATTCAGATTTCTTGTCTTGTGCTTATTTATATTCGTACTCTCATGCACTCTTGTGACCTTGGGAGTAACGTGAACCCCTCTCAACATTTAGACGATATTCCGTTCATCCACAAGTTATTCTAGAGCTCTAGGACATGCACCAGGAAGCACCATGCCACCCTATTTCCCTATTCAGTCTAGATCGCCACCTTCTACAAACACCACCACCATTCACCTCCAGGTTACATTCAACAATTAAGTGTTATCTCTTCGTTTTCATTTCCTAGCTTATATTTTTATTAATCTATTTAGTTTAGAAATTATCCTTTTACAATACCGAATCTAATCCCCAGTGCCTCCAGCCAACCTTCTATCCATTTAACCTCCCACACCTTGCCTAAACCTTCATATCAACATCTTTGAGTCTTAACAAAAATCCCACAAACCTATCCAAATCCCCATCACTCTTTGTGCAATCATAGAGAGTTCCCAATTCTCAGTTTTTGACATTACCACAAAATTTCCCCTATTGACAACAAATCACTAAACTAACATTAGTTGATCACCATAGCTGGCATCAATCACCTAACCAACGTCGAGTCTCTAAGACTTGAAATATTTCCTAAACTAGAAATTTCATAACTTTCCCAAAACAACCCAAAACCTTACCCAACTTCATCCAGACTCCACCTATAACCATATACCACAAATTGCCAGATCAAAACCACCTCCCGAATCAAAGCCTAACCTTTCTTGTTAAGTTAAATTCATTTATTTTACATTGTAGGAGATACCTAAATCTTATAACTATAGTAGGAATCATTGATTTATTATTTCTTCTCAAATTAATTTGTATTAAATAGAGGATTGACATCCATTCAAGGAAGCATCATGCTTCCCATATCTAGCCATTGCTAAGCAGTCCTCTGACTCTTTCTATTTAATATTCTTTAGTGGCCTTATTGTAATCTGGGTAGTTCCTCTTAGCCAAAAGGAATCTCTCAAATTCATTTTCATCAAAATTGTACAATGCGCGTAACACCTTCTTGTTTAAATAACATAGGTATTCATCCTATGCCCATTACCCTTATCTATTTTATCGCATTACTTTGAGGTGAAACAATGAAAATATTTTGATGCCATGATATAAGAAAGTAGCCATCCTTTGAGAATATGGTCTTTTTATATGATTTATAATTTTTATGGAAAGGATGATATACATGATAGCCATCCTTCAAGAGATCAGTCTATTTTTATGATTTTCTTTTTCATTTTCTTTTACATGAATAACTCGACCTTCGAGGGAGCACTTTGTTTTTTACTTTTAATAGGGGAATCCATGAATTTTAAATTTTACATGGGGGAAGAGCTGGGAATAACTAGGTAGACCACTTTAGAGGGGATAATAGATGTAAAAGTGACACATTTATACCCTTAGTGGTGTCGTCCAAGAGGTAAACAAGATGGTGATGAATGTAATGATCGTAAATTTCTCACCAAAGAAGGCTTAACCTATCCATAAGAAAAATTGTATGGGAAGATTCGTGGTGCCCATATTTAATGTCATATCTATGAATGTGATGTAGACCACATAATTCCAAATCATTACAATGATAGATGGAAGAAGGTAATGATGGATGAATAATCTAAGGATTGGTGAGTGCTCATTAGTAGTCTGCAAAAACAATAGAATGGCCACAAGTGTAACGCGATAAGTGGTTTGACTTTGGTTTATCATAAATGGAGGCTAAATGATTGGATCGACCCATACTTATGCCTGTTATTGTATGGTCCAATGCGATTGGGGAAAAAGCACACTTGATGCACTTTTGATAAACATGATGATTCTCAAGAGAAGTAAGAAGAAATTCATTTAATAACCGAGCTATGATAGACACCCTTGGTGATAATATTCAACAAAAATGAAGTCACGAAGAGATATGCGTAAGGATGAAATTTGAACTTCAAGGGGAAGAATGGATTGATTTATAAAAGAGATGAAAAGGCGTAGCACCCATGAAAGTATGAATTCAATTCCGATAATCCCAAAGGAAAAGAGGTAGATGAAGATGCTAATTATGACTGATTGATCAATAATATTATCAAGAATATTATGGAGAATTTTATTAGTCAATTTACCTTGGACATTAGATCGAGCATATTATGGAATAGAGAATCTAAGTTTGATATTGAATGAATCACAAATCCTCTCGATATATTTTTGATAAAGTAATTTTCGTTGGCCATGATGATATTATAAAGAACACCAAAGTGGAAAATGATATGCTAATAGATGAAGTTAATAATTGGACCATATTTGGTTGAGGTGAGTGGAATTGCTTCCACCCACTTGGTGAAATACTTGGTTGCATTGATAATAGAGTGATGTTGTGAAGATCGAGGATTGATGATACCAATGAGGTTGAGGCCCCACCGCAAAAATGGAAAAATATATTGAGTTGGCTCAAGGCTTAACTAGGAATGAGAATAATATTTGAATATTGGTCACATTTATCACATTTCTTGACATGCTCATAGAAATCATGATTAACGGAAGGCCAATAATAACAAATATGAAGAATGCACTTATCGATAGCTAATCCCGTAAATTGTCAACCACAAATGTCATCATGAACTTGTTAAATAGCATGAGAAGAATCATAAAATTTAAGTCATTGAAGAAGAATATAATCAAATCCATGCTTATAAAGGATTTCACAAAGAATTACATAATGGTTAGCATGTTGAATAAAATATATCCTTTCATTATTAAATATATTAGAGGGAATGATGGATTTGGGTATATAATCCAATACTTTTGAATACCAAAGTTCTAAATAGCTGGACTCAATAAAATTATCATTAGGTATCTCATGGAATGGTTGATCGTTATGATGAATGAAAATAGAAAGTTTGGATACCTATGTTGTCCATGGGATGAGAGATGTAAGAGATGACATTGTATCAGTGAAATGATTGGATAATCGAGGAATGACTTGGATAGTGTAAAAATCGAAGGCCTCAAGGAGGAGAAGGATGATATCTCTATACTTATTAAGGGTATGGTATTTACTTTGATACTCACCCATGACTTGTTAGATGATAATATTATAATATCCATAATCTAAAGAATATGAACACTTGAAAAGGAAACCATATCAAGACCCAAGATGAGGGCTTCGTACTCTTTCATATTGTTTGTGCACTCAAAATTGAGCTTATTTGTGAGGGGAATAGGTGCATCCCCAAGAGGAAAGAGAACGATGCTAGCACCTCCCCTTTCTAAAACCTAGAACCATCGAAGAAGAGGGTCATCCTAAGAGTATCATACATATGGTGAAAGTGATTGATAGATTCATCTAGGAACTACTCATGAGGAAGATGCATACTTGGAATAGGGGCTTCAACTAATTAATCTGTGATAAATTGGCCCTTGATAGATTTTTGAGAGATGAAATGTAGGTCAAACTCGGTCATGAGCATGAGCCATTGAGTAATGTGATAATTTTGATAGGAATTAGAATAAAAAGTTTTGAGAAGATGAAAGCTACTTAGGAAATAATTTTTTTGATTGAGGAGATAGTGTCGAAGCTTAGAAGTGGAAAAGAAGAGAGTGCACAAATTTTTATCAGCTTCATTGTAGTGAGTCTCATAGTCATGGAGGGTGTGACTAATGTAATAAATGACCTACTTATGACCTTGGTAATCATGATGTGATAACATATCCATTAGAGCATGATCAATATTAGAGATATATAAATATCAGGTTTCCCCCTCATGTGGAGGTATATGTACTAGTGGGGACAAGAGAATCTTTGCTTAACCATCATATGAACATCATATCGGTGAAAGCGATTAGACAATCAAGGGATGGATTCGATATTGTTAAAATTTAAGGATGCAAGGAGGAGAAGGATCATACCTCGATACTTATGAAGGGTATCATTTTTCCATTAATACTTTCCCATAACTTGTTTTATGATAACCTAAAAACTCTATAAATATTAAGAATTTGAACACTGATAAGGCTATAGTACTAAGACCTAAGATGAGGGCTTCGTACTCTTCCATATTGTTCATGCACTCAAAATTTATCTTTTTTTCAATGGGAATGGGTGTATCCCAAGGAGGAAAGAGAATAACACCATCACCTCCACATTTCGACACTTAGAACCATCGAAGAAGAGGTTCATCCTAAGGGTATCATACTCATGGTGGAAGTGATTGATGGATTCATCTAGAAACTACTCGTGAGGAAGATGCATACTAGGAAGAGGGGCTTCAACTAATCTATCTACAATAGTTTCCCCGTGATATATTTTTAGATATGAAATCTAGGTCAAAATCGGTCTTAAACATGAGCCATCGAGTAATGTGATTATTATCATATGAATTAGAATGCATTGTTTTGAGAAAATGAAAGATAGTGACGACATAATTTGTTTGATTGAGGATATAGTGTCAAAGGTTAGAAGTGGAAAAGAATAGATCACAACACATTATTTCAGCTTTAGTGTAGTGATTATCACAGTTATGGAGGGTGTGACTGATGTAATACATAGTCTACTCGTGACCTTGGTCATCACGATGTCCTAAGATAGCCTCTAGAGAATGATCAATTGTAGAGACATATAGATAAAAAATGATCCCTCTTCTATGGAGATGTAAGTACTAGTTGGGACAAGACATACTTCTTAAGATCATCAAAATATTTCTAGAGTTATGGTCCTAGTTGAAGTCTACACCTTTGAGAAGATGACGAAAGGGTCAGCAATGATCGAAACTTGTGATATTAAATTATGGACCAATTGAAGTTGTCCTTGGAGACTAGGAAGCTGGTTAATATTGGAAGGAGGGGGCATCTTAATGATGGATTTGATTTTGGTTGGGTCAAACTCGATGCCCCTGATATACACAATAAATCCAAGAAGTTATATTAATATGGAGAAATAAATAAATGAGAAACTCAAAAAGGACCTCGAGAATATCAAGATGATCATGTCGATATTTATATTTACCCAAAATATCATCAACGTATTCCTCTATATTCTTATGGATGAGAACATGAAAGATGTAAGTCATGGCCCGCTAATAAGTGGCTTCGGCATTTTACACCAAATGACATGACATGAAAGAAAAAAGTCCCCAAGGAGTGATGAAGGAGGTCTTATGTTGGTATTTTGGTGCGATGAGAATATGAATATAACAAGAAAAACCATCCATAAGAGAAAATAACTTAGGATCTTCTTGAGATCAACAAGTTGATGGATGTGCCAAAGTGGGAAATTGTCTTTAGGGAAAATAAGGATCAAATTTTGAAAATCCATGCATATACAAAGATTTCCAGTCACTTTCGTTATATGGATGATGTTAGAAATTCATTTGTGATAGTCAATGGGGATGATGAGGTTAGAAAAAATAAGGCATTAGAACTCCTCTTAAACAAGGAGGGTCACTTGAGGGTGCATATAGTTGAGCTTCCACTTCACCGGCTTGGCATTAGGAAAAGTGATGATTTTGTTGATGAAGATAGAAGGATTTATCCCTCACATATCTGATTATGAGCATGTAAAGGATAGAATATGATGAGAAAGGAGTGTGGTGAAAGACTCAATCTCCTATGGATAAAAAGAGTGACCTAATTTGAGGATACAAGGCTCTTGAGGACTCGATATTGATGTCAATGGTTTCTTTGTTGACAAGGTTGGATGTGTCGGATGGAAAGGTATTATGAAGATAATAATCTTATTTCCCCATGTGGAAAATTATGGTGTTGTCATTAGCACAATGAATAATGTTGATGGTAGAAGATTCCTCTTCTATCATCTCTAGATGGTGAAGGGGAAGGGACCTAGTCTGATTTTCACACTGATAAGTGATCAGTCCTAAGGTGATGGTAGTGACTAAAAAAGTTAGAAGTGATAAAAATGGTGTCATTCGTATCCATGGCATAATGGGATGAAGAAGGCAGAGAAGGCATGTCCATAATCATTATGTATGGTGGGAGAGGATCGCGGATTTTACTAATAACCTAATTCCAACGTTTATTTTAAGAATCCTCAAAGGAAATTGGAAGTGGAAAATCCTTGGCGAATATACCTCGAACCACTTTCATCAAAATGAAAATTTTCCACAATTTCATGTTCAAATTTGCTCTGTCATTTTCTTAAGGGGAGAACTCAGCATTTTTTTGGTGTCAAACGACAACAAGGTTTTCTTTCACATGACAAAAGCCTTGTTATCACACGACAACAAGCCTTGTTGTCACACAACAAAAATCCTTGTTGTTGTGTGACAAAAAGGTTTATTATCATGCGACAAGAGGGTTCTCTTTCAGAAATAAAACCCTGTTGTCCCATGACAAAATTTTTTTGTCACATGATAGCAAGGCTTGTTGTCATGTGACAAAAAACCTTGTTGTCACACGACACCAAAAAAATGCTTCATTTTTTTAAGCTGTCTACAATCTCACGGTTGCGCATCAACAACACTCTAGTTCTACTTGAACAACCCTCTGGTCTCATGTCAACAACCCTCTGGTCACACATCAACAACCCTCTGGTCATGTGTCAACAAATCTCTGGTTGCATGTCAACAACCCTCTTATCATGCATCAATAACCCTCTGGTCACACGTCAACAAATATATGGTCACAAGTCAACAAACCTCTAGTCACACATCAATAACCCTCTGGTCATGCTTCAACAACCCTTTGGTCACACGTCAACACCTTCTCTTGTCACGCTTCAGAAACACTATATTGTCACTCATTTGGAAATTAAAGTCTTCCTTCTCGCATGTTAGTGACACTTTCCTATTGCAATTCTACAACTAGTATAAGACTCCAATCCACACTTTGTATTCTTGTAATTTACAACTAATTCAGATGGTACCTTAGTATGTTACTAGTATAATACTAGATGATTTACCTAGGTTTATATATGAGTAATTTTATATGGTTGGAAAATCCAACCACTAAAAAAATTATACTAGAAATTTTAGGAAACAAAGTATAGTGACCTACTCTAAAAAAATCACCTTTTCAAATTTTCCAAATTACGAATATTCGCCACTAAAAATATTGGCTAATCTAATTTTTTTGTGAGGTTTACGACATTGTTATAAGTTCATGCATGCCTTTCTCATAACGTCTCATGAAAAATCCCTTCCATGCATAATGGTGAAGAGAGGTGTGGGAAAAATAGGGTTTTTCAAGGAAGCCATTACTACCAGTTTAAGGTTAAGTATGGGTATGATCAATGATGTGAGAAGAAGTGGAATCTAAACCACCATAGATGAGATAGGTGTTAAAATGAGGTGGCCCGAAAGGAATCACATCCCTGACATTGGATCAATACATTGGATCCTTGTCATATTTATCAAGAAAATGAGGTGTAGGGAGAGTGTTGAGCGTAAGAAGACGATACTCCCCTAGTTTTTGTTTGTCCATGACTTTTTCTAGGGAATCATTGTCAGGTAGCTTAGTTGAAAGAATTGATGAGTTAGTAGATGGTTGAGATGGGTTTTTCTTGGGAATGAGGAAATCATTAGGTCGATATGTCATGTTGTATGCTAGGAAGGGAGGAGCATCACCGGGAAGCATCAAAATCACTCCCTTGTGCTCGTATTTGATGTCTCGTTGAATTATGGAGGGGATATAACACATGACATAAATCCAAGGTGTTCTAAGAAGAACATTGTATTTAAACTCCCCTTCTATGATGTAGAAGACTTCAAGTAGGATAATCTCACCAACATGGATAGGAAGGAAAACCATTCTCGATGCGGGAATGATAACATCATTGAATGCATGGAAGACCGTGGTTATTTGGGCGATCTTTGGATTTAGATATTTTGAGTTAATGAAAGGTATGTTATCAGATGATGTTGATAATTTCCTATTATCAATCACAAATTGGTGAATGAAGGTATTTTTGGTGCCTAATGTTGCACATGCCATGCTTTGCTAAGGAGAAATTCGTTTTTTCCCTGTTTCCAAAAAAAATGGCTTTGGATCTTCCCATCCTTTGAATTTGATGACAAACAACTCATATCTATGTTTAAATTCTTTGAGTTGTTTTTTTTCTCCATTCTTGCACCATTTTGAGGAATCTATAAGTTTTCCCTGTGTTTTTCCCTAATTTTTCTCATTCAAATGCATTTGTTGTTTTTTCCATTTTTCCTAGCCTTTGGAGATCGAAATTGTTCGATTTATACTTATTTTCCCTCAAAAATACCTTGCCATGGTCGTAAATTGATTTGAATCACTTTCCATTTGTCCTTTGATTGAAAATTTCTTCACCCACAAAGGAAAAATTGATTTTGGGCATCGCTGCAATTTTTACATGTTTTTGATGGTCATACGGGCATCCTTTGCCCATCAAATTTTAGCTCAAAAATCTTCTCCTATGTGGCCATTTTGATTGGACAAGGTTTGGTGGGTCTGCTCGAGCAACTTAGCATTTTTTATGTTTTTGGAAAAAGGTCTAAATTGTCCCCGCAAGTCCGTAGGCCCTCAGCCAATCAGAGGGTGACACGTGGCAGTTAGAAAAGTCAAAACAATGGAGGCGGAGTGTGGAGGCACGGTGGAAAAATTTCCTTTGGTGAAAAGGAGTTAAAGTATGAAATGAGAGCACATACCCTCGGCCAATCAGAAGGTGACACGTGGTAGGGAAAGGTGGAGGTGCGGGAGTGCAGAGGAAATGGTGAAAAGTTTCCTTTGTGGAAAATGTTGTTAAAATATAAATAAAAGTACAGGCCCTCAACCAATCAGAAGGTGACACTTGGCAGAGAAAGGTAGAGGTGCGGGAGTGCGGAGGAAATCATGAAAATTTTCCTTTGTGGAAAATGTTATTAAAATATAAATAAAACCGCCCCATAGCCAATTAGGTGAGGACATGTGCCTTACTGGAGGAGGGAAGAGCTAGAGGAAAAGTAGAAAATGTTCCTTTTCCAAAAAGAGGCAAAATGTTTAAAATTGAGCCGCGACTCGTATCTAGTCATATTGCGCCATGTGTCAGGCCCAAATCTCAATGGTGGAGTGGCAGAGGAAATCGAGAAATTTTGCAAATTTTCAAAAAGGTTGGAAAAAGGTAGAAAGGCACCCCCGGGCTTGTTTTGGCTTATTTGTGCCACGTGGAGGGCTCAGATTAAAGGGAGAAAGGAAAATCAATGGTAAATGTACATTTTGTCATTTTTACCACCATTTTGGCTCCAAGAAGTTTGGAGATGCAATTTTTACATCAATTTCCATCAAATTTTTGACAAATTCATGTCGTTTGTGCCTGCAAGGACCAATGCAATCAGTTTTGAGGATCAATTTGAAGATCATAGATGTTTTTGAAATGAATTTTTTCCCTAGCCTGTCTAAAACATAAAATATCAAATCCAGAAGTTGCAAAGTAAAAATTTGGAGGGATAAGGATGAAATAATGAAAGGAAGGGGGTCTACATGCTTTGAAGATGAAAAATGTGCCTCCATAATGGATAATGATGTGAATTTTGCAATGATTCATCTCTTTTTGAGACAACTAGCAACTTTTTGGACATGTTCTGTTAAACGTCCCTGTTTGCGAATCATGAGAATTTTTTTAACAAATTTGATCCTTTGGTATATTATTTTCTTAGGAAAGAAGGCTCGAAGGATTTGAAAGCTATATATTGCATGAGTTTGTCATGCAAAGCGTTGGAAGAGTTTAAAAATCCTAGAAAACTAAAACATTTCATGGGAAAATGCGGGAAGAAGCCCATTCTTTGAGTGACCACTTGAGAAACTCATGTAACTCTCTTTGTATGAGATTTCAAATAATGTTAAGTTGGTTACACATGTATAACTATTAACAAGCTCTGATATTGTTTTCCAAAAAAAACCCCCGCAGATGAATTTGATCATTTTTGAGTTATTTTGTGTTGTCTTTGGTAAAAATCGTGAATGCTTACATTTCATAATGTATTTCAAATTTTTGTTTTCTTTTTTCATGTCAGAGTCTTGTGTTTAAAATCTCTCTTGATCATAAATGGTGTCATTTCTTATGATAGTTTAATGGCATTTGCAATCTCACATTCAAAAGAGCTTTCATCTGATAAAGAGATAAACAAATTTAAAATCACTTTACCTTCCTTGACTTCAGAGATTGTTTGTAAACCTTTGGGTGTACCTTAGGTCATGATTAAATAGTGATTGCTAAATGCTTCATTGGTTCATTATAACTAAAGCTTTTGTAATAGATGATCAAAGATTGTGTGGAAAAGTGCAGATCAAGGCCTCCATTTGATGCACATATCCTTGTTGAAGGGATGATCAACCATTATTGATACTTTTACGTTGTTAAGTTTATCCATATTTTTCTGAAATCCTCAAAGAGTCAAGCGGAACTTGGTTTGTCTTGTCTAAAATCCCACCCAAAAATCATTCAAAACAACTAATCCTACCATGTTTTACCCTCTGTTTTCCCTATATACCTATAGAAGATCAAAATCTATTTGCTAAAGTATGCAGAATAGATCCGTATTTCATTTGTCTTGAGTAACCCTTGCCTTGCATTGAAATTATCTCCATAATTTAGAAGTGACAACTTGTGAAAGTCAGATTTGGAGTGTTGATCATATTTTCCCAAGGCCCTTTTCATACTATTTACACAAATTAAGGGATATCTTCATCTCCTTCACCATTTGAGGGTTACAAAATAGGTTCTCTTACCTTGGTTGAAAGGCACAACCTAAAATAGTTAGGACAAGATCAAGTCCTATTTGAGTGCTATCCATCTCTCCACAAATCTGAGTGCTAGTTAGATCATATCCCTAGCTACAAAATGACACACACCATGATCCATCTATCTTCAAGCTTCATGCCATATCTTTGATGCTACTCAGATTGAAAAGGAGAAAAAATTTGGGTACCAACACCAGTGGCACCGTTTGGGGATGAAGAATGCAATATCCAGACTAATTTGTTAATCTGCTTCTAGTTCATATTCTTTTGAGCCCATCAACACCAAGTGGTGCCATTCCGGGGACATTCTTAGTTCAATCTGATCCATGTGCATACATATTTGAAATATTTGAATGCATATCAAACCCTGGTAATGTCTCTTGTAAGTTCTGTCTACAAATATATTGTTAAAGCATCATTCTATACTCAGATTTGCAAGGTGTATGCAAAGGTTTCAAACTCTATCTATAATTTTATCAGTTTCTAGTAGTAGTTACACTTCATTTGCATTTTGGTTGATAGATTCAAGAAAAGGAAGGTCTTATCTATAAAGTTTGGCAAGATTTTTAGTGTTGATAGGTATTTGATAGAGTATTTTAGTGCATTTGCACAACTAGGGTGAAAGTCCTTAGTGGCGACTCCATGCTGTTTTGATCTTGATAAATACTAGTGTCTTAGCTTTTTGTCATTTGTTTTTTGGTGTTGCTAATCTTTGCAAAATTGGAAGGAAGAAGATCTCTCTTCATTAGAGACTCTACTAAGAAGTTGTTTTCAGATTCAAGGAACTCAGAGTTAGAAGGGAGAAGAGTTTGGAAGGTGGTTGGAGAGCAGAGCTCAAGGAAGGAAGTTCCCTTCATTGAACTTGAGATTGATCAGCCTGTCATTGAGGACTACAGTTCTTCTTTAGGTAAATTTGAATCAGATATTCCTCTTGAAAATTTGCATTCTCCATCTAGAGAGGGACCTTCATTTGTCTTTGAAAATATTTCTCCTCATTCTTGCCCCTATTTTTTCCAAATCTGCTAGATTTTATCAAGAAGCTTAACATATAGGGGATATCAATTTTTAAAATTACATTTCTATTCCCCAAATACCTCTTACTCCTCATCATTATGTTTCACCTCCAAGATCACCACCTCAAAACAATATGGCTCAACCTAGACCTCCATTTGTTGTTAACACCTTTGGTCCTATAAACTTTAGAGGAATGAATGGTTATCCAAATGTTGTCCCTCAAGATGTCAAAAATAGATTTCCAAAATTCCAAGGTAACAATGCAATAACTGGTGATCAACACCTAAAACTTTTGTTAACATGATGGAGGACTTTGAGATTGAGCATGAAGATGTGTATGTTAAATTGTTCATTCATACACTAGAAGAGGATGTAAGGGATTGGTACAAGGCTCTACTTGATAATTCTATTGATTCTTGGACTAAAATGAACAATGCATTTAGGTTGCAATATGGTGATAAGACTGATCCTAGGTTTTTCTTGTCTGAATTTGAAAATATCAAGAAGAACCCCAATGAATCGGTGCATGGCTTTAACACAATATTTAACCAAAATTGAGAAGAAAATGCTGTTAATCTGAGGCCTTGTGATGAATATTGTTTAATAAAATATGTAGATGCATTTGGAAAGAAGTAACCTATTACCTAAGGGATAAGAACCCTACCAATTTAAGGCATACCTTTACCATGGCACTGCAGATTGAAAATAACATTAAGGCCATTGGGAAACCTCTCAAGAGAGATGGTGTAAAGATGATAAAACATGAAAAGCCTCAAGCTAGCAAGGGTGCTGATTTGGAGGAGGTTGTTAAACTTTGGTAGGGGCTATCAAAGAAATCTCATACAAGTTATCCTAAGAAGAGAAGGGAATTAGGAAGACTTCACAAGGTCAGCAAAAAGCACAAAACCATGACATATTTTCCAATCATCCTAGGGGTGTTTAGAGATCTGATGATAGAAGGAAAGGACCCATGGGGTCTAAAAATAGACATCCTTAAGCATGTGAAGGAAGAGTGTTACCTGATCCCCTAACTACTAGGGTTGTTGTTGTTGAGGAAGTTGTTGATATTGACTGGTGTGACAGATGTTTTTACCCCATCCTCCATGTGGAACAAATCAGAAAATTGAAGAGGAAGTTGATGATGAAATTGATGATGATGCCTACATGATGGAGATCCCTACAAGTTCACCAAGGGGAGAAACTTCAACGGATGTCATAAGTGCTAGGACTGCTGCTATTTTTTGGGATTGTATCCAACGGGTACATCTTCCTCCTCCTCATGTTTTAGAAATTGATAATGTACAAGCCTTTGAGCTGCCCAATAATGATTTTGAATACTTGAGGGCATTGATGATTGAGAAGTATGATGGAGGGGTTCCTTCAGAGGAGGATAGGTAGCTACTTATGAATGTTGTAGTTTCCCAAGAGAAGGAGCACAATACCAGAAGTAAAGCTGCCAAGGGGCAACAAGCCAAGTCAAAATTTCCATTGCTTACTAAAGAAACTCCAAAGAAAAATACATCTGGTAAAGGCCCTATTCCCCCAAGCAAAATTTGTGATCCTCCCCATGCCCAAACTGAAAAAGATTTCCATACCATCTGATGAATTTTCCAATCTTTCCCCTAGTGCTACTTTACCCAAGAATGCTCCATATGATATTGCCCAAGTCTTGAGTCAGATCAAGATTCCTATCCCAATTGCTGAGTTACTTAGGATTCTTGAGCACAAGAAGAGGGTTTTTGAATATCTAGGATTCAAATAAGAAGAGAATACCCAAGATAGAGTTGGAAATAAGGTTGAGATTCCTATTACCATTACAGAATTAGAACAACCACAAGTGTTAGAAGAGTTGGGGGAACCACCTGAGGTTTACTTAGGAACTTCTTTGGTTAAATATCAGTTGAACGTGGATCCGTTTTTCAATACCTTGGTTATTAAAGAGAAGCTATTACATAACTGTATGTTTGACTCTAGGGCATCATGCAATGTCATGCATTTGGAGGTCATGAATGAATTGGGAATAAAAGTAACAACAATGTATGGCAAGTGTACTGCTATGGATTCCGAGGAAGTGCAGTTTTGTGTGTGTCAAAGATCTAGTGGTGCAACTTGCATCTTATCCTGGGAGGAATTTAAAATTGGATGTTGTGATTGTTGATTGCCCTGCCAAATAGGGTATGTTATTATCAAGGAAATGGGCTACAAGTGTTGGTGGGAGTGTCCAAATGGACATTTCTTATGCCACTATCCCTATCAAGGAAACTTAGTAAAATTATATGGAGTTAAAAATATTGTGTACCTTATTAAAGACCTAAACAATGCATCTTATGAGGTTTTGCAGAAGATGCTAGTCTTAATCACTTTGTGAGTTTTGTGGATTTCAGGGAGTATGAAGTTGTTGAAAACATATCTCCTAAGTATGTTTTTTTTCTAGAAATTTGGTCCTTGATTCAGCCTTGAAAAATGTTAAAAGGTTTGACCTGAACACAATGGAGGAGCTTCAAAGAAACTGGATGGTTTACAAATTAAACAAAGAAGAAAAAGAGGTATATTTCTAGTTGCTAAAAACATATCAGAACCTCTTGGCATGGTCATATCTAGCATGGAGGACATTTGGGGTTTCCCCTTGATTTTTTTTCTTTGAATCAAGGTTTTCTTACCAACTTGTACAGTGTATAGTGTTTGGATTTTGCTCTATTTTTGGTGTTTTGTCGGTTCGTGGTTTGCCTTGGTGTGTGGCAGCCATTTTTGTCAATTTCTTAGCTAGTTTTTGGTGGCTTTGGCTCATGAATCCATTTTCCCAATGGATTATTTTGGAACTTGGTCTACTTTTATTCTTGTGGCACTCACTGGGAGTGCCCATCCCTAAGCTGGAGCCAATATTGGTGCCCAATGTTGCACATGCCATGCTTTGCTAAGGAGAAATGCATTTTTGCCCTATTTCTGAGAAAAAATGGCTTTGGATCTTCCCATCCTTCGAATTTTCTTGAAAAAAACCTATTTGTGTTTAAATGCTTTGAGTTGTTCATTTTTTCTCCATTCTTGCACCATTTTGAGGAATCTCTAAGTTTTCCCTGTGTTTTGCCCTAATTTTTCCTGTTTAAATACCTTTACCATTTTTTCCATTTTTCCCGGCCTTTGGAGCTCGAAATTTTTCAATTTATACTTATTTTCCCTCAAAAATCCCTTTCCATGGTCATAAATTTCTTTGAATCACTTTCCATTTGTCCTTTGATCGAAAATTTCTTCACCCATAAAGGAAAAATCGATTTTGGGCATCATTGGCAATTTTTGGATTTTTGACGGTCATACGGGCATCCTTTGCCCATCAAATTTTAGCTCAAAAATCTTCTCCTACATGGCCATTTGTGATTGGAAAAGGTTCGGTGGGTCTGCTCGAGCAACTTAGAATTTTTGTGTTTTTGGCAAAAGGTCTAAATTGTCCCCACAAGTCTGCAAGCCCTCAACCAATTAGAGGGTGACACGTGGTAGTTAGAAAAGTCAAAACAATGGAGGGGTGGAGCTGCAAAGGCATGGTGGAAAAATTTCCTTTGGTGAAAAGGAGTTAAAGTATGAAATGAGAGTGCTTACCCATGGCCAATCGAGAAGGTGACGTGTTGCAGGGGAAAGGTGAAGGTGCGGAAGTGCGGAGGAAATGGTGAAAATTTTCCTTTGTGAAAAATGTTGTTAAAATGTAAATAAGAGCATAGGCCCTCGGCTAATCGAAGGTGACACATGGTAGGGAAAGGCAGAGGCATGGGAGTGCGGAGGAAATGGTGTAAAATTTCCTTTGTGGAAAATGTTGTTAAAATATAAATAAGAGTGCTGCCCCGCCGCCAATCAAGTGAGGACATGTGTCCTACGAGAGGGTAGAGCCGCAGAGGAAAAATAGAAAATGTTCCTTTTCCAAAAAGAGGCAAAATGTTTAAAATTGAGCCACGAATCCATATCCATTCATATCGCACCATGTGTCAGGATGAAATCTCAACGGCGGAGGGGCGAAAGAAATCGAGAAATTTTACAAATTTTCAAAAAGGTTGGAAAAAAAGGTAGAAAGGCACCCTCGAGCTCTTTTTGGCTTATTTGTGCCACGTGGAGGGCTCAGATTAAAGGGAGAAAGGAAAATCAATGGAAACTATACATTTTTCATTTTTACCGCCATTTTGAGCTTAAGAAAGTTTGGAGATGTGGATTTTTGCATCAATTTTCATCAAATTTTTGACAAATTCATGTTGTTTGTGCATGCAAGGACCAATGCAATCAGTTTTTGAAATGAATTTTTCCCTATCCCATCCAAAACATAAAATATCAAATCTAGAATTTACAGAGTCAAATGTTGGAGGGATAAGAATGAAATAATGAAAGGAAGGTAGTCTACATGCTTTGAAGATGAAAAATGTACCTCTACAATGGATAATGATGTGAATTTTGCAATGATTCATGTCTTTTTGAGACAACTGTCAACTTTTTGGATGTGTTCTATTAAATGTCCCTATTTCATGCGAATCATGAGAAATATTTTTAACAAACTTGATACTTTGGTATATTCTTTTCTTGGGAAAGAAGGCTGAAGGAGATTGAAAGCTATATATTGCATGAATTTGTCATGCAAATGGTTGGAAGAGTTTAAAAAGTCTTGGAAAACTAAAAATTTCAAGGGAAAATCTGGGAAGAAGTCCATTCTCTGAGTGACCACTTGAGAAACTCATGTAACTCTCTCTATATCAGATTTCAAATCATGTTAAGTTGGTTTCACATGTATAGCCATTAACAAGCTCTGATATTGTTTTTCAAAACATTCCCCTGTTGATAAATCTGATCATTTTTGAGATATTATTTGTTGTCTTTGGGAAAAATCTTGTGAATGCTTACATTTTAGAATGCATTTCAATTTTTTTTTCTTGTTTCTGTTGCAATATTTTGTTTAAAATCTCTCTTGATCATACATGATCTCATTTCCTTTGATAGTTTAGTGGAATTTGCAAATATCACATTCAGAAGAGATTACATCGATAAAGAGATAAACAAATTTAAAATCACTTTACCTTCCTTGACTTGAGAGAGATTGTTTGTAAACCTTTGGGTGCACCTTAGGGCATGATTAAATAGTGTTTGATAAATGCTTCATTGGTTCATTCTAACTCAATATTTTGTGATAGATGATCAAAGATTGTGTGGAAAAGTGTAGATCTAGGCCTTCATTTGATGCACATATCCTAGTTGAAGGGATGATTAACCATATTAATACTTTCTACTGTTAAGTTTCTCCATTTTTGCTTGACATCTTCAAAGAGTCTCAGCGGACCTTGGTTTGTCTTATCTAAACTCCCACCCAAAAATCATTCAACACAACTAATCCTACCTTGTTTTACCCCTATTTTCCCTGTACACCCAGAGGATCAAAATCCATTTGCTAAAGTATGAAGAATAGATCCGTATTTCATTTGTCTTGAGTAACCCTTGCCTTGCATTGAAATTATCTCCATAATTTAGAAGTGACAAATTGTGAAAGTCATATTTGGAGTGTTGATCATATTTTCCCAAGGCCCTTTTCATACTATTTACACAAATTGAGGGATATCTTTATCTCCTTCACCATTTGAGAATTAAAAATAGGTTCTCTTAGCTTGGTTAAAAGCCACAACCTAAAACAGTTAGGACAAGATCAAGTTCTCTTTGAGTGCTATCCATCTCTCCACAAATATGAGTGCTAGTTAGATCATATCCACGGCCACAAAACAAAACACACCATGATCCATCTATCTTCACGATTCATGGCATTTATTTGAAGCTTCTCGGACTGAAAAGGAGAACAAATATGGGTACCAACATGTATCATTGATTCGAACCATGATGAAAATAAGAAGGTTATGTTCCTCTAGTGTGATATCTGGAATCTCAAAGCATCATCGAATGAGATGGCGGTAGAAGCCTAGGTTAAAAGTTCCCCTATGAGAGATGAAAAAGGATGAGAACACTAGATGCTATAATACACTTCACTTTTCTATGGTGTGGTGAGATTTGTATAATCTCATAAAGTTAAATCTTAACTAGGACCTGATGAAGTTATTTGACAAGGATTTGTTCGGTTGGTGAGGGCTAGCTTAGATATAAACTTTAGGTTTTGATGATGATGATGGAGATAAAATGGGCTCACTAGAAGGAGCAACAATGACAACCCTTGGGTTTGATGAAGGTATGGATGAGGCAAACTCATTAGGAGGGAAGATGGAAAAAATGTCACTGGACTTTGGTTAGGTTGTGGGTTTAGAATCATGTGGGCCAGATTGAGTGGATATCCGAATAACATTGATGAATAAGGAGTGACCATCCTTGGAGGAATCATCACTTGGTGGTGAAATGGCCACACAATTCTATAATGAATGAAGGGAATTATTCATTTTAGTTGATGAATATGATGATGTGGATCTTGGAGTGGCCATAGAAGAGGATGTGGAAGGAGAGGGTTGATTTCCTTCAAGAATAAATTCATCTTCCTTGATAATATTGTGCAAAATTGTTTAGAGTGATTTATAATGTTTCGTGTCATGTTCAATGGTGCGATGATAAATGAAAATGAGGTTGGATTCAAACCATGATAGTTTGTTACTATATGGATCAAAGGATTTGATAGGAGGGAGCATGATGGTGGAAATTTTAAGCAAGTGTTGAAGGACCTTTGCATATGATTCAACCAAAGTGTTAGGAGGTGCCTTATCTTTGTGAGAATTTTTGGATTTAGAAGAAGAGGTGGATGTTTGAGATGTGGATGTGTGGGATGACTTGGATGTTGAAGGTTGAGTCCTAGTATTTTGAGGTTTTTATGTCTTGGATTCAGGTTTAGTGATGGTTGGTGTTCTAGAAGAAGAAGTGTTGGATGATTTTGGTTTGGGTTGATTGATTGATTGTGATGTTTTGGATGAAGGAGCTAGTCCTAGGAGAGATGGATGTGGTCCTAAGATAGATGATGTGACATTGGATTGTTTGATCTTAGGTGGAGGAATGTCTATATTTTTATGGGGATGTGAAAGAGACCTTTGAGGAAATGTGCCAAGGGTCTTAGATTTTGCTTGTGAAGAAGTACCCTTAGGAGGAATGACAATGATCTCAACTGGAGGGTCTGAAGGTTGTGTGGTTGATATTGGTGGAGGAAGTAATTTGTGTTTGATGAGATCTAAAGAGGGTGAGGATTTGATTGATGTGGGGATGTATGATTTTGTGGATGAAATAGGGACATCATTTGAAGTTATTGTGAGTTGGAGTGATTTCAAAAACTCTTCAAATGATGAGAATGATGTGGGAGGAGAAGATGGTGTAGATGTGGTCACAATAGTTGATGTGGTTGGTGCGGGTAAAAGTGAAGAAAGAGGAATTGGGATAGGTGCTAAATATGGATCTGATATAATAAGTGGGGGTGGAATAGATGTAGGTGAGGTAGTGGTCAAATCCGATGAAGTAGATGTGACAAGTGGTGGAGTAGATGTAGGTGTAAGATAAATAGTAGATGTCAATGTAGATGTGGATATGATTGGTGTAGAGATGGGGATAAGTGTTGGTGAAATTATAGATATAGGGAAAATTTCCAAAGAGGAATTGGGCATAATATTTGGTAAAGTAGGTGGAGTTGTTGATGGGGTAAGATCTTGAGTGTTGATGGTGCTAATGGTGTGAGCATTGGGTGGTTGAGATGTAGGAGGAGTGGTTTGATTTTTGGTGCATGATTAGGAAATGGTTGTTTAAAAACATCAAGTGGTTGATTTGGAGGTGTGTTAGGGTTATCCACTTGAAGGTCACCTTGGTCAATGAGTTTTTGGACAATATCCTTGAAGGTTCGACACCTTTCTATATCATGTCCGTGAACTTGGTGGTATTTACAATAGTGATCCTCATGATACCACATAGGTTTGGGTCTTGATTCATCAAATGGTCAAATGGGGGGAAGTGTGATGAGATGGACCACCATCAACTTATCAAATATTGAACTATATGTCTCTCCAAGAGGAGTGTAGTTAGGTGTCGGTCTAGGATCTCTTTATTGAGGCCATGTGCTAGAGGTGGGTGCGGAAGAAGATTTAACCACTATAGAATTGGTCGTGCTCTTTAATTTTTAATTATGAGTAGATGGTTTAGTAAAATAAATTTTTGGATTATTTGATTTAAGTTTAAGTTTTCCTTGCTCAAGGGCATGAGTCTCAAGTTTATGAGCCATAGTGAAGGCTTCTTCAAATGTTTGAAATGATTGGATTTGTAAGGTGGATGAGATATGATTCACACAAGAGTGTGAGAATAATTCAATAAGATTTATTTGTGGAAGGGAGAAGGATAATTGATTTATTATACCATGTCATCGTATGGAAAAAATTGTGATAGATTCATCATCGAATTGTTGAATGGTGTATAGGTGCGTAATGCTGATCTTACGTGCAATGTTGTGTAAAAGACAACAACAAGTTTTGGTGGATGCCATTATACCAATAATGTGGGATCAGCCAAGGACATAGGGAAAGTGTGAAGCATGAGGTCTTGGTCATGGGAAATGAGATAACATGCATGCCTAAATACACAAAGGTGTTGTTGGGGATCTTCTTTATTGTTAAACTTGGTGAATTTGGGAAGCTCCCAATGAGGAGGATAAGGTTTGATTGGGACTGATGGATGGATGGGTTCGTTGCAAATTTATTCATAAGATAATGTGACCTTGGGTCCTAAGGTAGTGTCCTCAAGGCTATCCATCTTGTTCATCATGACATGAATGCGTTCATGAGAGGTGAATGATTATGGTTGCATGACATGAGAAGTAGTTGGATAAGGTTTTTAGTGGACTTGTGGATGAGTAGGTGTTTCAGGAATTTCTTGATGGGGTGAACATAGATCATTGGTTGATATTGGGTGGGTTGTTCAATAGTTGTCTTGAAAAGTGGGGATGTCTTGTGATTTTGAGATTCGGTTGGTTGTTGAGTCATATCATGGTGGCTGGGGATATGAGTGTTGAGTGGTTGAAATCATTGAGGAGGTGGATTAGAAACTATGTTGTCATACAAAATTATAAGAGGAGGCTGGAAGGTGTTAACATTTTCATCAATGTGGGGTGTGATAGGTAAATATTGACTATGTTGTTTGGTTATGATGGACAAGGATTAAATACAAACACTAGTGATGATAGTATCTAAAGAGTTAATATCAATGGAAGTGGTGATAGTTGTGTTTATTTGGGGTAAATTGGAAGGAATGGGCATGACTAATTGAGTGTTTTGATGAGGTGGAGAATTGGTATAGGAGGATGGATGAAGATCATATTGTGTGATAGCAAACTCATTCATGGCTCAAAGGAAAAGCACCATAACTTTGGAAGAGAGAACTTGGGTTGTTTCAGGGTTGGAATGACAGCCATAGATTTTTGGGAGAGGTGGCTTGTCGATAGGAAGTCAGGTTGACTTCCTAAAAATATAATCATGGAGGGATATGGGATTAGCATCGAGAAGATCTTGGAAATCCACACTACCATGAGGGATAATGGGAGGTTGAGAAGATTCAACCAACACAGTGGATGGAAGAGTATCCATCCTAGATGGGATGGATCGATGATGTAAGAAAGGATTGGTGTGATCATAGGTAATGGTTTGAATAAGAGGTCCTTGATGAGACACACTGATGATCAAAGGTCGGGTAACCATGGAAGAGGTAACCATAGGCATGGATGTGCCAATTTACGATGGAAGTTGATTGAGATGATAAGATGGGATTACTCGATGTAGTATTTTGTTCCATTTTCCTAGCTAAAGAGCATGTGATAACGGTCATGAAACAAAACAAGAAAATGATAGCTACACTATTTTAAGAAAAAAATTCAAACCTATAATGTTTTCTTTATCTTGATTAATTAAAATATGTGAAAAAGAAAAGGGGAAATGGATAATGAAGGTACCTAAGAAATGGCAATCTAAGGTTGGTTTTGAGTATTTTGGATGGGGAGTCCTCAATATACATGAGGCAAGAGAAGACTGAATCGTGATGGATTTATAAAGCGTCCATAACACCGCATGAGTGAATTTCCTATTGGATGTACAAATCCATATTAATTACACCTAGTTTGGAATGTCTCGGTGTGTGGATTAATGTGTGATTTTTTGTGTAATCGATATAATGTGAAATGCAACCAATTAAACCCCTACTTATACTATATTTACAAGAAAGGATGCAAGAGGTTATTTTTAATCCCAAAACCAAATGTGGAATTTTGATGAAAAAACACACACAAGGAAGGGAAAATATGATATAAAAAGGAGAAAATAAGACAAAAGGAGAATACCTGGAGAGTGCTTTTCCTTTTTATCTAATCTTCAAGATGAAAAAAGTGAAGTGCAAAATCCAAAATCGCAGAGAAAAAAGTAAAAGGAAATACTCTACCAACAATGTTAGTGGAAAATAGAAGAAATATGGAAAAATGAAATGAAATGAAGTACAAGAGACTCACCTAAAAGTATTTTCCCATCGGGCGTGATAGAATGTTGATCATATTTTATCTTTCTTTATCAGATTAGAGAAATAGATACTAAAGAATACAAAGAAAATTCAATCATGCAAGGGATTAATGTAGCTTCCAAGAAGATAAAGATAGAAGGATGGGTGTAAAGTGGATTTCCTCTTTGAAAATATGATGAACTTGCACAAAAAAGGTAACTAAGAGGATAACAGATTAGATGCTATATGAGGGGATTTCTTGATGAAGTTGGTTGAAAGAAGCATTGACTTCATTATACTGGAGACACAAACCCCATATTTGATAAAAGATGATAAAATCAATAATAAAGGACTAAATAACATATAGAAATAGAAGCTAAATAGAAATTAGAAATTACAAGAATAGATAAAAGGTAAAGAACTGATCTAAATAAAGAACAAAGTAAATTCACCTTGTTTGGTCAACAACAACACATGTTGTAGAGGGAAGTTTGATGGTGAATCTAGTTAATGGATTGGGACAAAAGCTTGAAATATAGATGCGGAGGGATATGAGTGCAAATCATATGATCACGAGAGGATAAAAACATTGGCGAGAAACTTGCGAGAGATAAACCTAATATGAGAAAATAAAAAGATGCAAGAAGAAAAGGGTTTGGATGGATTATATGGTTAGAAGGATACGGGTTGATGATGACTTGGCTCAATTTGAAGCAACAAGATGCTAACAGAACAAAAATGGAATGAGAAAGAAGAAGAATGATAGTTCTTAGTGTTGAATATAGTGACATAGATAGAGAGAAAGGATGTTGGGGATTGGAAATAAATAAAGGATGAGAACACAAGGGTGGGTCAACGGTGTTGGGGATCATAAGCGAGGATGACTTGGTGGTGCCTAAGCATACACACAATTGATCTACATACGTAACGTAGATTTCATAGTGTTCACAAAACACTTCTTATATCTACTTTTCCCTTTCACCTCACCAATATGATATTGATTATTTGTCTCTTGAGCTCCATATACTCATCTAACATTTGATAGCAATCTTTCATCGTTTTGGTATCATTTACTATCACCTAAATAGTTAAGTTATGCTTCCCATGATACATTTTTTCCATATGTTCAATATACATTCATCACACAATTTGAGATCAATAGGGATTACCTTCATAATTCCATCTTAGTAATGGTTCTCCAATGCATTTGGTCTTCCTCGATCTACTATACTCATTTACCATTCAACACTCTTCATTTCTAATGAGACCAATGAGGTTTACATCCTCAAAATACAATCTCCACACACAAGGTCATTGTTAAATTTCTTAGACCTCTCATTACACTCAACATAATAATTCTTGATCACCCAATTCACCCTCAACATAAGATTCATACAGGAAGCCTCCCAATTCTTCCCTTAAGCCTACTAGCCCTACTTAAAAGAAAATGTCAAGGATTTGGAGTTCCATAGTGATCTATAAAAACTAATTCTATTTTTAGCACACTTTACCCCTTTATAGATGTAAAAAACCTTTCATAGTACCTTTCCTTGTAATGTTTAATACTTCCTTTGTAATCCACACCCTAAAATTGGGTCTCTTAATGCTTCAGAAAGGTACAATTAGGGGTATATGGTGATGTACCTATAGCTTTATCCTAGATCTCTTTGAATAACCTTGATAATACCATAATAACCTCCTAATCATAGTACCCTACAACAAAATTCTTCTTTCTTCGTGAAATGGATTGTTTATGCTTATTATGCATACCTATTGTCCTCAAGATGAAAGATTTGATATTTTCAAGGGTTTTATATAAGATCAAGATTTAAAATGTGGTGGGTTGAATCTACATAAAAACCCCACAAAATTACTAAAATTTTAGAAAAATCCAACTATAGGAACTATTTTTACCATTGTGCCCTAGATCAGGTTGAGAGATAAAAATGCTTGTAAAACATTACTTGAGACTGTCAAGACCTGAAAAAATTCATACATGCTTAAAATCACCTCCTCTAAATATATTTCTTACCAAAAAAATAAATAACAATCCTAGGTATGACTATTATAAATGATGCTTGATATCCACAACAAGACAATATGGCTTAAATAAAGAAAAAACTAAAAAAAAATGAATTTGATCAATTAAGTTTTTTCAACAAATCTCCCTTCCATTATGGTAATTCCTTCCAAAGCATATTACAATCATTCTCTCCACACACGTGAATGCATCTCAAAATGCAAAGTGCAACTAAGACCTTGTTGTTCAACAACTCCCTACAAACATGACCAAGAAGATCTCAACCTATGAACAACTTACTAAAACAACAAGTTTGACTCAACCACCTTCTAACAACATAGAAATTCGTGCCCATCCTATATATCACATGATTTTATGATTTATTTAGCTATATTTGACTTTAACCAACCTATTAACCTTCATTTACCCAATTACATGGCAATTTTACCTCCATCATGGAGTTACATACAATTTTGACAAGTTTGAACACAAATTAGGAGGGAAAATGAACTAGACTCCCTAAGACCAATTTTCAAGCACTTAGCCACTTGTAGATGCTCTTGCATCATACTTCCCTTCGAAAATAAAATCCCCTTAAGAACAATTCTCTTCCTTCTTTTCTAGTTTGTTTTTCATCTTTTACTTGTCTTCATTCTCTAAAATTTTAATTTCTTCTTTTGTTGTACTTGATATATTTGTATCTATTAATATTTTTGGTTTTTACCTCTTTGTTTCTCTATCCACCCTTCCTCCACTATGAACTCTTCCTGAGATGCTCTTTCTCTTACTTGTTCTTGCATATGCTCTCTTTGCATTTCTTCATTATGATTCATCATTCTTCTTTCTTCTTGACTGTACTGCAACACTAAAACAAAAATTAGATTGACAACCATGAAATCTTAGTTTCTCTTCCAATTTTTCCACTATGTTCTTTCTATCTTCTTCATTTTTATTTCTTTCATATATATTTTTCACCATGTCCATGCACTGAAAATCACCAATTTTGAAGTCCAACTTTTGTGTACATGTTAAGAATCCATATGATTCGTCAACCATCACCTCATTTTTCTCATTTTACTGGTTATGCTTGCCTTCATTCTTGGATGGAACATCCTAATTTACCTCTTGTACTAACTTATCTTCATTTTTTTCTTGTTTTATTCCTTATATCAAGCTTAATAATCCTTCTTGGCTATGTATAAACATCATTCCAACTTCTTGAAAGATTTCATATTCTTATTTAGACTGATTTTGTTCACATACTTGGCTTTTGTTGGGTATTTCCAACTGAGTTTTTAGCTTATCCCTAGTTATATGACTAATATACGTATGAAAACGATCTTGTAGGCTAGGAATAATTCTCCACCAACATTTATTCTTCTCAATAACATCTTTTTGTTCAACTTTATTCATCAAATTTATCAAAATTAGAACAACATAGTCTTCCCTCTTTGCCACTCTCATTTCAATTTCAATCTCATTCATACTATAAAAATCATATGGAAGCTTTTTAAACCTCTCCTCAAAATAGTAAATGTCATGTTTTAACTCCATTTCATGCTTACCTTCCATTATCTTTGCTTCTTGACTGATTATGGCACCTTCCAAATCTGAACTTGCTCTTTTATCCTTCAATTTATCCTTTCCATGTATCATCCTTGTATATATATCAGCTTAAAAAAATTTATCTTCGTCAAAAGGCAATACAAAATGTTTACCTTTGTCTTACCATGTTCACCAATCATCAACCTTGTCTTACATCTTGCCATAGCTTCTTCATAACCTTTCTTGACCTGAAACTCATTCTTCCATTCAACTCTCATACCTTTCATTCTCTTATTCATATCATACTCATGCAATCCATTACAAAAATGCATCATTATAACATCATAGAATTCTTTCCCAAGTGTAACTATGTCTTACTTGTATATACACATACCTTGTCTAGAAACCATGTTTCTAGCCTTGGTGCTTGCCTCCTCTTGTGCTTGTGAGATTTCCACTTGTCTTGTTGTCAATTTCATCCTCTTTTCATGTTGATATTCATGTTCTTGTACTATTAAATGAACCACTTATTTAAATGCAATCTGCCTATTCTTTTCATTTCAATGCATACTCGGGTCATCATCTTGAGTTTCATACATTCTTCCTTGGTTGCTCAACACTATGGTTCTTATTATACTCTGGATCTGATCTTATTAACAATTATAAAGACCTTATTTAGGTGATTCAAACCCCTTAAATGGATTCATACCAATTTACTTATTCTTTTCTTTATCCTTTTGACTTGTATTCTCTTTGTGCATGTCCTCATTTGAAACCTTGTTCCTTTATACCATGGCTACTTATCAACTTCTTGGTAGTTCTTTTTGATTACTTACTTGCATTATTGTCACTCTTCTTGTTAGGATTATACCAGTTGTACAAATAAACAAGCATGTAATGAATAATGCAAAAACGTAAAATAGAAAATAATGCAATAAAATAGAGACACAGATTTAACGTGGTTCACCCAAAATGGGCTACGTCCACCAAAAAGGCCAATCCTTTTATGTATCCTAGCCAAACTCTCTCGACAGTTCCTCCACTAATAAAATGAGCCTCATACATAATGAAGCTTTAAATATATTAAGTTTTTATCATTTTGGGGAAACATAGAAAACCACCCGTTAGATCTATGACCTAATAAGGAATGGTCTAGATTTCACAATGCATAAATACATATAAAATGTGGCTTTTGGGGCGCGCCCCGAACCCATACACGGGGCAGCCCCGGACCCACAAGAGGGGTGAATCCCCCTTATAACCCCCATCACTATCAGGCTCCACAACCAACAATCTCCCACTTGGAGACTGATTTCTGTAACTCCACCACTACATATCTTGCTTGGAATTTTCTTCTTGGATTTTTTCTTCCACTTCATGATCAATCTTGAAGACCCACAAAATTTGAATGCAAAACCAACTTCTCCTTTTTCATTGGCTTAGTAAACATATCAGTAATATTATCATCTGTATGAATCTTCGACAACTCAAGCTACCCATCCTCCAACACCTGCCATATGAAGTGGTATCTTATCGAATATGTTTGGTTCATGAATGGAACACCGAGTTATTTTCCAAGTGAATTTCACTTTGAATATAATTGTGTAACTTACAATCCCCTTGTTCCTTACCCCACTCCTTCGTGAACCTTTTCATGCGTAACATTTCCTTACTTGCCTCAATTGCTTGCAACATATTACGCCTTTGTAGTAGTTAGAGCAACCGCCTTCCACAACTTTCAGATCCAACTCACTACCACACCACCAAATGTAAACACGTATCTAGTAGTGCTCCTCCTTCTATCCACATCTCCTATCATATATGAATCCACAAATCCATGTAAAGTATAATCTGACCCTTCAAAGAACAAGTTCCTACTACAGGTCCCTCTTAGGTTACGGAGAATCCCTTGGGTCGCCTTCCGAGTGTGCTTTACCCTGATTTTCCATATATCGCTTACAAATCCCATTGCTTGGGAAATGTCTCGGCTTGGTACAAACCATGGCATAATTGAGGCTCCCAACCTTTGAAGAATAAGGAACTGTGCCATATAATATTTTCCTCTTTTTTTGTTTGGCATTGCTCTTTACTTAATCTAAAATTCCCATCCAATGGTGTACTAACTGGTTTCACATTCTAGATCTAAAACCTCTCTATAACCTTTTGTACATATTCCTCTGAGACAACACCAATTTATTATTTTTCCCATCCCTCTTGATTTGTATCGAGGATTTTTTTTTGCACCCAAATCCTTCATTGCAAATGTTTATGTAATATTTTCCTTAAGCTTTGCAATTTCTGCATATTAGACAATACTACAAGCATATTGTCTACATATAATAGAATAATAATGTAGCTCCCACTATCCAACCATTTAAAGTACACACAATGATCTTATTGACACATAGTAAAACCATGGTCATGCATAGAACTATCAAACTTTAGATACGATTTCGGGAGCTTGTTTGAGCTGTATAGGCTTTTCTTCAACCTGCAAACCAATTTCTCATTTCCCTTCACCTCATATCCAAGTGGTTGTTTCATATAAATATCCTACTCCAAATCAACATGGAGAAATGTCATCTTGACATTAAGTTGATCTAAGTGTAAATATTCAACAACAACTAAACTTAATATAGTGAGAATGGAAGACATCTTTACAACAGGGGAGAAAATTTCATCAAAATCGATACCTTTCTTTTGTTCATACCCCTTCACTACAAGCCTTGCTTTGTACCTTTTCCATCCACCTTCTTCTTCTTTCACATGGTAGACACATATTTTTTGTAGTACTCTCTTCCAAGCCAGAAATTTGACTAAATCCCATGTTTCGTTCTCCTCCAAGGAGTCCATCTCCTCATTCATGCAATGCTCCCACTCCTTATTAGACTCCACCTGCATTCCCTCATCAAAGATCTTTGGCTCACCACTATATGTTAGTGACAAATAATACAAATTAGGGGAAAATAATTTTGGAGGTCTACTAATATGTTGTGACCTTCTTACCAAAGATGGGGATATCATGGAAACATTATTTTCTTGCTACTCATTTTCTTGAATTTTTGATAGAGGTGACGATGCCAACATTGGGTTTTGTGCTCAGCCTCTCTAAGCTGTCAAAATCGATACTGTAGGTGGATATTTTCCACCCGAGAGTTCATTTTTAGGAGCTATATCCTCAACCAATTCTTCTTTGGGATTTTTTCATCATGTACATGATCCCTTTACATTCTATCTTCACGCCAAATAACTTCACAACTCCTAATTATATTAGATTCATCTAGATTTGAAAACTAAAATCCATAATCACCATTGGAGCCATAGCCTATGAATGTACAATGTTTGGATTTTGAATCCAATTTCTTCTTGTTTTCTTTATTAACATGCACAAATTCCTCTAAACCAAATACTCTTAAAAATGAAAGGTCTACCTCTTTCCCAGTCCAGGATTCTTTGGGAATTCGTCCATCTAGTGGACTCAAAGGCTCATGGTTGATTAAGTACACACTAGTATCTACGACCTCTACCCAAAACTAAAGAGACATCCCCGCATGTAATCTCATTGGTGTGCACGATCCATTATTGTTCTATTCATCCTCTAACTAACATCATTTTGTTGTGAAGTCTTGGGAGCTGGTTTATCTCTATGAATCCCATTGAAGGAAAAATAATCATAAAATATCTTACTACAATACTCACCACCATTATTAGATCTTAAACATTTCAATTTAAAACCACATTGATTCTTAGCAAGTGCTTTCCAACTCTTAAATGTATTAAAGACATCAGACTTACACTTAATGCAATATACCCATACCTTCCTTGTGGCATCGTCTATGAATGTGACATAGTCACAGAGAACCACTATGAGAGGAAACAACTCCAACTTTTCTCTTTCTTGGTATTCCCTGCCTTGAGAAATTTAACTCTTTCTGTTTCCCAAAATGCAATGCTCACAAAACTCTAAGTCTAATTGCTTGAAATTGAAAGCTTACCTTTTTCCTATAGAATTTTCATGCCCTTCTCACTTATATGTCCTAATCTCTTGTGCAACATGTTGGCATCCTCATCGAAGTACACAATATGGTAGAAGAATTAGATATACAAGTAGACAAATAAAGAGTGCCTACTTTTTAACTTTGTGCCACTACCAGGGCACCCTTGGAAACCTTCAAATAATCTGAAGTTAATGTGACTGTGTAACCTTCACCACCCAACTCTCCTACAGAGATGATATTTCTCCTTAGGCTAGGTACATGCCTCACTTATCTCAATATCCATGTATTTCCATTCTGTAATTTTAGGTGTACATTGCCCTTCGACAATGTTACACATGACTCATCATCACCCATATAAACTTGTCCAAAATTTCCCTGGACATACTCTTTAAAATAGATATTATCAGATGTTGCATGGAGAGAGGCTCCTGAATCAATTACCCAAGATTCTACTCTAGTATCAAGAGAAAGTATAAGAGCATCCTTAACAATATTTCCTATTGGATTTTCCTCTTTGATATCTTGAGGCTGGTTTTCTTTGTTTCCTTTGAACCAACATTCCTTTTATCATGTCCTCTCTTTCCATGGTTCAGCTAGTAATGCCTCGAATCCTACATTTGGATATGCCCATATTTGATTTAGATCTCCCACGAGACTTACTCTTTGATTTCTCCTTGCTCATCCCTCTACTCTCGTATTCAATGCATTTCCAAAAGAAGAATTTTCCCTTGTAATTTTCCCTGTGCATTTCCTCATTTAAAATGACATGTCATTACTAAGTTGTCCCAACTTTCTAGCAAAGAACATAGAACTAATAATTCTCTAACCTCCTCATCAAATGGGATATTAAATGAATCTAAGCGATTTACAATAGTCTGGAAATTATTAAGATGGTTAGATACAAATCCACCTTTTTGCATTTTTATATTAAACAATCTTTTCATCAAGTAAAATTTATTGGATGCACTAGGTGTTTCATATAAATTAGCTAGGATTTTCATCAACTCTATCATACTCTTCTCATGTGAGATATTTGAAACTACAAGCGATTCCGGACTAAATCGAATCACACTAAGGGCCTTCCTGTCTAGAACCTTCCACTCTAAAACTTACTCATATTAATGTCTATACTTTTCTTGTCTTATCTCTCTTGGTGTCACTCTCTTCTTCACCTCCCAATAATAGGTATAGATCCTTTTAATACGGGTAATCTTCCACCTGCATTTTCCATATCGGTAATTTTGGTTGTCAAACTTCTCAACTCTGAACTTATTATCCTTTGCCATTTTTGCTTCTCCCACTCAAACAAAAATCTCTCTGTGAGTATATTGCCAACAAATAAATCTCAAATGTTCTTTGATACCAGTCGTTAGGATTATATCAGCTGTACAGATAAACAAGCATGCAATTAATAATGTAGAAAACGTAAAACATAAAAGAATGAAATAAAAGCAGAGACACAAATTTAACGTGGTTCACCGAGAATGGGATACGCCCACGAGAAACAACCAATCATTTTAATCATTTGAGCCAAAATCTCTCTCACGGTTCCACCACTAATACAATGAGCCTCATACATAATGACCCTTTAATGATATGAGGGTTTTTATCTTTGGGGAAACAAAAAACCACCCTTAGATCTTTGGCCTAATAAGGAACAGTGCAGATTTCACAATGCATAAATACATATAAAATGTGGCTTTTAAGGGGCACTACCCATAAACCCCCCTGGGGTGCATGGCCCTTGGACCCCACAAGGTGGGAGAATCCCCCTTGTAACCCTCGTTCTATCGGGATTCACAACCGACACTTACTTTTCTTGCTTTCATCTTTAGGTAATCCAATGTTGTTTGATAAGTGTTCTTGAACCATCTCAATCCTCTTAGTCTCCAAATGTGCTTTCATTAGTCCCATATTTGATGTTTCTTCATGATCCACGTTGCTTTGGATGCCTTCTTGATGATCTTGACTTGATTTTTCTCTTATGTAGGAACTTCATTCCTGTGAACTCGAGTTTAAAACAAGATTTTATCAATCACCCCATAAGCTTCATTTGCTCTTCCTTGATTTATGATCTTTCCTGAAATTTGGAACTCTATGCTTCCACATACACATGTTATAAAATAATTAGTCTTAAAATGTAGAGGTTTTTTTACCTCTACGAATGCTCCATGCTTTCTTTCATCCTCTTTTCCACTTACACTCTTTCTTAGAACGATTTTTGAGTCCTCGTGACTCATTTTCTTCTTTTTCTCTCTTTCATTCATGGATTCCTTGTCATCACACAACTGTTCTCCTTAATATGTCTACTCATTTTGATAAATGCTCCAATTTCCTCTTTTTCTGATTTTACTTCTTCATTGAATCCCCCTTCAAACATTACTAATTGCTATGTTTCACCTTTTCTTGGTCTCCTAAGGGACAAACCTACTCATTCTTTTTCCATGACACTTTCTGTCTTCTCTGGGAAATGTTCTTCACTAAATTCCTTCATAGTCTTCTTTCTCTTATTATATTCTAAAAACATATCAAGCGCATCATCTATAACTTACTCATATTAATGTCTATCCTTTTCTTGTCTTATCTCTCTTGGTGTCACTCTCTTCACTTCAAGAACTGCCCTAAAATATCCAATTTGAACTGGTTTCCTCCCATCTTCTTATCCACCATAATATTTATCATCATGTTTCATATTTGTACCTACATAAAAACACTTAGAATCATGTGTTAGATCAAAAAATTTAGGCTCATCTACCCCTATGATGATGTTTCCCCATGCAACCTTAGCCTTTCTCACAAAATACTTGAGTCAAAACATCATGTTCCTCTTATGACCCTATGGATCTTAATTTTTCAAAGGCAACAAAATATTTCCTTTACCATCGTTCTTCAAGGTAAAAGTATTAGTTATCCCATCATACATAACTCCTTTGTCATACTACCATGGTCTCCCTCGGAAGAGATGAGACACATCCATTATCTTGGTATCATAGAACATTTCATGATGCAAAATCCTAATGTTGAGAGGAACTCTATATAGCTCATTAACAAGAACTTGATGGCCTCTTTGTACCCATGCTATCTTATAGGGTGTAGGATGATTTAGTCTTCTCAATCCTAGTTTAGTCAGCATCTCCTCTGATACTAAGTTATCAATACTTCCATTATAGATCACAACTTGAAAATACTTACCTTTGGTCTTACACCTTGTTCTAGAATAGATTCCTTCTCTCTATTGGTTCTTTGATTCTGCCTCCTTGCTTGTATAGAAATCTCCTCATTAGGAGTGACTCACCAACCTGTTCAGTCTTCTCAACATTATTTTCCAGCTTCTTAACATCCTTATTTTGACCATACAAATACTTATTATCAATATTCGATGAAATTTTTACCATCATTACAACACTTATGCATATCCTTTTTATTGTTTGTACTCTCATAATGAGATATCCTTGATTCTTCTTGGATCCTTGACTCTAAATCATTCCTCCTTTCCTTGAAAATGTTTTCTAAGGCATCCATTCTTTCATTTAATGGTGCCAAAATATCTTTCATCTTCTCTAGTACCCTTTCTAACAAATATTCTTGGAAAATTCCAAGCTTATGCTTCGTGTTGAACCTCCAAAATTTTTCCCAACAACTAATATGAAAAATAAATAAATTATATCTCAAAATAGTATGACAATACATCAGATAGAGATTACTAGATCTAATACCACAAATGTTTCCTAAGCATACACACATTTGATCCACATACCTAACATATATTTCATGGTGTTCACCAAACACTTCTTAGATATACTTTTCCTTTTCACCTCACCAATATGATAGTGATGCTTTGTCTCTTGAGCTCCATATACTCCTCTAACCTCTGATAGAAATATTTCATAGTTTTGGTATCATCTACTATCACCTAACTAGTTAGGATATGCTTCCCATGATACATTTGTTCCATACCTTCAATATACATTCATCACACAATTTGAGATCAATAGGGATTACCTTCTGAAGTGCTTCTTAGGAATGGTTCCCCAATGCATTTGGACTTCCTCTAATCCAAATATCTCCAACATGCACTTGATTACTTACTATCAACATTACTCTACTCCTATACCATTCAATACTCTTCATTGCTAATGAGACCAATTAGGTTTACATCCTCTAAATATAATCTACACACACAATGTAATTTTCAATGCTCTTATATCTTTCATTCCACTCAACATAATATTTCTTGATCACCCAATTCACCCTAAACATAAGATTCATACACCAAGCCTCCCATGATTCCCTTAATCCTACTAGTCCTACTTCAAGGAAAATGTCAAGGATTTGGAGTTCTAAAAGTGATCTATAGAAAATAAAGTTGTTTTTTTAGCACACTTTACCCCTTTATAGATGTACACAAACTTTCCTTTGTAACTTTCTTTGTAACATTTTATACTTCCTTTGTAATCCACACCCTAAATTAGGTCTCTTAAGGCTTCTATGTAGGTACAGTCAGGGATATATGGTGATGTACATATAGATTTCTCTTGTATCTCTTTCAAGAACCTTGATAATACCTCAATAAACTCATAATCATAGTACCCTCAAACAAAAATGTTATTTATTCATGAAATGGTTTGTTTATGCCTACTATTCATACATATAGTCATGTAGATGAAAGATTCGATATTTGCAAGGCTTGTACGTAAGATCCAAATATGAAATTTGGTGGGTTGAATCTACATAGCAAACCCATAAAAATACTAGTTAAATACCTCTGGTGTATTTATAATTTTACTTGGATTATGTGATTTGTTGACAAGCATTTGCATGGGATTGTTTTTGGCTTGATGTTCTTTGTTAGAATGTTATTTCATGTTTTCATGAATAAAATCATTTATTTGTTGATCTAACATACTTATAATTATCTAATGGTGCCATTTTTTATTATGTTTTGATAATATTATGATGTACTTACCTTTTTGTTGCTGAAATGAGCATAGTGGCTTCAACTCTTGGATAGTACAATCCGGGTTCTGGAGTAAGTAATAAGGTAAAGGGGTAATATTTACATTTATTTCCATTTGACTGCTTCTATTAAGACTATTTTATTGATATGAAGGTTCATAATAACACCCTGGATCAATTTCATTTATCCATGGTGTTATTCAAAATCGACATACTATTTTGGCTAAAATTTGAAATGTTTACTTGAATACCTTGTAAAATATGAATTACTATTTCCAAATCATTTGGAATATAAATATAACATAAGATATTGAGGTTGCATGCCTTAATCAAGGCTTATAATTGTCAAATTAATTTTGGTTCATTTGATAAGTGCTAAAGGGACCTAATGTGGATGATTATGTTCATGGTGATTAAATGTATCCTAAACTAAACATATTTGATGCAAGCGTGCGTAAGTATTAAGAAACTAAGGATAAAGTTATGTTTTTTTTTGAATTAATAGAAAACCTAACCTAATTTTATGGTTAAAGGTGATTAATTAAATTATAAACTATGTTACCAAAACCCTAAGACCTAACCGAGACATGACCATGGTTAGCAATATGGAAAGGGGTAAGTTACATGGTAAAACGAGTTGGGATTCCACCCCACTTGTACTTGGAATTTTTAATGACTTTTATTAAATGGGAAACCACCATTTGCTAGCAAGGAATTTGGTCAAAGTTGGCGAATTAGCCAAATCTATGGAAAAAGGGATGGTTAAAGTTTATTTAACTATTTGATTGGCCTCTAAAATTAAACTAGCAACAAGGTGGTTTGTGGGAACAAAGGAAGGAGATCACAGTCCTTTCCAAACATCAATGGTATTGAAAGAATCCAAACTAACTTGGAGAAGGCAATGATTGTTTTGAGAAAAATAGAGAATTTGGTTTCATTTGTTGTTTTGTCCATTGAGCTCTTGTAGCTCTCGCATGTTGATTGTATATTTTTGATTTCATGATCTATTTTAAAACTACATGGAATCATCAGTTATATGATGGAGAAAATAGTGGAACTCTTAATGGCTTGGGCTATTAAAATAAGTGAATGGAGAATGGAAGGGTTGGAAGGTTTTTATGAAAACTATTTCGGTCTTTCTGTGGAATTGATTGGTGTTCAAGTTTGTAGAGAAGAACTCAAGAATATGGGAGAATATAAAAGAATCTCTATCGGGTATGATAGGATATAACTCTTTAAAATATATTTCTACGATACCAAAATGTAACATCCTCATTTTAAGAATTCAATACAAGAGATATTTTTAAAAATCATAATGTTTCACTATTCTAAATTCACATAATTTAGAACCAAAATTATCTTATTCAATCCATCCTACAACAGTAAACCATATGCAGCTATTATGAGTTGGGTAAACTGATCCCTCATATATAATTTTATTCAAATGTGTACACAAAGTATACTTTTGGTTCCCTTAATTATTCAGGGGCATTCAAGTGTAAATCTCTAAAGTGCATATCTGGGTATCTATTATAGATAACCCATCATATATCCTACATATTTAGTCCAGGTGAAATCAAGACAACACAATCAACAACTTGTCATACTTTGGACAAAGTTTTGGGTCATGTATGCCATACCCGATTCCATAAAGACACAATCTCCATAAATAATATGTATTTCACCTCCTTCAAAACTATAATATAGATTAGAACTAATTTTATTTGCATCAATCACTTCCAAGGTTCGTGTTAGGTAGTAATTAGGGATAGTATGCATAGGCTAGTGCTAATGAGACAAATTAGGGTGACTATGGGGAATTAGGCATATCTAAAATTGAATTGTGTCACATCAGATCCTATTCCTTTCCTATATTCATCATAAGATGACATCGGGACTAGACCATATCTCCATCTCAAATTGACATCTATCACTTACATGGATGTAAAATTTAATTGGTTTCTATGGAGCAACTACTATGACGGGATAATCTTCCTAGCTTCCAAGTTTTATCTTTCTTAAAATTCATAGTACAATCCTTAGCTATTTATTATGGGAAATTTAAGTACAATACTTAGGTCGTGTGATAAATAAGGGATGATTCTCAACTAATCCATCAAATATTACAGCCATAATTGAGTGGCCAACACCAAAAAATGTACATGAAGTTAGAAGTTTCATGAGGCTTGCAGGATACTATAGGAAGTTTGTAAAAGACTTCTCTAATATTGATACTCCAAATAATTTTCTGTAAAAGAAATACATTTTTTTTGGAATGAAAAATGCTAGGATATATTTAAAAGATTAAGGGAAAAGTTAACTACAACACCTATTTTAGCTATTCTGGATCCAAATGGAAGCTTCACAGTTGTGTGAGAAAAATCGGAGATGGATTAGGTGGCATAAAAGTGTAGAATGATCATGTGATATCATATGAAAGTAAAAATCTCAAGTTACAAAAACTAAACTATGCTCCTCACAATCTAGAGCTTATTGTCATTATACATGCATTTCAAGTTTGGAGACATTATATTTTAAGGAAGCCCTTTGAGTTGAAAATAAACCACCTAGGGATGAAATACATCTTCACACAACCTAATCAAAATTCAAGACAACGAATATGTTTAAAATTTTCATCTCAGTATACTTTTGATACTAGTTATATTAAAGGAAAAGAAAATAGAGTGGTAGATGAGCTAATTTGTAGGAAGCACATTTTCACACTTGTAAGCTTGAGAAATCAGTTCAAAGATGAGGTAAAGAAATAAATGATAACAAATCCATATTAACATCAAGTAAAAACAACAATTTCTGAAGATTCCAATGATGTGAGTTGCAAGGGATTCTGAATCGATGGTGAAGGAATCCTAAGGTATGAAAATCAAATGTATATACCCTTGGAAAATTAGTTAAGAAAGAAAGTGTTTCTTGAATTTCACAATTCACCTTCTTTGTGGACATCCAAGAGTGACAAAAATGCTATATGATGTAAAATAGTAATATTTTGGGAAAGGAATGAATAAGGATATACTTGATTATGTGTCACATTAATTAGAATGTTAGCATGTTAAGGCTGAACATATGCACCCATCTAGTTTATTGTTCCCTCATAACATTTTGCGGTATAAGTGGTAAGTAATTAGTAGGGATTTTTTTTTCAATGGATGCCTATGTCCAGAAATAAACGTGATGTTATTTTGGTTGTAGTTAGAAAAGTAACAAAAGTAGCTCATTTTATTGGAGGGAATCGGAAAGATGATTCACCTATTCTCGCAAAGACATTTATACATGAAATTTTCAAATTGCATGATGTAACTAAGATAATCATGTATGATAGAGATCCAAGAATGACATCACGTATGTGGAAAATTTTGAATGCAAAATTAGGAACAAAACTAAACTTTAGTTCTATGTACCATCCAGAAACTAACTAAAATATTTAATCATATAATGAAAGACATGCTTAGAATGTATTGTATGGATTGATAGTACAAATGGGAATATTACCTTCCTTTGGTTGAATTTTCATACAATAATACATATCATTCCTCTCTGTAGATTACACCTTTCAAAGCATATACGCGAGAAGAAGGTATAGAACCCCTGTTAGTTGGGACAACATAGAAGATAGAGAGGTAGTTGGACCTGAAATGCTTACTGAAATGGAATAACAAGTAAAATTAATCCATGAATGATTAAAGGAAGTTGCTGATAGGAAGAAAAGTTATGCAGACCTGAAAAGGGTTGATAGGAAATTTGAACTTGGTGAAAAATTCTTTTTAAGGGTCAAGCCTAAAAAGAGTTCTATTTCCTTTGGCAAATCAACCAAGTTGTGACCCCGATATGTAGGACCATTTTAAATAGTTGAAGTGATCATTCATGTAGCCTATTGATTAACATTTCCTCCCCTATCAACATAGATGCATGATATTTTTAGATTTCATTTCTTAAGAAGTATTTTTCAAATTTTTCGCATGTGTTAAACTAGAATTATTTGCATGTCCATGACCCAAGAATAATCATGGCTTAACCCATAAGGGTGTTCGAAAATCACAAGTTTCACTTGCATAACCAAGAAATAAGTCAATGCAAGGTCCAAGTGGGACCAGTTTAGTGAAGAAAGTGCAACTTGGGAGAATCTAGAAGACATGAAAACTACTTTTCTACATCTATTTTAGTAGAAAAATTTCAGTTTTCTATGATACTTCCAATATTTGATTTGAAAAAATATTTTAATTTTGTTGTTTTCAAGTAAAAACAATTTAATAAGTGTTGTTACAACCATTTTGATGTTGTTATAAACTTCTGGAAACTTGAATTTTTCAAGTTATACTTACTTGCTTGAGAAATTGATGATTGAATAAGTTCTATATATCATTTATTTTCTTAAACCTATTTTTATTAAATTTAATCATCGGGATGATGATGCTTTTAAGGGGGGAGATATGTAATACCCCTGTTGGTTGTTATAAGTGTACTTAGATTATGTGATTGGTTGACGATAATTTCTATGGGATTTTGTTCATCTTGATGTTCATTGCTAGAATGTTATTACATGTATGATGAAATAACATCATTTATTTATTGATCTAGAAAAATTATAATTATTTAATGGTAGATTCTATACTTATGTTTTCAAAATATTATGAAGTACTTACCTTCTGTTGCTGAAATGAGCATAGTGGCTTCAGCTCCTGGATAATATAATGTGGGTTTTGGATCAGGTAAGTAATACATTAACGGGGTAAGATTTAAAGTTATTTCCTTTTGATTGCGTCTTTTAAGACTATTTTATCTATATGAAGTCAGTAAAATAACACCTGGATCAATTTCACTAATCTAGGTATTATTCTAAATTGACATACTATTTTGGCTAAAATTTCAAAGGTTTACTTGAATGCCTTGTAAATTATGAATTATTGTTTCCATATCATGTGGAATGTAAATCTAACTTAAGATGTTTAGGTTGCATGGCTTAATTGTTAAATTAAGCTGGTTCATTGATAAGTGCTAAAGGGACCTAATATGGATGATTATGTTTATGGTGATTAATTGTGTCCTAAAATAATCCTATTCTATGTGGGTGTGTTTAATTAATAAGGACCTATGGATAAACCTATCTATTTTTGAATTAATAAAAGAACACACCTAAGTTGATGGTTGAAGGTGATTAATTAAATCATAAACTATGTTATCGAAACCATTAGACCTAAGATAGAAGGAGCTCTACCGGGCATGATAGGCTCTATCTCTTTAAAATATCTTATTGTGATACCAAAATGTAACATCCTCATTTTTAAGTCTTAAAATGAGCATGTTACAACTTGTATTTTAGAAAAATCAAACCACATGAACTATTTTTACCATTATGTCCTATTTCAAGGTTGAGTGCTAAAAATTCTTGTATAAATGTTATCGAGACTTTTAAGACCTGCAAAAATTGACACGTGATTAAAGTCACCTCCTATATCTCTTTTTCTTACCAGAAATAATAAATAACAATCCTAGGTATGAATGTCATAAATTATGCTTTTGTCCACAATAGTACAACATGGATTCAATGAACAAATACTCAAAAAAATTGCTTTTGATCATTAAGTTTTTTCACCAAAACCCCCTTCCATTATGGTAATTCCTTCCAAATCATAGTACAATCATTCTCTCTAAACACATGAATGCATCTCCAAATGAAAAAGTGTAACTAAAACCTTGTTGTTCAACAACTCTCTAAAAACATGACCAAGAAGATCTCAACCTATCAACAACTTGCTAAAACAACAAGTTTGACTCAACCACCTTCTAACAACATAAACATTTGTGCCCATCCTATATCTGACATGATTTTATGATTTATTTAGCTATATTTAACTTTAACCAATCTATTAACCTTCATTTACCCAATTACATGGCAATTTTACCTCCATCATCAAATTACAAAACTTTTACAAGATTGAAATAAAATTAGGAGGAGAAGGAACTAGACATCCTAAGATAAATCTTCAAGAAATTAGCCACTTTTAGATGCTTTTGCATCACCGGGAAGTGCTAAATAAGGTCATGGATGGATGGGTTAAATGGACAACAAGCAAACAAAATGACTAAGAGAAGAAGATGGACTTGAAACCTTGATGGCAGATGGACCTACAAAACGTTAGTGATTGAAAAATAATTGTAATGATAAGAAATGATAGCATAAACCAATATAAGATCAAGATAAACTCCCTAAATTCTCCACAAGTGATGTGAATAAGCTTTAAGGGACTCTAAGAAGATTGTAGAAGCTGCAAAGAAAACTCAAGCTCAAGGATATGATAGCAAAAACGTAATGAATTTTTACTATGCCTCCCTTTTGGGAGGAGAGGTAAATGTGGCCTTATATGGTCGATGACGACCCATGCAGGTCACAACCAACTATGGGGAAATTTAGATTTAGGAAGTGAGAGGATGATTTATTCAAGAGATGGGGTTTTTAGGGATTGGGATAAGTGATTTAAAGTGTTTCAGCGGGTTATGGTTTCTAAGGGAAGTGATATGGGTAGGTGGGAGATAAGAATGGATTAAATAAAAGATAGAAAAATCTTAGGGATTAGGAACTAGGGGGTTTATGGGTGATAAACAACCTAGAGAAGGGAAATTAGGAATAATTAAGATTAATTAGATAATGAGATGAGTAGTAGGGGATGATTGATGAAGATTAACAATAAATGAAAATAGATAGAAAATAATGAGAATGTTAACAATAAAATGAATTAAAATAGAAAGAGGGGGTAGATAAGTGATCATGGTAAAAGAAGTAAATGCAAGTGAAAAGGATAGAAATACTAAATTTTTGTGTCTATAGGGTAACATATGTATATTGTGTATGGGGAGTATGGTTCTACTTTCAATATTTTTACAGAGAGATTCCATAGCTTTAGATATTATTTTTCACGCAAATTGATCGATGCAGAAAGTTTTCTTGGATGGTAAAAATGATTAATGTTGGAAGCTTTCAAAGGATGCTTTGATTTTGATTTTTGAAGGTTAATATTTGCAGGAAGCCTTATTACATGGGTATCTAACCTTCTAGAGAGAAGCAGTCTACAATTTTTGATTTTTGACTTTTTGATATTTATAGATAGCCTTCCTTTGAGGGATCAGTCTATAATTTTATGGGTAGATATCCTTCGAGGGATAAATCTACTATTTCATGGTAATAGGATTTGATTACTTGGATATTTTTCCTTTGAGGGATCATTCTATTAGCAAAGAAGTTTTTACTATCTTTTATGTTGAGGGAAAAATCCTAATATACCGTTTCAAGGAGGGGAGAGGAAGTGTGTACAAAAACTACACATGTGTGTTACATGACATGTTTTTGGTTATCAATTAAGGTACATGTATGTAATTATTGTGGGGTTCTAGCTAAGGAGGAACTTATCCAATTCAAAGATGTGATGAATAGAGCCGCAGTGCTGATTTTTAAGGCTATTAAGAATAGTAATGAAGAAAGCCACATACTTTCAAATCATTAAATGATAAGATGGTTTGTTGAGGGTCCAATAATATATTTAATGTGAATAATATCATGATGGTAAATGGTAAAAATTATAAATTCCACATGTGCAAGGAATTAAAAGGTTCATTTTCAAATATATCATCAAGGGAAGATAGGTGATATGCTCCAGGACCCATACTTGTGAGTAATAACATATGGAATGATCCAGTTGGGGAAAAATTTCCACATTTACTCCTTTCTAAAGCAGTGAATTTTGATTTTATTTGATAATGAGGTAACCTAATTTAAATTTTCCTTCTTTTATATGTTTATTGTATGTATGTTTGATGTAGATTTGATAGATTTGATGAGGTTAAAGGGTTGTCAAGCGTTTTTAATATAATAACTCTAATCATGATAGGTAATCTTGTTACAATTATTTGTTAGAGATGAATTATTTGAGATATACATGGAGTGATTCGATTCAAACTACAAGGGGAAGAACCACCTTTCATCCATAGACTAGTGAGATGGGCGTAACACTTGTAGGAGTATAAACGCTAGTCCGATAAGCCGAAAGTGCAAACATGATCTACTGGATGCCATTTCCTGCCTACATCATCTACTGTTTCTATATGGATTTTGATAAAAAAATTGTTCAAAGCTTTATATTTTCCATTTTCTTGAGGATATTATGGTGATGAGAAGCTAAATTTAATGTTGAAGGTATCACATAATTTCTTAACATCCTTGTTTTTGAAGGATTTTCCATTATCGATGACAATTTTGTGAGATATACCAAAGTTAAATATGATGTGTTGATAAATGAATTTTTATGATTTATTTTAGTTTAGTTCAATTCAAGGGGATGGCTTTGAACCATTTTATAAGGTTGTCATGATAGAGTGATGTTTTTGTGATGAGAAAGGATTGATAGTGCCAATGAGGTCTAACCACCATTGTGAGAAGGGCCATAACTCATAAGATGGGTATAAGGTTTGGCTAGGGAAATAGATGAGCTCTGAATGTTGTTGAAATTTGATGCATTTATTAACATATATGTAAAAATCCTTGTTGATAGTAGGCTGGTAATATCCTAGTCATAAGACACATTTCGCGACAATAGTACCATTGAAGTGTCCACCACATATACCATCATGAACTTCCTTGATGGATTTAACACATTCACGGGATTTAAGACATATTAGTAAAATTCACGTTTGTAAAGGATACTACCTATGATGATGTATCAAGTGGCACATTGGAGAAACATTTGTTTAGAGTTATGAGATAGATCGGATGTGATTTTAGATTATTTATGGTAGTCAAATATCTCTATGTACCAAAGATCATTTTTATTATTTTCGATGACGTTGATAGAAGGGAGTTTGTTTTTATGAGATGGTTCATCTAATTTGTAAATAAAAATGAAAAATTTGGAATTTTTAGTTGTTTATTCCATTGATAAAGAAATGAGGAACCCTAAAGAATGCATTGTGTCTGTGAATTTATTAGAAGATCGTGGAATTGTTTGAATGGTGTAATGATTGAAGGCTTTGAGGATAAATTCAACATTGGCTTTCTATTTCTATAGGATTTCATTTTTACATTGATAATCTCCTTTAATTTTATTAATGACAAGTTGTGAGTCACCATAGATTTCTAACATTTGAATGCCTAACATGATAGAAATTTCAAGATCAATTATTAACGCTTCATATTAAGACATGCTATTATTACTTTCTAATTTAAGTTTGAATGATAGAGGAATATGAGTCCCACAGGAAGTATGATGATGATACCAGGCCTTCCCCTTTATTGAAAATTTAATCCATAAAAGAAGAGGGTCATTTTGATAGGTGTGAACTCATGATCATAAATAATGTTGATATATTCGTCGGGAAATTGTTCACGAGCAAGTTGAGTATCGTAAAGGGAGCCTCAGAGAGCTGATGGGTGATGGATTGACCTTTAATATATTTTTGTGATATGAATTCTAGGTCAAACTCATTCATGAGCATAAGCCACCAAGTGATGTGGTACCTTTTATATGACTTAGTGTGCATAGTTTGAGTGGAATGAAATTTGGTTAAGCATAATTTTTGTGATTGACTAGATAGTGGCGTAGTTTAGAGGTTATAAAGTATAAGGAATAATGTTAGGATGATAATGTAAAGTGTGATCTACCACTACATTACACCCGTTATTATTAAATTTTGTCTCGTCAAACTATATTGTGAAGATATTTCACATTTAATAGTCAAGCGGCTTGACCGATTCACCCACCCACATTGATTTTGGTGATTCCTCTTGGGATTAGCTATCAACAAAGTTTAGGTTTTGTACAGTCCGTATTAAACATTTAGATTAGAATATAAGACACACTAGCATCTTGTAAGATAGCTAGTTGATCATTATATTAAATGATCAAGATAAATATCTCTGTAGAAATTGTAAAAACACCATGGAGTGAAGTGGAAGTTCTGGGCTAAACTTGAGTAAATTCTTAATACAAATAGTGATTTACCGGTGGATATTTTTCCTTTGGGTTTCTTGACTTAAATCTTGTGTTATTTGTCTCTTGTTCTTGCTTTTATTTTCTTTCAACTCTTGCTCATTAACCTTTGTTATTCTCCATCTATTTTAAGATATTTGTCTCTAATCAACTTCATATCATAATATATAGTCTTCAACATTTTAATCATGGATCTATATTATGTTGATTGTATTTCCCCTACTAAATATAAAATGATATCAGAATTGGTGATTGTGCGTGTGTAGGATAGATCTAGAATTTTTAAATTGAAGAGATGAAGAATCTTTAATTCTATTTGTGGATCTACGAAATCTTAAAATTTTCATAGTCATCTTCAAGCAAACTAGGTTTAAAACTTGCAGTTCTTGTGTAAATAATATTTGAAATATTACTTCAATATGGGATAAATGGTTGTTTAGATCATGTTTGAGCTTTTGTATGCTTAGATATTTTCTTCTGCATCTTGTTTCATTTGTTTACGGTTTAAATTCTTGTTTGTGAGCTTATTTTAAGTTTTCACGTTGTTTATAGCCGTTTGGGTCATTTTTTGACTTTGGATCTGAAAGATTTATTTAGATCCAGTTTGTTTGGGGCTTCTAAGTCTGTTCTAGCAGTAAAAATCTTTATTTTTTCTAGTTTTGTCTTTACAAAGCTTGGGCCAATCATTTTGTGCCATCCGGTTCACATTTTCAGTCTTTTATTGAATTTTTCACTAGATCTAATTTTGTGAAGCTCGATCTAATAATTTTAAGCCATCTAGCTTCACTTTTTCCTTTTATTTAAATCCTATCATTTTTATGAAGCTTGGAAAAATATAATTTCTCCAAATAGATTCTTTGTTCTTTTTGCAAAGTCATACCCACTCTTAGAGTTCTAAGTGGCTTTAATCGACACATTTCTATCTTTGTGAAGCCGGGCCAATTAGAGGGATCCATCTTGCTTTGTGGTGGTAGTTTAATTGTTTATTTGATTATTAGTCATAAAAAAATCCAGTAAGTGCTTTATGCATGTCTCCATGTTGGCATACTTGGATTAGTTGTTCTCTGTTATTTTCGAAATACAATCCAATACGAAAGCTCTGAGTCACTTAATATTTTGTGTTTTGAGACCTTCTTTAAAAAGTTTCTACCTTTGTAAAATATAAGTAAAAAAAATTGATCCATGTATCTCTTATTTCACATTTGTCGATTTACAAAATTTGATCAAATAGAAAAAATCAATATTTCGCATGTGTCAATTTTTTTCATACTTGCAAAATGCAAGCCATTTAACAAGATCCGCACACACACACACACACACACACACACACACACATTTCTTAGTATTTTTCATATTTACGAAGAAAAAACCAATTGGTATTTGACATGTATATTAATGTTCTAATTATGTCACGGCCTTTGCATAAGAGCCGTGGTGTCAATTTTTGCTTTAAAGCTAAGCCACCTAGATTGCAATACTGTCTTATAGCTTTTTGGGACTCAAAATTTATTTTAAGTTTGATTTATTTTGGGGACTTTAAGTCAAATCAAATCAATGTAGTTAAATTTTGGCAAAAGACACTAAGTTTCAATTTTTTAGCCATTATTTTTTTGACAAGTGGCTCTGTTTGACCAAGACTTTGATTTCGTATTGTGTCGAATGCAAAATAACAATCCAATTAATTTAACACATATGTATACAATTTTATTTTAATTAATTATCTTCTAAATTATTATCTATATTGTGAAATATTAACTAATTAAAAAGTTACAAGTATATTTTTGTTTTGTTGTTGTCGGTCTTGTCATTTTTTTACATGTGTTTATTTTGGTTATTGTCGCAGACTAGAAAAGGCATTGAGTTTAATTTTTAAGGTTTTATATCTGCCCAAGGATCTATTTTAAATCCAACACATGACTCTCTTTATATTGTTGATATGTGCCATGTGTCAACCAAAACCTTGGCTATTTTTTAAATTTTATTATTTTCTAAGTAGCTCTTTTTTATCCCATATGGCTCGTTTTGATCTCATCCCTTTTAGTTGTTAAATAAATCATGAAGCTACTATAGCCCAACTAAGTCTAAGCTCGGTTAGCTCGCCTTTAATTTGACCCCAACTTAGCTTTGTCACATTCATGATAAATTCAATCAAATCAATTTATTTCTTGACTAAACTCAAGTTGTGTGCATTTGTATAGCTATTAAAAGGATCTCCAACTAGTTTTTTCTCTTTGTTTGGCTTCCTTGATTTTTTTAGTTATATTTGTCTCCATTACCATCTAAACATTAAAATGGATAGTTTTGCTAAATTTTTATGGATAAGTCTTAGATGTTTAATGGAACAAATTATAGGATTTGGAAAGTTTGTTTAAAATCCTATTTTATGGCTAGGAAGCTCGGGATATTGCGACTTGTATAGAAACATGTCCCACATGGAGAAAATCTAGCCCTAAATACAAGAATCCCTATCTCAATGCATGTAATTTATGCTAACTCATGATGAATTTTGGTAGTTGCGTGCTAATAATCATACATCATGAACCCCTACAAAGATTAATTAAGAAATCCTTAGCCATGTCAAACCATGAACAATTTTTTTTGTCACAAAGAAAGAAAGTATTATCACATAGGAAAAATATAATTGATATCATATTTTGTAATTTATCAAGTGCATTTATACATCATGAAAGATGTACTTGGAAGGTTACAAATAACATGTTTATGTTCTTGCATAATGGTTTTGTAAATCTTCCTCTCTGCCCTCCTCTCGAGTATCCTAAAACTGAAACTATTATGAATTTATTTTTTTCAGTCGCCTTTTGGTATAATGGATGTAGACATTGAGGGGATATATTTCAATCGTTGACTACGACTAGGATGATTATGTTAGGAACTTTCATGAACATTGTTTTTCTAACTTTTTTATAATAATTCTTTTGTCAAAAGAATGTTTTTGATTGTTAAATCATGTTTCTTTGCATAAAACTCTCGATCATATATGACATGTATAAGCTAAAATTTATGTTACATGGTCAGTTTCTTGTATGAATATTGTTATTACTCTTGAATTATTCGACTATCTTATCAACTCGATTATCTATCGAGTTTTATCTTTGTATAAAAGGCTTGGTATAAGATATATATGTTTGTTGATAAAAATTTTCACGTGATTAGTAAAATATTATTATATGCATATCAAATGACACTTGGGGATGCCTTTGTGTTTATATTGGATATGTCCAATACTTATTGCATTTAATCTATATTTTATGAAGTGTAATATGTTTTAAGTCTTTCAAAAAAATTAGTTGTTAATCATATCGATATGTTAGTTGTTATACAACTAACCTTTATACTTAGTTAAAAGAGAAAATCTGAATGATTTCTATTATTTTTATTATGATATTTTCTGGTGTTGTGTTTGATATGTAGTTGGATTTGTGATCAATTTTTTGATGCAGGTGCCATCACTTGGAACAGAAAAAGTGCAATGTTGCTAAAGAGGTTGCTGGCAATGATACACATAAGAGCTAAAGGAAGTATTCCTCCTCTATGTGAAGGCCAAATTGATGTTGATAAATAATCCATTTTAACATCATAGATCTTGTTGCCGATAAATTCCCCAAACCATTGTGTGTTGGGAACTACTGCAAGTATTTTGACTTGTTAGACCTATCAGAGTTTACATTGAGGGGGAGTGTGTATGACAATTCCACCTCATGATGGCTTATGATAAAAGACCCACGTAATAATTAAATGTGTCACTCTATGTGGAGTTACTTGTAAATCTAAATGAAGCTTTAGTTAGGAGCATGCCTTAGTTTATAAAAGGATCCATAATCTTATGAAACTCTTCATATGTAAGGAACTGGTCTTAATAATTTATGTATGGGAAGATCTATTGATTTCCCTTGTTTGCATGTTATCTTGAATTATTGTGCTAATTCAAGGATCTCGTAAATCCTTTTGTAGAAAAAGGTAAATTTTTCATGAATGATTTTTCTTCCCGCTTAAAATTAAGGGGGAGTGTTAGGGAGATAATTTCAAATGGGACCTACCACTGTAGTATTTCCCAATATTATTAAATTTTATCTAATCAAACTATATTGTGAAGGTCTTTCACATTTAAGATTAAAATGACCTAACAAATTCACCCACCTAGATTGATTTGGGTGATCCCTCTTGGGATTTTCTATCGATAACATTTACATTTTCTATAGTCCAAGATGGAAAACTGATATCAAAATGAAAGATACAATTCAAGACTATAAGACAACTAAATGATCATTGTATTGAATGATCAAGAGAAAGAGCTTTGCAAACATTATAAAAAGACTGGTGAGTGAAGTTGTTATATGAAGAGTGATGTTGTTATGATGAGAAAGGATTGATAGTGCTAATGAGGTCTAACCACCATTGTGAAAAGGGCCATAACTCATCGAGATGGTTGTAAGGCTTGGCTAGCGAAATAGATGAGGTATGAATTTTGTTCACATTTGATGCATTTATCAACATATATGTAAAAATAATTGTAAGAAACATTTAGTAACAATAGTACCATTGAAGTATCCACCACATATACCATCATGAAATTCCTTGATGGATTTAACACATTCATGGGATTTAGACATCTTAGTAAAATTCACATTTGTAAGGCATAGTACCTATGATGATGTATCGGGTGGCACATTGGAGAAACATTTGTTTAGAGTTATGAGATAGATCAAATGCGATTTTAGATTATTTAAGGTAGTCAAATAACTTTGTGTACCAAAGATCATTTTAATTATTTTCAATGATGTTGATAGAAGGGATTTGGTTTTCATGATATGGTTCATCTAATTTGTGAAAAAAATTGAAAAATTTGGAATTTTCGTAGCTTACTCCATTGATAAAGAAATGAGGGACCATATAGAATGCATTGAGTCGTGAATTTATTGGAAGATCGTGGAATTGTTTGAATGGTGTAATGATCAAAGGCTTCAAGGAGAAATTCAACGTTGTCCTTCTATTCTCTAGGATTTCATTTTTACATTGATAATCTCCTTTAATTTGATTAATGACAAGTTGTGAGTCTCCATAGATTTCTAATATTTGAATGCCTAACATGATAGAAATTTCAAGACCCATTATTAATGCTTCATATTCAAACATGTTATTAGTACTTTCCAAGTTAAGTTTGAATGATTGAGGAATATGAGTCCCCTAGGGAATTATGATGATGATACCAGGACTTTCCCCTTACTGGAATTTAGATCCATCAAAGAAGAGGGTCATTTTGATAGGAGTGAATTCATGATCATAGATAGTGTTGATATATTTGTCGGAAATTGTTCATGATGAAGTTGAGTATCAGAAAGGGGAGCCTCGGAGACCTGATTGGTGATGGCTTGACCTTTAATATATTTTTGTGATATGAATTCTAGGTCAAAATCATTCATGAGAATAAGCCACCAAGTGATGTGGTACCTTTTATATGACTTAGTGTGCATGGTTTTGAGTGGAGTGAATTTTTTTAAGCATAATTTTTGTTATTGACTAGATAGTGGCATAGTTTAGAGGTTATAAAGTATAGGGCGTACTATTGGGGTTATAATGTAAAGTGTGATCTACCACTACATTATGCCCCATTATTATTAAATTTTGTCTCATTAAACTATATTGTGAATATATTTCACATTTAATAGTCAATGACTTGACCGATTCACCCTCCCACATTGATTTTTTTGATTCCTCTCGGGATTAGCTATCAACAATGTTTAGATTATGTACAGTCTAGTATTAAATATTGAGATCAGAATATAAAACACACTAGCAGATTGTAAGATAGCTAGTTGATCATTGTATTGAATGATTAAGATAAATATCTCTGCATAAATTGTAAAAATAAGATGGAGTGAAGTGGAAGTGCTAGGTTAAACTTGTGTAAATTCTTAATACAGATAGTGATTTACCAGTGGATATTTTTCCATTGGGTTTCTTGACTTAAATATTGTGTTATTTGTCTCTTGTTTTTGATTTTATTTTCTTTCATCTCTTGCTCATTAACCTTTGTTATTCGCTATCTATTTTAATATATTTCTTTTTCTAATCAACTTCATATCATAATCTATAGTCTTCAGCATTTTAATCATGGATCTATAATCTGTTGATTGTATTTACCCTACTAGATCTAAAATGATATCAAAGCTGGTGATTGTGCATGTGTAGGATCGATCTAGAATTTTTTAACTTGAAGAGATGAAGAAGGTTTAATTTTATTTGTGGATCTAATAAATCTTAAAATTTCTGCAGTCATCTTCATGAAAACTTGGTTTAAAACTTACAGTTCCTATGTAAATAATATTTGAAATATTGCTTTAATATGGGTTAAATAGTTGTTTAGATCATTTTTGAGCTTGTTTATGCTTAGATATTTTCTTATGCATCTTGTTTCATTCATTTATGGTTTAAATCCATTGTTTGTGGGCTTATTTTAAGATTTCATGTTGTTTATATTTTGCTTTGGTCATTTTTTGACTTTAGATCTGAAAGATTTATTTAGATCTAGTTTGTTTGAGCCTTCTAAGCTTTTTTGGCAGTAAAAATATTTATTTTTGCTAATTTTGTCTTTATGAAGCTTGGGCCAATCATGTTGTGCCATCTAGCTTTGCATTTTCAGCTTTTTTATTGAATTTTTCACTAGATCTACTTTTGTGAAGCTCGATCTAATAATTTGATGCCATCTAGCTTCACTTTTTTCTTTTTATTTAGATCCTATAATTTTTATGAAGCTTGGACAAATATATTCATTGTTCTTTTTGCAAAGTCATACCCACTCTTAGAGTTCTAAGTGGCTTCAATCTGAAATATTTCTATCTTTGCGAAGCCTGAGCCAATCAGAGGGATCCATCTTGCTTTGTGGTGTTAGTTTAATTATTTATCTAATTATAATTCATAAAATGAAAGCCAATAAGCACTTTACACATGTCTCCATGTTTTCATACTTGGATTAGTTATTCTCTTTTATTTGCGAAATACAATCCAATAAGAAAGCTCCAAGTCACTTAATATTTTGTGTTGTCAGACCTTCTTTAACAAGTTTCTACCTTTCTAAAATTCAAGCCAAAAAAATTGATCGAAATATCTTTTATTTTGCATTTTTCAGATTTAAAATTTTTGATCCAATAGGAATACTCAATATTTCACATCTGTCATTTTTTTCATACTTGCAGAGTGCAAGCCATTTAACAGATTCACATATATTATTTTTCTTAGTCTTTGTCATATTTTCGAAGAACAAACCAATTATTATTTGACATGTATATTAATGTTTTAGTTATGTTAGCCTTCACAAGTGCCGGGCGTCAATTTTGATTTGGCTAAGCCACTTAGATTGCAATACCTATCTTATACCTTTTGGGACCCAAAATTTATTTTAAGTTTGATTTATTTTGGGGACTATAAGTCAACTCAAATCAATGTAGTTAAATTTAACACACATGTATACAATTTTCTTTTAATTAATTATCTTCTAACTTATTAGATGTATTGTGAAATATTATCTAATTAAAAAGTGACAAGTATATTTTTGTTTCGTTTTTGTCGGTCTTGTCATTTTTTTACATGTGTTTATTTTAGTTATTGTTGTGGACTGAAAAGGCATTGAGTTTAATTTTTAAGGTTTTGTATCTTCCCAAGGATCTATTTCAAATCCAACATGTGGCCCTCCTGATATTGTTGATATGTGCCATGTTTCACCAACCACCTTGGCTATTTTTAACTTTTATTATTTTCTAAGTAGCTCATTTTTGATCCTATATGGCTCGCTTTTTTATCTCTACCCTTTGAGTTGTTAAATAAATCATCAAGCTACTCTAGCCCAACTAATTCCGAGCTCGGTTAGCCTACCTTTAATTCAACCTCGACTTAGCTCTGTCACATTGTTAATAAATTCAATCAAATCAATTTATTTCTTGACTAAACTCAAGTTGTGTGCATTTGTATGGTTATTAAAAGGATCTCTAACTAGTTTTTCTCTTTTTTGGCTTCCTTGAATTTTTAGTTATATTTGTCTCCATTACCATCTAAACATTAAAATGGATAGTTTTGCTAAATATTTTATGGATAATTCTTAGTTGTTGAATGGAACAAATTATAGGATTTGGAAAGTTCGGTTTAAAATCTTGTTTTATGGCTAGGAAGCTCGGGATATTGTGACTTGTATAGAAACATATCCCACATGGAGAAAAACTACCCCTAAAAACAAGAAGCCCCTATCTCAATACATGTAAGTTATGTTGACTCGTGATGAATTTTGGTATTTACATGATAATAATTAGACATCATGAACCCCTATAAAGAGTAATTAAGAAATCCTTAATCATGTAAAACCATGAACAAATTTCTTATCACAATAAAACAAAGGATTATCACATAGGAAAAATAGAAATTGATATCATATTTTGTAATGTATCAAGTGAATTTATACATCATGAAATATGTACTTGGAAGGTTATAAATAACATGTGCATGTTCTTGCGAAATGGTTTGGTAAATCAGCCTCTTTGCCTCTTCTAAGTATCCTAAAACTGAAACCTGTTCTAAAAAAAATTTCTCAGTCACCTTTTGATATAATGGATGTAGACATTGAGGGGGATATATTTAAATCCTTGACTCTTACTAGGATGCTTATGTCGAGCACTTTTGTGAACATTGTTTCTCTCAATTTTTTTGGTTTATAATAATTGTTTTGTCAAAAGAATGTTTTTGACTGTTAAATCATGTTTCTTTGCATAAAAATATGATCATATATGACATGTCTAAGACAAAATTTCTCTTACATTGTCATTTTATTCTACGAATGTTGTGATTAATCTTGAATGATTCTATTATCTAATCACCTTAGTTATCTATCAACTCTTATCTTTGTATAAAAGGCTTGGAATAAGATATATATGTTTGTTGATAAAACATTTTATGTGATTAGTAAAATATTATTATATGCATATCAAATGACACTTGGGGATGCCTTTGTGTTTATATTGGAGATTTCAATACTTACTACATTTAATATATATTTTAGAAAGTGTAATATGTTTGAAGTCTTTCAACATATTTTTTAGTTGTTAAGCATATTGATATGTTAGTTATTATACAACTAACCTTTATACTTAGTTAAAAGAGAAAATCAGTATGATTTCTATTATTTTTATTATGATATTTTCTAGTGTTGTGTTTGATATGAAGTTGGATTTGTTATCAATTTTTTGATGCGGGTGCCATCACTTGGAACAAAAAAGTGTGATGTTGCTTTGGAAGTGATACACATAGGAGCTAAAGGAAGTATTCCTCCTCTATGTGAAGGCCAAATTGATGTTGATAAATAATCCATTTCAACATCATAGATCTTGTTGCAGATAACTTCCCCAAACCATTGTGTGTCTGGGAAATCGCACATCTTGTGACTTGTTAGGCCTATCAAAGTTTATATTGAGAGGGAGTGTGTATGAAAATTCCACCTCATGATGGCTTATTATAAAAGACCCACGTTATATTTTAAGAGTGGATCATGACCACCTACTGTGTATGTAACAAATTTATCCTTTAAGGATTGGTTACACATGGTTGTAACATTGTATGTGAACCTGTAAGTCTCATGAGCAAATGCACAAGGAAGTTTTTGTAAACATCCAATGCTTCCTACATATTGTACTACTTAAATGTGTCACTCTATGTGGAGTTACTTGTAAATCCAAAAAAATATTTAGTTATGGGTATGCCTTAGTTTATAAAAGGATCCATAATCTTATGAAATTCTTCTTATGTAAAGAACTAGTCTTAAGAATTTATGTATGGGAAGATGTATTGATTTCCCTTGTTTACATGTTATCCTGAATCATTGAGCTAATTCAATGATCTCAGTAAATCCTTTTGTAGAAAAAGGTAAATTTTTCATGAATTATTTTTCTTCCCACTTAACATTAAGGGGGAGTGTTAGGGTGATAATTTCAAGTGGGACCTACCACTGTAGTATTCCCCAATATTATTAAATTTTATCTAATCAAACTGTATTGTGAAGGTATTTCACATTTAAGAGTAAAGCGGCCTAAGCGATTCACCCACCCACATTAATTTGGGTGATCCCTCTTGGGATTTTCTATCAGCAACATTTACATTTTGTAAAGTCCATTATTGAAGACATATATCAAAATGTAAGACACACTAGAAGACTATAAGACAACTAAATGATCTTTATATTGAATGATCAAGAGAAAGAGCTTTGCAAAAATTGTAAAAGACTGGTGAGTGAAGTGGAAGTGTTGGATTAAAATTGTGTAAATTATTAATATAGAGAGTGTTTTACCAAAGTGGAATTTTTTTCCTTCATGTTTCTCTAATTAAATATGGTGTTATCTTTCTCTTTGTTCTTTATTTTATTTACTTTCAGATCTTCCTCATTAAGCTCTTTTATTCACTATCTGTTTTATGATATTTCTATGTCTAATCGACTACATATCATAATGTTTAGTATTTGGAGTTTTAATAGTGGATTTGTAATTTGTTGATTATATTTCCCTTGCTAAATCTAACACATAACACAATTTTTAGCTATTTTATAATGGGTTTCATATTTATGGAGAGTGCGACTTATGTAGTAAAAGGCCTATTTATGACCTTGTTTATCTTTATGAGTGAGTATGGACCCTAACACATGATATGTAGTAGATATGTAAATGTAGAATGGCTTCCCCTCATGAGGAGGTGTGAGTACATGCGGTGATAGAAAGTATTGTTTGAGTTCATCAAATGCTTTTTGACAATTAAGATACCATTTAAAATAAACGCCTTTGCGAGAGAAGGTGGTAAAATGGTTAACAATGGTACATGTGTTCTAATATTAAGTGTCAAATAGATTGTAATTTACCTTGAAGAATAAGCGGTTGTTTGAGATTTGATGAAGGAGGCATTTTGATAATTTATGTTATTTTTACTAGGTCTACTTTAATGCCTCAGATGGATATGATGATACCAAATATTTTTCCGGTGAGATTACCTACAACACATTTACGGGGTTAAGAAAAAGGAAGTATTGGATTAGATAAGTGAATATTGTGTCAAGGATGGTGATATGATATATTTTTGTTTATATTTCCCTAGGAGATCTTCTACGTAATCCTCAACAGTTTGATGGAAAATATCATGGAAGATATATGGCATGGAACGTTGATAATTGGCTCAAATATTTTTAAATCCAAGGGCATGACATGGTAGAAAAAAATTCCCCAAGGGGTGATGAAGGATGTTTTGTGTTGATCATTAGTGGTGATGAGGATTTGATTATAACTAGAAAATCCATTCATAAGGCAGAGCATTTCATGGTGCATATTAGACCAAAAACTTAATCGATGTCGAAAGAGGTAAATAATCCTTAGGAAAAGAAAGATTGAGATCCCGAAGTCAATACGGATGTGTGTCTTTCCTAAAGATTTTTCTATGGGTATATTGTTAGAGACCCATTGTGGATAGTCAATGGATATGATGAAATTAGTGGAGAACAAGAATTATAACTCTCATTTGATGAGAAGAGCTATGAGAGGGTACATGTTACAAAGATTTTTTTAGTGGTTTTACATTGGGGTAGGTGACAATGTTTTGTATGATGATGTTGGGATTGATACTTGGCATATCACTATATGACCAGAAAAGCACTTGACTATACTTAAATAAGAAGTTGGTGAAATCATTTAATTATTGTTGTTCTAAGGATTGGACAAATTTACTATGCGGGGATCATGAGGGGTTCCTATGTTAATGTCGATAGTGGATTCTTTGAGAAGGTTTGATGTGTCGGGTGGTATGGTTTTCTAGAGGAAATGGTCCTCTACTCCCATATAGGAGAGGATAGCTTGATCGTCGTGACATTGAAGGATATCGATGGTGGGTGAGTCTTATTCAACCATTTCTAACTAGACGAGAGGAAATGATTTTGTGGCATTATTATTTTGATAATTCAATGGACCTAAGAAGATACTATTGACTAAAAACATGTTGGTGGGATGGAGACCATGTGGTCGGTGTCCCTAGATCATCCTATTATGCTCGGGATGATGATTGTGATTCTATGATGCGGTATGTTAAGATGAATCAATAACAGTCCATTCATATCCTAGTTTGTATTTTTAATGTGGTTTGAGGGTTTTTTTGGTAATTAAATCATGTATTCCCTATTCGTAGCATCCAAATTCAAAACCCTTCCATGCCCAATGATGAAGATACATTTTTAAAAATGTCGATTTGTATAAATAGTTAAAATTTGACATGAATGTCATGGCGTGAAATGCTTGATGAATGTATTATGAGGAAGGGTGATTGATCTCTCCATAGAAGAGATTCAAGTTTTAGATATGCGGGACTATAGGAGATAACATCTCCAACGTTAGGCTCATACATAAGTTATTTTCCTTGTCTTCCATATGTTATGGGTGTAGGAAGTGAATTTAACATAAGGAGACAAAGATAACCCCAAAGTGAAAGACGTTCCATAATGTCACCGAGGAGGAGTCATCAGGTAGTTTGGATGATGGGATGGATGTGCTGGTAGATGCTTCATCATCATATTCAAATTTTGATTTAGGTATAATGAAATGATTTGGATGATGTCATATCGATCAAAAAAATGATTAGAATCCATAAGGAATTTGAATGTTTTACCTTCATGTTAATATTTAATACACCGGTGGAGTGTCGAGGGGACACAATGCATGGTACATATCCAATTTCGTCCTAATAGCATGTTGTAATAGAAATCTCCCTCTATAATATAGAAGAGTTCAAAAGGATTTTAACGCCGACTTTAAGAGGTAGGATTATTGTACTCAATGTGGGGGTGATTGTATCATTAAAATCTTGAAGTAAGACTGGTGTTTGGGTGATAACAATATTTGTTAGTCTAAATTGGTCAAAATTTATGGATGATATGATATTGATCACAGTGCCACTATTGAGCATGACCCTCTTGACAAGGACATAATTGATTTGGGTGGTGATGAAGAGAGGCATTGCATGACGCGCTCGGCTGAAGTGATGGTATTTTGGCATAAGGAAAGGAAATGGATGAGAACGTTTTGAGAGAACCTAAAATTCTGTGGAAGAATGAGGGTCTTGTACAAGTACTTGATATATACAAAAGGTCTTCGATCCTAGATTTTTTTTTATAATGATGTCTACACAAACTCATAAAGTGACATTTCGATAGGGTCTTGGTGTAGTTGTTTAATGACCACTTTTTGTATAGTGGTAGAAGATGGTGGAGAAGTGGGGATGGAAATTTTGGTATCAGCTTGTGATTTCTAATTAGATGTATCGGGAGAAAGAAATATAGAATCATAATATTTATCTTTGGATGGGGAACATGTGAGTTCTGGAGGTGGTGAAATGGTGACGAAGGTTTTAGGTTTACTTTATTCTGAAAGATTAGGCTCATGGGTATGTGCTCAAGTAGTAATGTGAACATCATCAATTTGATACACAAGAATTTTACTAAAATATTATTTAATAGTGGGAGATGATGAAGGTATCAATATGGTGGTTGTAGATGTTGTGTGGGATTTCTTTTATTTTTGTAACTTGAAGGGAAGAATAACTTTACGTTCAAGTTTTTAACGACTACGTGAAAGGATTTACAATATTAAAAATAGTATCTTACATTTGGTGGCTTAAAAATTATACTAGGAATGCTTCTAGCCTTGAGAGTTGGATGGTTTAAGAGTAGGAAACATTATGTGTGATTGTTGAATGAGATTTTCTAGAATTGATGCATAGTATTCTTTTGATGCAAATATTTAAGACAATAACATCTCATTTGGTTTGGCAATTATGGGAGATGCTACTTTAGATGTGGGTTTTTCATTTCATCATTAATGAATAGTTTTTATTACGTGATGATGATAGGTGATTTAGACAAAGGATACAACTCTAGGATAGAGGGATGATATTTTTCTATTTGCATTGCAGTAGTTGAATCATTTTGGGATATGATTGTGACCTTTTTAAATGGGAGTGAAATAATATTTTTAAGGTTTTGTGGGTGATATTCAGCCAAAAAATAATTGTAAGGGATAATGGGTTATTTCTGAGATGTTTGTAAAGTTCGTAGATGAGATGGGTGAAGAGGAAGTAGAGGTGGAAGAATAAGATTCATTTTTGATGATGTGTTCTATGGATATTTCTTATTTTTATCCTTGTATTGGTTGGGGTATTACTAAATGAAGATGAAGGCCTGGATTTAGTGATAGAAAATGTTTTATTGATGGTTTTTATGGTATGATGGGCTTGAACATTGTTAGTTTTGGTTGACTAGTCGATGGAGAGTGATTTGGAAATGGTTGTTTGAAGACATCGAGATTTTGATTCTAAGGTGTGTTAGCATTATCCAAATGTATCTCAAACTTATCAATCAGATCCTAAAGGAAATTATGGAATAAATGACACATATCAATGTCATGGCCTTTAACCTTATGGTACTTATGATAGTTTGTATCCTTGTAACAAGAGGGTTTTGAAATGGAGGTATCGATAAAACAGATACATGAAAGGTAGATCTCATTAGTAGTGAGAAATTTATCCAAAAGAAAACTATAAGTTTCTCTAATGGGGATGTAATTACATTGAGGATGGGAGTGTCCAGCTTTTTTAATGTTCCTTAAGAACAAATTTGATGACTACTATATTAGCTGATGATTTGGGTTTATCTTGATTAGAGGATGGTTTGGATGGAAATTCAGATTTCAGCTTCTTTGGTTCAAGTTTTACTCCTCCTTCAAGAGTGCAAAGTTATATTTACGGGCCATTCTACAACCTTTGTAAAATTTTCTAAAATATTGTATTTATAGGGTGGAATATATGTGCTTTGCACATGAATGGTAAAATAATTCTACCAAATCTATTTATGGGAGAGAGAATGACAATTGATTAATGGTACCCTTACAAAGCAGGTGAAAAATTCTGCGATGGAATCATCCTTGAATTAATTAATTGTATAAAGATCTATAATTGTGATTTTATGGATGATGTTTATTGAAATTTTTTTGATGAAGAGTTGATCAAGTTATGTGAATGAAAAGAGGGAGTATGGTGGAATGCTTATATACCGGTGTAAAGTAGGACCAACAAAGGACATGGGGAATGTTGTTAATATACAATCCTTGTTGTGAAATATAAGGTAACAATCATGACAAAAATATTGGATGTGTTTTTGAGGATCTTCCTTCTTATAGAATTTGATAAATTTTGGAAGTTTCTAGTGGGCAAGGTGGGTAAGCTTTGTATGGTACATGAGGGATGAATAGGTTCATTGCATATTTTTAATATAGTTTATTTTTAGGGCCATGGATGTAGATTCATGGTTAGATATCCTATCCATTAAATCCTCGAAGGGTGGGTTTGTGGTGGTGGTTTTGTAATAGATGAAGATAATCCAGTTTAACTAAATGAAAATTGACCTGGATTGTTAATATGCATGGTATTGTTGTGGGATATGTTATTGGAATGTAATGTTTTGTGGGGAATATTCATAGGGATGTTATAGGTGGGATGTGAAACCAATGGTTGCAATGGTTAGATGTATTGATACGATCTAGGGATAGATATATTTAGAAGGGGTTGTGATTGTTGTGGAATGTGTTGGAAGGGATATATATGTTGATAAGAGTTTGTGAATATTGAGATGCAGGTTGGGAGTGTATAGATGTGAAAACAAGGGGTTGTGATTGTTATGGGATGTTCTAAAGAGGAATAGAGGTATGGATAAGGGGTTGCGATGGTTGTGGTATAGATTGAGAGAAAGTAAGTGATTGGGATGGTTAGGTTATGTGTTGTGAAATAAGTGGGTTTCAAGATCGTTATTAAATGGGATGGGTACTAGAAACAATGCTAGTGTTGATTAAGGGTGTTGATATATGGATAGACATATTAATGTTCTTGAGAGGTGGCATATTTTTTTAGAGGGTGGTGGTTGAGACATGTTAGCAATAACAACATTGGAACTTACATGAGGTGTTTGGATGGTAGAGGAAGATTGAGGGGTTTATACAGATGGAGAAATTTTTTTGTTGTTTTTAGGTGGTGGGGAACCAGTCAAAGGGTATGGTGAATATGTTGGTTGTTGAGTGGTCGTGTCTTGTGAAGGAATCATGTTAAGGTTGAGAGTGATGAAGGAAATTGAAGACACGACATTTGATGTTTCTGGTCGTTGCCCAAGCTCATAAAGAAACCCACCCCAAACTAAACTCTAAATATGGTACCCACCATGGGGCATCATGATCGGTTGTAGAATAGGAATATATCAATTGAATGAATTTTTGTGATTTGGATCAATCAAATGGAAAAAATACATGAAGGATCAGTACATAAGGTTACATTCGGGTATTGTTGATTGAAGGTGGACACCCATGGTAGAAAGGTATGCATTAAGAGCATCAGGGTTTGAGTTTAAGACTTCTAAAAATACAAGATATCCACTATCAAAAAAAGAGGACTAAAAGGATCATGTATCTTAGATAAAGTAGATTGATTACTCAAGGAATGTGGTTTTTCGTGATTTTCTATTTGGGGTGATAGAGTAGATCATTATTTCTCTATGAAATGTGAGGAACCTTCTACACGTGATCGAGGATTTTAAATAGATCTGTGGAGATGTTTTTCCATATTTTCATAAGTTTTGATATGGGATTGATGTATTGTAAGAACCATAGAAATAAAAAACAATCACCTAATGAAAAATAGAGTAGATAGTTGATTACAAAAATAGACACACCACACGAGAGGAATTTTGTATTATCAGGATTAATTTAGAAGGAAATTGAAATGTGTAAAATGACTTATAAGGTTCTTATAAATGGTCCTCTAAGGATGGTCTGAAGAATGTTTAAGGTTGGAGTCCTTCATATACCCAAAGGTATGTGAGGCCCAAATATGTGTTGGTGATAGTACGGGGCCTGGTATTGGGGCCTACCCCTTACTTCATGGTCCCACAGTAATAAGGGATTTGGGTGCTTATCCAATATACTGACAACCAATTGTTTATACACAGCCAAAACATCAAGTCACAGTCCTTATTGGGTGATGAAATCACAATAGTTTCACCTCGGTATAAATGTCTCAATTTGGTTTATGTTCTATTTTATTTGGTTGTGTACGAGGGAGATTAAGCACATGTAGTATATTAACCTCCTAATTAGACTATGTGATCAAGAAGGATGCAAAGTTCATTTTAATCCTAAAATAATGGTTGATTTTGATGAGGACAGATAATAAAATAAGATGCTTGAAAATGAAAATAAAAGAAGAGTACTCACCTAAGAAACACTTCTTTTTTAATTCCTAAACTTTTAATTTTTTTTAGCAATGAAATAATGTAGTAATAAGAATCTCGCAGCGAAACCTACTAAAAGGTTAGTGAAAGACAAAAATAAAAAGAGAAAATGATGTTAGAGGGTTATTAATCGAGTGATCAGAAGTAATCACATAGATCATCAACGATTGATGAGAATCACTAGAAAATCACCCAATTCAGTGGAGATTTGACTAGATCATTGGTGATTACATGCAGAAAGCCAAAAATGAATTTGAAATAATAAAATTGAAATAGAAAAAAGGGGATAGGGTCCCACCGTGGGTACTAGAATGTTCACACAATTTTTCTTTTTCCTACTTTAAATTATTGAAGTGAAATAACAAAAACAAAACCGACCTTAGAATACAATGGGGTTTTCTTGATATCCGTGAGTGTGGATGTTGATGTTGATGGTTGTTTGAATTTTCCGAGTTTAAATGAGTGTATTTTTTTTTCTCATTTTGATCTTGCCCTTTTATCTTGAGTTAGAATTGAATTGAAAAATTGTATGCTTGAAAAATTAAATTGTGTTGAATACAAGTGCACTCCCATCTTTGAATGTGAATCCTAGCTTTTGGTCAAGCAATGTGATAACCATGTCATCCTTGAGTGATCCCTTTGAAAACATTGACTATTGATCATGTTTAACCATGAAAATCCCTCCTTTATATTATCCCTATGATCTCTACTGAAAATTTAACTTTGTTCTCCGATTCCTGAAAATATGTCGCATGATACAATTGGTGGCATCAGAACGGGTTAGATTTACACAAATAAACAAATTGGTTAAGGACAAAAAATTGCAATCCAAGCACCGAAGCCCAAAAAATATTCATAAGAATATTCATGTCAAATAATGCAAAAGGATAAGTTTTCCCCGCTCTTAGAAAGGAATACCTATCAAAATGGGATAGGAAAAGGGAATCGGGTTAGTAATGCAATTTTGCATAAGTGACCGATGGAGTGAAAAATGTAAATAAAATTATGAGGCATATCGGGGACATGTGTCTCTATCTCGAGAAAATGTCAATGGATGGGGATTCAGGTCAAATTTACAAACTTTCACTCATTTGTAACGTAATGCAAAAATGCAAAAATACTCCTTGATTCCACAAGACCCCGAGATCTTTCCATGTGGATGGCTTATATTCAAACAAAATTTTAAATTAGATGGATAATATTTGATGCATTTATGGCTACCACCATTAATGTACTTTGCATGAAGCAAGCTCATAGTTTTAAAAGTGTAGACACCTATAATTTAGCCTAAACAATTTAAATACTTAAATTGTGCTAATTATCCCCTTTCCCACAAATTGGTGACATATCATCAATAATTCTCATCTTCTCTTCTATCATTGTTAATTAATTACAATAAGTAATAAAATTAAGTCTTACGTTAAACAAATACCCTAATTAATGACCTTCTGTTAATTAATCCTTCCTTCTATCTAGACTAATTAATTATTATTAATTAATTAGCTTCCCCTTTCATTAAACCAATAAATCATTATTTAGTTGATTTAATTCCCTTCTATAGTCTAAATCATACTAACTATTCCTCTAAAAATATTTTATAAGCTTTCACATCTATTAATTAATCATCTTGATTAATTAATAAACCCCCTTTATCCACATGAGTCACTAAAGGACAAGCTAAACTCTCCTAAAGTTAACTCAACCCTTTCTAAACCCCCTTATCCACAACTAACTCAACATATCTATTGTCCCACATACAAAGGGATGTAGAGATTCCTTTATCCATTGGGATATATAAAGAGCCCTCCTCCTACCTTTACACTTACACTTAATTCTTGAGAAATAAAAGAAAGCATGTAGTACATACACTATAAGCCTTTTGTCATCCTTAAGCATTTCTCCATTGAAAGAGATAAGCCTCATTCTTGAATTTCATCCATTTAAGATTTTGGGTCATATGGAAATAATCAAAGTGGTTTTGTAGCCATTCTTGGATGAGCTTCCATTCCTAATCCCTTAAAGATCAAACAATCAACTTTGATTTCTATGAATCTACTTAGGTTTAATTTAGTTGTTTTTGTAGTCTAAAGAGTAGAGGTTTTAGGAATTAACATGTTAGTTTGATTTCCATTTCAAAGTTATGATGCAATAATGTTGTTATTTAATCTTGTTTAGCTCTTAATGTGATGGTGTTTAGTGTAGACACTTTGAAATTAGGTCACACTCCCCTTTGTCCTCGTCACATAAAACAACATGAACACATTCACCTAACCATGGCCCCTTTCATCTCACACTAATATTAATTTAATTAAATTAATTCATTATCCTCACAATATTTATTATTTAAATATCCTAATTGGGATAATGCCCACATATCCACCTCACCCTAAGACCTATTCTTAGTATGTTTCCATAACTAACTAAGACCTACCCAAACCCTAAAAATCAAAGCCTACATTCCCTCTAACCATATTCTCGCATGTTAGAAGGAAGCTTCCATTCTAATATGTGGAGAAAAAATGAACAAGAGATCAGAAAATCAATGGGATCTGCCTAGTTTAGTAAACCTAGGAAATCCCACCCTTACCAACGTCGGTTAAGCCGGAACCACCATTGGTTAGCATTTAACCCCCCAAAAAACCTTATTTCGAGGTTGGAAATTTTTTGAGAGATAATCACATCTTTTGAGAATAAGTGATGAAACCAGAGCTGCATGCAAGCAGAACCAATGTTAGTATACACATCAGAGCATCCATAGCAAGTACTTGAAGCAATCACACAACCATCTCGCCTTCACGTGAGCATCCAGGATGCACCATCACTACATAGTGTTCATTCCATGTGATCACCCACCATTACCAACTAGGCATCAAGCTCGTACAAATTTTAAGTTTTGATAACTAGAACTTATCCATTTATCATTTGGTAGATCCTTTTACATCTGTTACTAGTTTTTGCTTTCATTTCCATTCCCCCATCATTTATCTCCCCTGAAAACTTGACCATTGTTTTATCCACACCATTACATTGTCCATACCTAGACCTTAATCGCTCCGTGCATACCTCAAATCCGTACGAATCTTGCCATTGCCCTTCCATATTCATCCAACCTCATATCTATCACCCAACCAAGTTTTTATTGAGTTTCCTATACCCCAACCATACCGATGCCGGTTACCCATAACCATTGCCAGTTAGCCTAAGCGATACCGGTCATACTAGACCAACTTCGATCTCTATGTCTTTTATCGACACCAAGAACAAATCTCCTAAACTTCCACCAAATACCCAAAACCACCCAAAATCTCACCCTGACCAGCATCAGTACCTTGATAGTGACCTTGACCTTCATATTCAATCATAGCTTAGCCTGTTGTGAACAAATTTGCTTATTGTAGATGAATGAGATACCTAAATCATTTTAACTACAGTAGGATTTCCTTTATTTCTCACATTAATTTTCTTTAAACAGTGGATTAACAATTTATGTCAGGAAGTATCACACTTCCCAGATCTAGCACACGCTAGGCAGTCCACTACATATATTGGTTAACCTTTATTTGGTGGTCTTGTGTTCCATTTCAGGTAGTTCCTCCAAGAAAAAAGGAAGATCTCATGATCAGCTATGGATTAAGAAGTTATACGCGCAACAACGTACAACCAACATTTCAACAGGTATTCCTCCTAACCCATTACCCTTATTTGTTTCATCAACATTTGAATAAATGCTCTAGAATCGAGTGAAACATTTTGGCACACCAGTGGGACCCATTCGGTGTTCCTTGCATTCTTTCATTTCATTTATAGGTGAAAATGTTGTATGCTTTTTTCTTTTCTAAAAAGTTCTTACATTAAAATTTCTCCCCGTGATTTTCTTCTCTTCTATTGTCTAAAAGAAATCATATTTTGGTGCTTAAAATGAATATTTCTTCCCTTTCATTAGTATCAAATTAGTGAAAGGGCATCCCTTCTCATGTTCATCTATTTGTGGCATCAAATTCTACATTTTGATTTGGGTTTAAAAATCATTGCATTTCATTCTAATTTTTTTACATTAGCTCACATTAATTGAGTGCAACCTATCTGTTTGGAAGTCATTCCCAATTGATGGTTGATAAATGAATCATAGAAAGCACTTTCTTTCTCTTTATCTCTCTCTGAGTCATATCCAAACACCAAAAAATTGAAAATATATACATTCTTAAACAACATCTTTTTTGGAAGAAGCTGTAGGTGATCACATAATCACGACACAGTGGGCACCCAGCTCGTTATTTTTGTCGAGTCATACTTCAGAGAAAATCCTTCCCTTGCCATAACATGCATGAAACGTCTCCCTATAAATCTCCTTCTTTGTAAAAAGTCATCCTCACCAAAAAACTCTATTCTAAAGTTCATGAGTCAGTCCTTAAATAGCATAACCTAAACAAACATAATATAAAAAGAACTCTTAGGATCATATTTTTATTAGTGTTTCTTCTTGGCTTGTGTTTTGAGGTGAGAGGTCATGCTCTTCATTTTTCTTGTTTCTCCTTACACGCTCCTCATCATAGTTGGTATATTCCGGCTTCATCTGAGTGTGCTTGGACCATATTCTCATCATTCTCAGGATTCTAGGTTTGATTCCACATTAATTTTAACTCACAACCACAATTTCTTCATCGCTATTTCAATTTCACGGTGGCGGTGTCGGTCCAGGTGATCATCATCGTCAATTACCCTCTGACCATCATCATTTTTACCTAACCGGCATTAGTTCCCTATTCTTTTGGTTAACCTACCCAAAAGGACACCTATTCACCTTCTTTGACTATTTAGAGTCTCTACCACTCTTATCATATTCATTGACCTGGTAAGTCCCATTAACATCTTGCATACTAGGAAAATTATTGACCTTTTACCTTGTTTTGACCAACTATCCACTTTCCACAATGACCGACTGTGGTTACCTGTGACTCACATCAATTTATCCTAACCGACATTGGTTATACTATGCAAATCTTCTAGCCAACATTTGGTACCTAATCCACCTACTACCGCCTATTTCTTCTATCTCTACTGTATTTAGTTGACATTTACGAGAAAATAGTCGAACCCGATCGAGACTGTTCACATGGTGCTAACCCGAAAGCTGCGAACACCCTCTTATTCCATGTCGTATTCAACCACTCCCCATAGTCCTTCACCACCTTCTATTTTATCACCCATGGATCCTACCCAACCTATCACTATCACCACAGGAGACAAGGAGTTCACACGACTCCTTGACCAAAATCCTGTCGCCTTGTAGTTTTACCTTTCCAACTCATCCACTTGAGATGCCTCGGGTCTGTTTATATATGACATGCATGTATCTATCCCCTTGACTCTCATTCCCACTCCTACATCAGCCCCATATAGCTCCACGCTTCCCGCATATACCTTACCCCTAGTCGTTTTGTAACTAGGCCCTATACCCACTATGATTGCCACATCTGCTACCTCCGTTGCACCCGCCACATCCACTATACCTTTTCCAACCAACCATAACACAACCTCATCTACGCCTATTGTCTCACATATACTTGTAGCTACACAACCACCCCCAGTGTGGGTGACCCCTACCCCTTTTCAAAATAGCATCTTTTCTATTCTACAATCCTTAGCCTCTATTTCCACTAGGGTCACCATGACCCTTCCACCTCTATATACATACTATCAAGTGACCTCTGTTTCATCTATTATTCACTCTAGGTACATACCCTATATTTCACTACCTTCTTCTTAATCTACCTATATGGTAACACCATATATTGGAATTCCACGCCATTATATGCCCAACACCAACCCTATTACGCTACAGGAGTCACCCATCCATCACAACCTACCAACAACCTAATTAAGTTAATGATGGACAAGATACAAACATTGGAGGCATCGGTTTCTAGCTCCCATAACACTCTCACCTAAATTGAGATTTGTAATGAGCCTATACATCTATCCATTCCTATCCATCCATATCCCATGCATTGGGAAATGCCTAAATTCAAACTGTTTCAATAACAAAAAGAGACCCACAACAACATTTGTGGTATTTCAAACATGGGTGTTATCTGATCGCCCATGATGATGCTTTTCTCCTAAGGACCTTTCCCATGTCTTTGACAGGACCCATGTTAGATTGGTATAGTGGGTTTCCTAGACACTCTGTATTCTTATTTAATCAGGTAGCCCAAGCCTTCTTGGATCAATTCTCCATTAATATCATTAAGAAGGTTATCATGGTGACCTATACTCTACGTGTTAGTATGACTACGAATCTATCACGACTTTTGTTGCTCGTTGGCGTAAGCTTGATCAATCAACTCACATTCCAACTCTGCAAATATAACTCATCAAAATCTTCACATGGGCTTATGCTAGGCATATCTCACCAACCTTGTAAGTTCAAACCTTCTAAACCGTTGACGAAGCATTCACCATGGCACGAAAGCAAGAAATTTAGGTGATTGAAGAGAAGAAAATCCAATTATGTAATAAGAACTTGAAATTCAAGTCAAATGATACCTATTATTCTTCAAAACCACAAAACAATTATTCAAAATCCAAGAGGACCGCTAACGCAGTGGTACTCAAAGCCAACCCAACTCATCGCCAAATCAGGCTAGCCCCTCATCTAATCTCTCACCCTTTCAGACTTTTCAATTTAGACGGGAACAACGAAATATACCCCAATTGGGGAACCTTATTCTTTTGTCTTGGAGAATTTCATCAAGCTTGGGGCCATCACCCTTCTTCTGTGAAACCACACACTAGTTTTGATCCTTCTCATCCCACACCCACATGGTATAAAGAGCACGACTTCTACAACTACCATCGAGTAAAGGGTCATAGTGATGGCAATTTCTTCACCTTCAAAAACATTGTTCAAGAAATGCTCAAGAAAGGTGAGTTAACCATGGATAATCCTAAAAACCTACCAATCAAAACCTACACATCTTCAAGAAACCCTTTCCTAATCATGCCCCTTCTTCTGATCAAACTGGAGAGAATTCAACTCATGATAGCCATACCCGCGAGGTCCATGCTATTTTCAGTGATACACCTGATGTGGCCCAATTACCTCATATTCGTTCCATAGAGGAAATTCTAGTCCAAAGTCCTCCTTATGCATTGGAACCCACCTCACCTATTCCTCCACGCACTTGCAGAGAGAAACACGTTTCACCTCCTTCATCACCCATAGAGGAGCCTTCCATTAATATCAATACTATTTCAATCTTGGCTTCTCCACCTAGAGAGCCATCACCCGCAGTACCTCTCCATCCCCAGAAGAGTACCCACCATCTCCTCCACCCACAAAGGAGAACCCATTATCTCTTCCACCCATGGAGTAGAACCTATCATCTCCTTCACCTATCAAAGACCTAGTAGAGATACCTTTACCTCTAGGTGATCATTCTCTATCAGCTACCCAAGATCCTGAGAGTTACTTTTGGTTCTCTTACCCACGGAATCCGAAGCTAGAAAATTACCCATTTCTAAGAAATTTTTATGGGAATTGCCATTAGGTCCTCATCAACCTCACCTACATCCATTCCATTCCCACACTTAGTCGATCGCTTAGGTTATGTGCACGAGAGCTTTACTTTGGGGGTGTCTTTTGCTTCTGTCTCCACACAAATGTAGATGTAACTTGCTAACACTTCCACTATCTACCCAAAGATATTTTGGCCAATTGAAGTAAACAAAACCTCCTCTATCACAACTTCTTCCATAACACCCATCATAGCTCAACACACACCCTTACCCATAACCCAATATACACCTAAATCTAAACCCACACCCACATATCTTCCTCGACTAAACATATTACTACCTTAGGGGTCACCCCAACCACCAACCTTATTCATTCACCTATCAAACTAGATTTAGCTACATCCTCCAAAGTCAATACCAAACCTACTCGACACCCAAACAAAAATCCCAAATCCATAAATCTCATACTCGACCTCACCAATCACACTTTGTTCACCTTCACCCTCTTTGTATGTCTTAGGACCTCACCCTTCTAACACGGGTAAGAAACCTCCACCCAGCTGGTAAACTAAAAGTTGAGCAGCCCATTCCACTATTGCAAACCTCAAACATACCCAAGCACCTACCACAACTTCTAACCACATCTGCAACATCTTTACCACCCATACCTATAATACCATCAATCACCCCTTCACTACCCACGATACTTTAGTCACTTTCCCTCACACCTCCAAAGCATGACCTACACCATCTACCTTAACAAGTACCTCCATTATCCCCATGGGTAACATGCCCTCTTCCACCATCCGCCTTTCCCTCTAGATCTCATGTGTGCTGTATCACCTTTACCCAAGAAGGTGCAACCTAAGGACAAAAATCTGTTACCCTCCAATAAGGTAGTCAAAAAAATCACACACTCTCTTACTAGTTCATCTACCATATCCCTACCTAAAGAAACACAATCAACACCTAAAATCACACCAAAACCTAAAACCTTAGCTTAACCTACTCCCCCTTGGGAAAATACCGTTCCTCTATAGTCCTCCATGCCTACACCCAAACCCACCTTCACTTCCCATTGTGATCCACTAGCAGGGTCCTACGCCAAAATTTTAACCAACCTCCTTGAAACTTTTGTCATCACATTGCCACCCCTTAGACCTTATGACCCTCTCAAGCCCAAACCAAAGGGGTTTGATGACACCAAAATTTGTGCCTACCATCGTGTGCTAGGACACAATGTAGAGAACTGTAAGGCTTTGAAAAATGTTCTTATCTAGTTGTGCCCTCCCAAAGAAAACTTTGACGATGATGACCTTCTTGATGAGGACCCCATTTCACCAACACCCATTCCCACAGCTCTTCCCTCACTATCCACTCAGCAACCGAGACCCCCATAGCTCCTACAACCACCCCTAAGATTTTAAATTAACATGGTTTGCATAAATGACCTCGCCAAACCTCCACCCAAATGTTGATGTGCCCAGATCATCTCACAAGGCTCCTTCCCACCATTGGGCTTTTTCCCTTCATGGCTAACCTACCTACCCTACCTCCCCATCTTATATTAATGTGATCCACGTTACTACCCGTGCTCGAAGGACAATGGCAAGGAAAAGGCAACCGACTAACCAACCAATCCCATACCCAACATACCATACATGCCACACCTAAAATCACTATCTATGGCCCCACGTATCCTATTTCTAATGGGGTCACACACCGTACGATTCTCAAACAACTACACCAATCCACCCTTAAAATGTCATTATATGACCTCGTCCAAACCTTTGAATCCCATCGTCAAGCTCTCATGGAGGTCTTGCGATCTATTGAGGTTTTACCCAATGACCATACACCCGTAGCCTCTGTTATCACTCCCCATCATGTAGCATCTTTCACCAAATTTCCACCTTTATCCACACCTCAACCTACTCACCAAGTAGCCTCCCTTAGCTTCTCAGAGGAAGAGATCACACCGCACCAAAAAGATGATCCAGTCCCATCTCTCTTCATCTCTATCCACATCGATGATATACATATGCGATGTGTCATGATTGATGGGGTGCTATCATTAATATAATTTCATCCCATCCATTTGCTCAAATGCGTATACCCAAAAATTGTATTCATAAACATTCTCTCATGTTGTGTTCATTCAATGATGTTGTCACCTCTACACTAGGCACTTTCATCCTCAACATTTATGGGCCCCTGCATTGTTCTAGAGTTATTTTATGTCTTGGAGGGGGAATTCCAATATAACCTATTGCTTGGAAGATCCTGGATTTGTGTCATGGGTTGTGTTCCTTCCACTTTGCATCACTTTGTGTAAAGTTTGAGCATGAAGGACACACCTATACTATTCCAGCTGATCCTTCACCTTTTAAAACATGCAACATTCTTTATGGACCAAATGACATGCTTATACCCATTAAGGTTTCAACCTCCATGACCACTACCACTTCACCTATACCTCTGCTTACCAGTACAGCCGCTACCTCAACCGCACATGCCTCCTCCATTCCTACCATTGCCACAACCTCCATGGCCAAATCATGAGCCTCCCAATCCATTAGCTCCACCTCCCCATTGACATCGATACATCATCTATTCCAACTACCCACATACCAACCACCGATCCCTTGGAAGGAATTTTTCAACGCCTCACTCTAGGGGAGTATCGCCTATATAGTGTCAACACATTCCTTACTCCACAAGAGTATGGAAGTCTTCACCAACACCCTCGTTATGATCACCGTATAGGAGAGCACCTCCTTTATGGTCCTCCCCACCTTCATACCAGTCTCACCTATGGGGGACTTGATACTACAACTTACACACCTGAACCACCATCACAAACCCACCCATTTTGTACTGACTTCTAGTCACTCACCAATCACTGTTTTTCCCACACCTTCCTACACTGATGTGCATGGAAGAGTTTTAGTTTTGGCTTTTATGAGCAAGGTATTGTCTTTGCTGAACCACCTACCAAGAATGCTCACATTGAACTCATCGAGGACATTAGAACTTCTCTACCTTCTTCACCAAAGCATCACCACCTTCAAGCCAATGGAGTCAATGGACCCATAATCCATTCCTCCTATTTTTTTCATAAACACCATCTCCTTGGGGCCTCGACTTATCAACGTGAGGGCAAGGATCCTTCCTCTCTTCCCTTCTCGTATCCTGAAATGATCGATGACGATATACCTTCGATCAACATCATTCAATGTCGGGATGATGAATCTATACTCATCTACTTTGGTGCGGAAGAAAAGTATATTCATCAATCGTTACCATCGAGATGCAAACCATGTTGAATGAATCAACTATCGAAATCAACATTCATACTCGGGAGGACTGCACATCTTAAAGATCGGCCAATCTTTAGATGTTTGAACAAGAAGCCATCGCCTCTTTTCTTAAAGATCATAACCACGTTTTGCTTGGTCTTACGTAGATATGCTGATATTGACCCCACCATTGTGGTCCACAATATCATAACGGTTCTTGATGCCAAGTCTATCAAACAAAAAATGAGGAAAATGCACCTCGCATTTCCTTTCTTGTCAAAGAATAACTTTAGCGCCTTATTTCCATTTCCTTCATATTACCCATTGATTATCCTCATTGGATTTATAACATTGTCGCTATCACTAAGGCGATAGTGGGACTCAAAGCATTTGTAGAGATTTTTGTGACTGAATCTAGCTTGCCCAAATAATGACTTTCCTCTACGGTATTGACTAGTTGGTTGACCTTACCACTTTGGTCATGAGATGCTATCACTTATGGAAGGCTTCTCGTGGTATAACCAAATCTTACTTGCCCCATAGGATCAACACAAAACCGCATTCATCACCCCTTGGGGGGACCTTTTGTTATCGAGTCATGTCTTTTGGTCTTAAAAATGCTGGTACTAGATATCGATGGGCTATGATTTACATATTCCATGACATCGTGCATCATATATTGGAAGATTACATCGATGACCTTCTTGTGAAATCTAAACACCGCTCCGAGCAGCTCGCCGTACTCAAAACCATATTTGATCGCTTCATTAAATATTGAGTTCGCTGCAACCCAAGAAGTGTGTCTTTGTAGTTCTCTCGGGAAAGCTCTTGGGATATATCATTTCCCTACATGGTATAAAATTTGACCCTGCTAAATTCAAGGCCATTCTAGAAATTCCTCCACCCACTAACCTTAGGTAACTCCGTAGCCTGCAATGTAAGTTGCGGTCTATTCACTATTTCATTTCACAATTGTCTCATCGGTGTGTCAACCATTTTCTCATCTACTCAAGAAGGATGTCTCCTTTAAGTGGGATGATGATTTCCATAAAGCTTTTGAGTCTTTAAAACAATACCTTCTTCAAACCCCACATACTCATTCCACCTAAAGATGATCAACCTTTCTATCTATACATCTCAACTCTCGATCACTCTTTGGGGCCATGCTCGCTCATCGCGATGAATAACATAGGGAGTAGGTATTTTATTACATAATCCATATTGTTTTATACTATGAAACCTGATACACCCATCCCAAAAAACTTTGCTTAGCCTTAGTATTCATCGCCACAAAACTACGCCATTACCTACTCAACCACAAAACCTATGTTGTGACCAACACCGACCCCTTACACTTCATGTACGCCAAACCTTATGAAAATCAATGCTCCACATGCTGGCTTATGCTTTTGGCTGACCTCGAACTTGAATTCATCCATAAAAATTCCATCAAAGGCCAAGCTATCACTGACCAATTGGCCGATGAACCTATTTCCGGGGATTAACCCTCTAATTTTGACTTTCAAGATGATTCAATTGCCACCCTTTCCTTGGACAAACCCACTTACCAAATGACACTCTTCTTCGATGGTTCCAAGTGTCAATGTGGGGGTGGGGTAGGAGTTATCCTCATTCCCCTTGATGGTGAACCCATGCCTTTGTCTTTCAAACTCAATTTTGATTGTACAAACAATATTGCCGAATACGAAGCGCTCATATTAGGTCTCCAAGCTGCCTACGCCCTAGATGTTAAATCAATCAACATCTTTGGTGATTCTCAATTTTTCATAAACCAAGTCAATGGTATATACCAATGTCATAATGAGACACTTCAAAAGTATAAACATCATTTAGACATACTTTTGACAACCTTCAACCATTACGCCTTTCAAACCATCCCATGTTCAACCAACAAATTTGTTGATACCATGGCCTTCTTGGCTTCTCTAATACCCGCTTCTCTTGCGGATTCTATAATCTTTGTCACCATACAATGAATTCAATCACCCTCGTATTTACACGATGACATTTACTCCATCGGAACCGTTGCCCTAAACCTTAGTGAACTTTGATATATATAATACTCGACTATCTTTCTCTTTCCATCTTACCTCTTGATCTCACCCATAATGGACAACTTGCCTTCTGAAAAATGTCTCTCGTTACGTCATCATGGGGGCCTCCTTTATAAGCACATATTTGATGGTATTCTCTTACGATGCTTCACGAGTTCTGAAATTCCTTATATCATTAAGTAAGTTCATGATGGCATATGTGGAGGTAACTTCAATGGCCTTGCTTTGTTGCTTAAGCATATTATTTGCCTAGGCTATTACCGTCTAACCCTTAACCATGATTGTTGTGACTAAGTCAAGTGTTGTGTAAAATTCCAACAACATGCCAACCTTCATCATACACCCAGTCACGACTTACAGGTCACCCATGACCTTTGGCCTTTTTCTCAATGGGGTTTAGATCTTGTTGAAGAGATCAATTCCCATTCTTCCCAATGACATCAATGGATCATCACCGCTACCGAATACTACACAAAATGGGTTGATGCCATTCTACTCATCTCCATGAAAGCTGAAAACATATGTGAGTTTGTCAATCATCACATCATTTGTCGCTTTGGTGTCCCTCATTGTCTCATGACTAATAATGGTAAACAATTAAAAATAAGACCTTGCGAAAACTTTGTGATGCCTTCGACATTCAGCTAAGTTTCTCATCACCTTATTACCCACAAACTAACGACCAAGATGAATCCATTAACAAATCCTTGAAAAAAATTCTCATGAAAGTGGTTAATGATATTGAGAAGGACTGGTATACGCACATTCCTTTTTCCCAATGGGCATGTCGCACTAGTATTCACACTTCCACTACCTCTACAAATTTTTCTCTAGTGTATAGTACATAGGTACATTCTCGCCCTTGAAGTCCAGATCCCCTCACTCTACATTTCTCTTCATGACATGCTCAATGATGATGAATTTCATTAGGACAGTTTAACATAACTTGATTTATTAGACGAACGTAGTATTAATGCTCTTGATCATCTTCAAGTTTACCAACAATGTATCGAATGTGCCTATGATAAATGTGTCCATGAAGCGAAACTTCCGAGTTAGTTACCTTATCCTAAAATAAAATCAACATGTAACTAAAGTGAAAAAAAGTAAACAAGGAAAATTTTCTCCTAAGCTGTCTTGGACCATACATCGTGACACATAATTATAGATCAGATGCTTATCGTTTATCTTCACTCAATGGTAAACCCAAACCTGAGCCCCTTAATGCCTTGCATCTTTGAGCATTCTACTATTGACTTTTAGTCCTACCTCACCTTTTACTCTTTCCATGCTCACCCCTTGAGCACTATCCACTTCCTATGCCATCACCAATGATTAAATAAGAATTATGTGCATACCTGTCACTTGTTATCTTCTCTTGAATATGTGTACCACGGTGCTGCACATAGCATGATTCTCATGGATACTTTTTTCTACCTTTAGATGAGATCCCATGGTTGTTTCACCCTGATTTTTGAACAAGAATCTTATTCTTCACCTTAGTCTTATCCATGAATTAAAGGTCCTCACATGGGATCCAACTCCTTGAATCAAAATTCCAATAAAAAGATGACTTCCTTAAAAGGGCATCTTCCTCTCTACAATCTCTGCTATAAATAGATTGCTCCCTCGAAGGACAGCTATGTAAAGTTCTTTCAAAAAAAAAAAAAAAAAAAAGTGAGAGAATCTGAAGCTTCCCACATCAATCAGCTTCACAAAGACCTCAAGGAGTTAATTTCCTCATCCCATATAGACTTCCTGCATCAATCAGTCTATCTCAAATATCAGTCAACACAGAAAGCCTTTTAGTCATGGACTTTCCCATTGTGACCTTGGATCTCTTGCCCAAATAGCATGCTACCTCATACCATATAAAAATTAACCACCTTTCACCCCTCTCACCATTCACACTCCCATTTCCTACTACCTCAAGGTACCTCTTAGAAACCATGACATTTGGTGATCATGTGACTACTTTTCACCCATATAGTAATCAATCATGCAATGTCTTTTAGGGTCTTATGTCCATCACCTCCTCCAAGGTATGAGCTACTCGGTATGATCCTATCCAATCAGTGGCTTTCTTTCCCCTCTTATCTTTTAGCCTTCATTATTACGTATTGATTACATTATACATGACTTGGTCCTTCGACGCTTACCTTTGTGGTAATCTTCTTCTTCTACAACCATCGAAATCACCTATACCAATTTTCCCACAACTCACCCACACCTAACAGACCTAAATCCAAATCATGCCTAAAACCTACTATCTCATTCTCATACCTCCTCTTATTCTTCCCTAGATTATGGGAGAACTACATAGACACTGAGGTCCTTTTTCCATGGGACTATGTAGGTAGCACTCGAAGGCATGGGGCCCTTGGAGGTTAGCTCGGCCACTCTCTACCCTAACCAATTCATCTTTCATTTTCCTAAATCACATTCTACCCTACTTAGTTTCCTTTTTATATCAAAAATTGGAAATTAACCCAACCAAATGGCAAATTGCTTCACATTTTTATCATCATCAAAACATACATTTATTTTGATTACCATTTCTTTACCAACATCATGCAAGTATTATAAAACATCTTAAAAATGACCCATATCATCATTCATTGCAAATATTAATGAATTAAAACCAAAACCTAACTTCATCCATGCCTACAACCTAACCCAAACCATGCCTATGACTGACTCCACCATGCCTATGACCTAACTCAACCATTCCTAACACCAACTAGAATCAACCATTCCTAACACCAACTTGACTCAATCCATGCCTAACACACTTGCCATAAGTCCATACATGCATAGTAATAATAACATTTTATCAACACAAAAAAATAATGCCCATAATCATCATCATCTATATAAATACAATATCCATATGCATAAATATCAAATGTATTCGGCATGCAGGCCAGTAGATGCTTAGAAATACAAAAGTCTCATATCATAGGTGGTGGTTGGGTCCCTCTTGGTAAATCAACTAGAAGGCGCCTCTGTGGCTGGTGGCCTCACCACGACCATGTCTCGGGGTTCGATGGCCCCTGTGCTCTCCACACTATGGGTGTGTGATGCAGTGCTCTTCTTAGAGGCTGCTTATGCCCTGTATTTGGCATACGATATAAAATCTATCCTTGACACCATCAAGCTGGTCCTAGTAATACTGGGCCTCATCTCTCACCTCGGAAATCTAGATACATGTCTGCTTGTCTCTCGGTGGCCCCAGTGACCTCGACCCTATACCCATCCCGGGGACCCTATCCCACCCCTACCTGTGGTGTTGCCATCAACCCCTACCCCTCTGCCTATATCTAGCCTGTAAACCTGTAACATGTGTCTATAAGGTGGCCACCTTACCGACATCACAATCTCCATCTCCATCCCCACCCTGGGCCATCGGGCACTGAAGATCGCCACCTGTGCATGTAACTTAGTCACCTCCACCTCTGAACTAGCTAATTGTCCCTGCACCATACCCGACTAGGTAATTAGGTTTATCACCTACCCTGTAGGGTGTCTCTCTGCACAGTGATCGTGGCTAAATCCGGATGCACCGGATTGGGTGGTACTTCTTGTAAATGAGGCACCCACCACTTTCTATATTTGTCTTTCACTCTGACATCATCGATTCACTGGTCTATCACCTGCTCCTCCTACCACCGTAGGAATTTTTAGATGTGGTAGAGGTAATGGACTATCCACATCATCTCTCTTGTACTACGGGGAGGGTGGAGGTATGTCCTATAGCATTCCAAACTACCATCTAACACTATCAACTGGGATCATCTTGTGCTCCCCGGCACAATGCCCCTCTATCCATCTCAGTAGCTAAATTCCATCTAGATCATCATGCATCCACTGTATGAGGGATAACCCACATATGGTCTCCATATGATGTCCACCCCAGATAATCCCTCTAATAAATGCCTATAATATGCTACATCATGTGTAGCCCTGTTTGATCAACACTCTCCAATCATGGGTACCCATCGCCTCTAACCCACCCACACTAATCTTGGCAGAAATACATTTTCTCGGGGCATACCCCTTTGGGAACACACAAACTATGTCCTTATAGGTCCAATAGCGTAGTAAAAATGGGAAACATAAGCTAAACCGCACAAACGGCCATATGCCCAAAACTCTCTGTATAAATCATGCACCGGATATCTTTGGTGCCAGGAAAAGTAGGTCCGATCTATCACCATGTCATGTAGTACCCCATCAACAAGTAGGGAAATCTCCCACCCTCTACATATGATAGTGCGAAGCAGCACACTGCCTCCATCAATAGCACTACTAGCCTTGTCTCCTCTAGACGGGCTAAGTACATCCCTCTGTAACTCGGGACCGACACTATGGAATGTCATGTGCGCGATCCCTCCCAAATACTGTCAACATCAAATCCTTTAAGGTCTCGAGAGGAGATTGAGTACACCTACATCCCCAATATCGGTAGCCATAGGATCCTAAACATGTCCTCCAGTGTGATTGTCATCTCACCCGTTGGTAGGTGGAACATGTTGGTCATTGAATCCCATCTATCGATGAGAGAAACCATCAAACTTGGCTTCTAGATTGCATGCCGATAGTGTCGAGCCCAATCAGGCCCACCCCCTCCACGTGCCACCATTCCTCAATGGTCACTACACCTTGCACTCTCAAGAGTAAGGGTGGAACCCTGTCTCTTATCGTAGCTGATCTCACCCTTGTATCCAATAAAAACATCAAATTAATCTACCTTCATCATACCCATACTCACCCTCGGAACCTCACCTATACCCACTGTCTCACCTCTTTCTTTCTTCCCAACCTACCTTCCTATCACATTTCTATCTCCCCCCACCCTCACCCACTAGCATTTCCCCATACCCATTTTTACCCCCACCTACACTAGGTTCTTCCCCAACACATCCTCTTCTACCCTTCCCTATCTCACCCACTCGACCTAGGGCCCTTTCGACCCCTTTTTTTTCGAAAACCTTATCGGTGTTGGTTTTCTCTAACTGACCCTAGTCACCCCTAAACTAGCATCAGTCACCTATTTTTGGTGATACCAGTTTGACCCTACCAATGCCAACTAACCTCGAAAGACACCGGTCGATGTTGTGGTGAAAACCATGACCCCCAAAACCCTACCCTCTCAAAAAACTCCCTCTCCTGACCCTTCTACCCACCCATTCTCACTTACACTTCCCCTCAACCCCATCCCACCCCCTATTCACCCACTTACCTCTCTCCCTACTCCTATTCTACCCAATTCACCCTCCCACATTTCAAATTTCATCCCCCCAAAACCAAATTTTCCACCACCCGACCTCTCACCTACTCTATCTCACAAAACACAGAAAAGGTTTGACACTTACCTCATCATGCTTCTATCGTTGTGGTGGCACGTCTGGTTGCTACACTAGTGGCCCACCTGATCCCTCTCCAGCCTCTACCACCACCAATATGTCACCTCCCTCTGACCAATAAAATCAACCAATCTAATCTTGTGGACCCACCTCTCCACTACCAATCACCCACTACATGGCTTGCCAACTCAGTCCCAGTCTCTCTCTCTCACTTTCCACCTTTTCTCTTTTTCACTTGTCATTTTCCCAATTTGCAAAAAGATAAATGATTTGAAAAAATGTGGATTTTTCTTTTTATAACATCCTGACCTAACAATGCCAATTTTAACTTCTTTGAAATTGGTCACATCCCCTACCTTACAGTCGGTTACCCTATCTTGGTATTGGTTACCCTTGACCAACATCGGTCACCCTCTCTTCCACATTGCCCACACTTTCACCCTATTACCCTACCCATCACTCTTTTTCCCTCACCCAATGCTTACCCTGACCATTCACCTCACCCTCCTAACCTCATCATTTACTACCTAACCTCGTCCTCATTTGGGGACTCATTATTTTACCCATACCTCGGCCCTACGTCTTTCATTACCTAGATTCCTAGACATGGAACATCACTAGTGACCTTTGACCTCATGTGTTTGCTATACCTTTCGGCATTGTTATACGTGTGTTGATTGACTTGTTGACCTTACCTTTCCTCTTGTAATGACCATTTATTCGACCCATTGACCCTTGGTGTATCGAAACATACCTAAATGTTCTTGCACCTAACCTGCGTCATGTTTCCTAACCATATCCTATATCTTGGATACCAGAATCACTCCAACCTTGTTTGGATAAATCTATCAACATTAGACAATGTTGACTTTACTCGCTCTTCATCCTGAGTACCGTGATGTAGTTTATACGTGTGCATGCATTTGACTATTACTACCTTTGACCCTTACCCATTACCTAGATTACCCGAGTGGATTTTTTTCCTTTTTCCCTAATTTTACACCCTCCTCATCATCACATTCACATTTTAATCAAACCATTCCCATACGCCTTATGCCTCATCGAGTTCTGGTTTGAGGGGGATCACCTTTACCCACACATGGGGCAACCACATCTTATTTTTGTCGGCATCGCTTATCGATACAAGCTACGAAACAAAAGGGGAAAAATGTAGACCTAAAATTAGGTCACACTCCCTTAGTACCTCCTCAAAGAAAATACCTTGAACACATTCACCTAACCATGTCTCCTTTCATCCCACACTAATATTAATTTAATTAATTTAATTTAATTAATTCATTATCCTCACAATATTTATTATTTAAATATCCTAATTGGGATAATGCCCACATATCCACCTCACTTATGCACCTCATCTAGGCACCTCAACCTAAGACCTGTTCTTAGTATGTTGCCAGAACTAACTAAGACCTACCCCAACCCTAAAAATCAAAGCCTACATTCCCTCTAACCATATTCCTACATGTTAGAAGGAAACTTCCATTCTAATCCGTGGAGCAAAAAGGAACAAGAGCCTAGAAAATCAAGGGGATCTACCTAGTTTAGTAAACCTAGGAAATCCCACTTTATGTAACCGACGCCGGTTAAAAGGTGAAACCGCCATCAGTTACCATTTAACCCCCAAAAAAACCTTATTTCAAGGTTGGCACATTTCTGAGAGATAATCACATCTTTTGAAAATATGTGATGAAACCAAAGCTGCATGCAAGCAAAACCAACATTAGTATACACATCAGAGCATCTATAGCGATGCACTCAAGCAATCACATAGCCATCTGCCTTCACGGGAGTATCTAGGGAAGTGGGAACTATATCAAGATCATTCCATGTGGTCACCCACCATTACCAACTAGGCATCAAGCTCGTACAAACAATAAGTTTTGTTAACCAACACTTATCCATTTATCATTTGGTAGATCCTTTTACATCTGTTACTAGTTTCTACTTTCATTTCCATTCCCCATCATTTACCTCCATGCAAACTTGACCATATTTTTATCCACACCCTTACATTTCCCATACCTGGACCTTAATCATTCCTATGCATACCTCAGATCCATATGAATCTTTCCATTTCCCTTCCATCTTCATCCAACCTTAGATCTGTCACCTAGCCAAGTTTTATTGATTTTCCTGTAACTTTGACCATACTAATGCCAGTTACCCACAACCGTCCCCAGTTAGCCTAAACCGATACCGGTCATACCAGACCAATGTTGGTCTTTATGTCTTTTACCAGAAACCAAGAACAAAGATCCTAAACTTCCACTAAATACCCAAAATCACCCGAGAATCTTACCATGACTAACATCGGTACCTTTACGGTGACCTTGACCTTCATATTCAATCATAGCTTAGCCTATTGTGAACGAATTTTCTTATTGTAGATGAATGAGATACCTAAATCATTTTAACTACAGTAGGATTTCCTTTATTTCTCACATTAATTTACTTTAAACAATTGATTAACAACCGTCTAGGAAGTATCACACTTCCTAGATCTAGCACATGCTAGGAAGTCCATTGCATATATTGTTTAACTTTTATTTGGTGGTATTTTGTTCCATTTTAGGTAGTTCCTCCAAGAAAAAATGAATCTCTCACGATCAGCTATGGATTTAGAAGTCATACACGTGTAACAACCTACAACCAACATTTCAATAGGTATTCCTCCTAACCCATTACCCTTATTTGTTTTTTCAACATTTTAAGAAATGCTCTAGAATAAGGTGAAACATTTAGAATTTTAATTAACTTTGTTATTAAGACTACTAGGTGTTAGTTTTAATTCTCTTAACTTAATTAAACAAAACCATGCACACATTTGGCATGCCCGGTTGGATGGATCCTTAATCCCTTAACATTCTAGCTTGAATTCTATTTTTTGCTAACCTTTGATATACACATATGGAAAATAATGTTCAATTTCTTAAGATTTTTCTAGTATTATATGTGTAGGTTCTTGTTTAGATCTATCATGCTAATGGGTTGTTGTCAATTTCGAGCTAACTTACTAAAATTTGAAGTGTTGCGATCTTTTTTGTGTCTTTGGCCAAACTTTGACTGCATGAGGGCATAAATGCACTAACCATGGTGCATGCACACTAACCCTGGTGTAGGCACCTCTCAGATGGAATAGGCACATGGTTGGAGTTTCGTATCTCTATTTCAAAACCCCTGTTGCACATACCCTAAACCTGACACATGCACACTAACCATGGCGTAGGCACATCAAACTAGGCACATAAATATCTTGGTGACATTTTTATGTCACTCACAAATTATAAACTGGCACTTTTTGGGAAATAGGTATTAATTGAATTTGAGCTTGCTTCTATTATACCTTTTTAGGAGGTCACATTAACTTCTTGTTATTACTTATGTCTTGTTCATTCCCTTGAACTTGACATAAGTAGGGACATCTTGTTAATTATCTTACAACACCAACTACCTTTTTGAAGCAAACCTAGGAAGTAATTCATTCGATTGATAAGATTAGGTACCAAACATTGTGTCATTATTGACTTATCACTTTATCACATTAGTACTTTAACATTTATACTCATTCATATTCTTGACATTCTTTTTGCATTTCACTTAGGTGTGATCAAAATTTTTGAACACATTTTCAACGTACCTTAGTGAAACTATTGCACATCATAGTTCCTAAGATATGATTAGGAATCACAAATAAAACATTCAAATCACAACAATTGTAATCTTAAAATCCTCAAACAAACAAGGGTCAAACCCTTTCATTGGTCATGATCTTGGGCCTTTATTTTCCACAAAAAAAGAGATAGAAGACATGATAGATCATAGTGGTGATGAATTGGAATCCCCACATGCAGAGTTTGAATTTGACCCCACCTTATTAGAGAAATTCCTTTTAGAAATGAGGATAGGGTGTTGACATGAGTTATACAATTGTGAGCCAAAATTCCCACTAAACATGAAACAATCCCAACTACAAATAATGTTAATGACGAGGAGCGACATCTTATCAACATGGAGTATATTTTAACACATAGACATACTTATACCTCTAACGTGGGAAATGAAAATATAGTGGGATATATGATACATTTCAAAAAAGTACCACAAAAAATTAAGATAGAACAAGAAAATGTTGAACAACCTCTGCAACAAGAAGAAGAAGAGGAATATTTAGAAGAAGAAATCACTATTCAACAAAAAATTACTAACCTTAGTAATAAACTATACTTGTTAACCTCTCATGTACAAAAAGAAACAAACAAGAATGTCCAAAAGACAAATCCTAAGGTCAAAATCAGTGAACTTCATAGGGAAAATCAAGGAGAAGACAATATGGAGCATCATCGTGTATATATCCATGCTTCTCCCACTAAAGAACAATTACTCACACAAGAAGTACAATATATGAAAGTGACACTCGCAAGCCTTCAAGAGAGCAATGTGGGGAGCATAAGAAAATATCAATATGAAGAACTATGTCCCCATCTGTTTGACAAAGCTATGACACTTCAACCTTTCCCTAAAAAATTTGACATGCTGAAATTCGACAAATATAGAGGAAAGGGAGACCCATGAGATCATGTAAAGGATTTCTATATGGCATGTCAAGAGGTGTCCTATAGTGATAATTACCTCATACGACTCTTTCCCAAGAGTCTAGGAGGCCAAGCCTTGGAGTGGTTTACTCATTTACCTCGGGGTTTATTTTTATGTAGCCAAAAGCTGGTAGAATGGTTTGTGTGTCACTTCTCATATGATATAGAAACTGATATCACCATGACAGACTTATGCAACACCAAAAATGTCCTTACAATACATTCACTAGCTTTCCACAATGGTGGAGAGGGATAGCCAGTCGCTTCCCTTGTGCATTCCCTAAAAAACAGCTGGTAAGTATTTTTGTGCCCAATCTAAATCCAAACATCGCTTTCCACCTTCAAATGCATTGTGTTCACACTTTTGAGGAGGTTATTGAAAAATGAGTTCAAATAGAGAAATCCCTTATTTCCAAAGGAAATCTTAAGTCACATTTTAAGGAAAACCAAAGTGTTAAACCTACGGAAAAGATGAAAATATTCAACAAAAACAAGAACATGGTGGGAGACAGGATCATAGATTCCAAACGTGTGCAAATAGTTCAAACTGGTCAACCTTTTAAACTGACCAAAGGACCTATTCAACCACCACCTAAATGTAGAATGTTCACTCCTCTCAATGAGCCTTTTTTGGTCATATTAAAACAATTAGATGCAACTCACATGGTGACTTATCCCACGACACAACCCTTTGATGACAATGCTCCAAAACCATCATGGTACAAAGAGCATGACTATTGTGAATTACATCATGTCAAGGGACACAAAATAGACAAATTTCTACGAATTCATCATTACATCTAAGATCTCATCGAAAATGGGGAGATATAAGTGGACAACCTGTGAAAAAAATTAGATGCCTAATGAAAAGATGGGGATATACAAAGAATCATTCCTAAACATGGTAAGTTAGAGGAGCAAAGCGGATCAAGGATAGTCATCCCGAGTTATAAAGCAACAAATTATCTATATACCAAGAAAGAAAACAATCATTATGATTCACTCATTAGATGTATTCGTTATCCTAGTGGCCATGTGAACACCATTCAAATCAAGGGAAATGAGTGTACTTTGGTAACAATGCGTACTTACCTCATGATTCCATAACCCTCTCGTGTCAACCCCGTAAAATGGTAGGTACAACCTCTTATAAAAACTTGAGAAGACGTCTACCAAGATTTTGATCTTGGATATTATTAAGATATCGAATGTACATAAAGATATTTTATACCAAACTCTTCGAAGGGTCGAAGCGCCACTAGAAGTAGATCTTACACATATTCGGGATGCAAAGAGAAAACATTATACCAAATGAGCACATTTCCTTTAATCATAGGGAAATCCCTATTGAAAATCCAACACATAATCTCCCCTTGTATATTGAGGTATTCATTACCCATTTGATAGATAAAATGTGTGCTTTTGAAACTGGATCATGATTGAATATATGCACATTGAAATTATTTAAGAAAGCGGGACCTACTCAAGAAGACCTCGAGTCAAACATCATTACCATAACTACTTATGAAAACGTAGAAAGAGAGTCAACTAGAACAATCACATTACCCATGGAAGTTGAACCCACTTTTCATCACACGAAGTTTCATGTCTTGGACTTGGAACTCCCATACAATATGCTTCTAGGCTGACCATGGATTCATGCCATACAGGTCGTACCATCAACATTCCATCAATGCATCAAATTGAAACATGAGTTAAACATTATCACGACACAAGGAGATTCGATCCCTTTGCTCTCACTGCAGATCTCTCAATAGTTTTGCACATAATGGTACCTATATGTGTCCCTCTATTGATATAGTTATTTCTCTTCAATCTGAAGCCATGAAGTCCCGAGTAGATTCAAATTCCCTTAGTTCTTGCGCTTGTGGTGCCTCTACATAAATTTATCCTTTTGATTCATGGGAGATGAGTGTTTAAGAATATGGTTATGGAGAATATAATGTGCAATAATCCCTTTTAGTTTTAGACCTCTCATTGTCACCTAAAACTAGAGGTCGACCCAACTATCATTTCAGACAGCCTAGAGATGAGAAAACTATTGGGTCATTTTTACCTAGAGGCTTGTTGGCTGAAGAGAAATTGTTGGATCCACCTATAACTTGGGTCCCAGATGATACTCAAATAACTTGCTACAAAAACCACGAGTATGAGAAATATATCCGAATGATGTATTCCATGGGCTACAAAGGTCTTGAGATGTGGAAGGAATGAGCAAGGACAGTGAGAACCAGTTCCTCTCCCACATTTTAAAATAGAAAGGTACGACATCGAATTATTCCTTATGAGGCACATCCCAATGATCAAGATGCTACTTGCTCGAATGTGAAGATAGATCGACTATTTAGAAAACTATCTGATTCCCATTATAGCCAATACGAGGCCTTGCCTCCATGAACCTTCTCATAAATACCGCTGCCCTCACCATAACCCCTACGAAACCTACACTTGACATTTTTTACCCTTGCCTTGTTTATGGGACCAACATGGTCATATGCCACTAGATCTATTTGAAAACGATGAAGCTATTACAAAATTCATGGGAATTTAGGATACAATCCCCATTGGAGATCACAAAAAGGGCTTCTATATTGACTTAGATACCTATGCCTATTTTGGAGAGGAATATGAGCTTTGTGGTTAGCAAAATTTAAGAAAAATTGAGGGAAAATTTTCCAATGAAAATCCTCAGCAAAATTCAAAGTCCAAGTCGCACAGTGAAAACCTCTTTGAGGCGTTGGCAAAAAAATAGGTACAAAAATCAAAGGACAATAAAAGTGACCATGCCAAGGATGAAAATCTCGTGGAGACATCCTTGGACAAATATCTCAACCTTCCTCCCGATCCCACATGTATGGAGGATTTTTCAAAGTTACTAGTAGAAGAGACTATTGATGTAAACATTGGCACAAAATATGACCCAAAAATAGTCAAGTTGGGATCTTCACTCTCAACATGGGAATAAAAAACATTCACCATGCTGCTATGGGAGTTTATAGATGTGTTCACATGGTCCCATAAGGATATGCTAGGCTTAGATCCAACTTTGGTCATGCAAAACTTAGTTGTACATACAAACGCTAAGCCTATTAATCAAAATCTCAGAAAGATGCACCCGAGGGTGGCTCTCCTAGTTAAGGAAGAGTTAGAAAGATTTCTTGTGGTAGGATTCATTCGACCCATTGATTACTCCGAATGGATATCCAATATCATTCCTATCCAGATTAAGCATGTTGGGGTCGGAATCTACATAGATTTTAGACACATAAATAAGGGATGCCCTAAGGATGATTTTCCATTGCCAAATATTGATATGATTGTGGATTAAACTGCGGGACATCAAATGCTATCTCTTATGGATGGATTTTTCAGGATACAATCAAATCAGGATAGTTGATGAAGATCAACATAAGAAAATTTTTACAACTCCTTAGGGTACCTTCTATTATCGAGGTAACATTGTTTGATCTTAAAAACACATCAGCTACTTATCAAAGGAAATGGCTGTAATTTTCCATGATATGATCCATGATATCATGGAAGACTATGTGGATGATATCCTAAAAAATATAAGATGGTGGATGACCACCCTACTATTTTGCGGTGTATCTTTGAATTCCTATGAGAGTACAAGCTCCGTCTAAACCCAAATAAATGTGTCTTTGGCATGCTATCGGAAAATACTAAAGTGTCTCGCTATTACCGAGATGCCCCCTCCCACAAACATTAAACAACTACGCGACTTGCAAGGAAAATACAAGCTATTCACCTCTTCATCGCGACTTGCCAATAAGTGTCATTCATTCACTTACCTACTTAAAAGGATGTTTCCTTTATCCGGGGACCGAGAGAAATAGTAGGCCTTTGCATTGCTTAAGCAATACTTAGCCAATCCACCTGTCCTCAAATCTCTAACTCTGGTGAGCCACTCCTAATTTATATCTCTACTACTCAATTTTATATTGGTGTGTTGCTCACCCAATATCATCTTGGTCACAAAGAAAAGTTAGTATACTACCTCTGTTGTAATCTCATCTCTTATGAGCTCAACTATCCCCAAATTGCAAAAGCTTTTTTGGCTACCATTTTTATTTTTCAAAAACTTCACCATTGTCATTAAATACCAAAACCAAGCTTATATCAAAAGTTGACGCACTCAAATATTTACTTGTCTAAACCAACCCTTACCAGTAGAATGGCTAATTAGATCATTTTGCTAAGCAAATTTGACATAGAATTTATGTGCCAAAATTTGGTCAAGGGACATGTGCTTATTGATAAATTAGCGAAGCACCTTTACAAGGACAGAACCAGTAAATTTGGATCTTCCGATGATTTATTACTGTACATTGAAGAATTTTTCATGTGGTAGGTACACGTTGATGGATCTTTTACTTTTCATGGTTCAAGGATAGGTGTGGTCCTCATTACTCCTTCTGATGACCCCATACCTTAGGCTTTTCACCTTGGTTTTCCTTTCACGAACAATATTGCAGAGTATGAAGCACTCATCACTAAGATGAAGCTCACCATCAAATGGGAAATTTATCATGTTAAGGTTGTTTGTGACTCGCAGTTAATCATCAAGCAAGTCAATGATGAGTAGAAAGTTAAGGATGAGAAACTCATCCCTTACAAAAAGTTGGTAAAAAGTTTGAAAGAGTATTTTGTGCTCATAACATTTAAAACGATTCCAAGAGAACAAAATAGATCTATAGATGCTATGGAAACCATAGGTTCTATGCTCCACATTCCACTAGAAAGTAATGATATGCCATTCTTTGTGGAAAATCTACGCCAGTCTGTATACGACATGCCAGAATCATGTCTGGATTGTGATGTTGTTGGTCCCAATTCCCCATGGTATGAACCCATCTTCACCTACCTTAAAGACAACACATTCCCTCCTGACATCTCCTATTCTCGAGAAACAAATCCTAAGTAACCAAATAACCCACTATACCCTTTTAGGAGGTACACTCTATCATCGTAGCTACGATGGGAATCAATTACGTTGTCTCGATACGATAAAGTCAGTTCAAGTGAATAAAGAGGTACATGAAAGGGTGTACAGGGCCCATACTAAGAGAATGGTTCTAGCCAAAAAATTGTTGAGAGTGGGCTATTATTGGCCTACCATGGAAATTAACTACTGCAACTATGTAAGGAAGTTTGTACTTTGTCAGAAGTATGGAAATTTCATCCATGATCCATCACAACCCCATGGCCATTTTCTAAATGGGGATTTGATTTAATAGGGAAGCTTACCCCTACTTCATCTGATGGCCACACCCACATCATTACAACTACTGAATACTTTACCAAGTGGGTGGAAGTTGTCCCTTTGACCTATGTAATGGGTGCTCAGATTTCCAAGTTCATCATGAATCATCTTATTTTCTAGTATGGCATTCCTGTAGCCATTGTTACTAATAACAGAAAATCATTCAAAAATAAAACCATAAAGGATCTCTATCATCGGTTTCAAACAAGGTTAAAATGGTCTACACCGTATTATCCCCAAGGAAATGGATAGGTGAGACAACTATTAAGACTTTGGTTTGAATACGGGAGAAGATGGTAAGTAAGATAGGTCATAATTGGCATTTGCAAATCCACCCAACTCTTTGGGCTTACACAGCCTCTATTCACACTCCTACGGGTGCGACACCATATTCCCTGGTATTCGGAATGGAATCTATCATCCTGTTAGAAATTGAGCTTCCTTCCCTATGAATTTATCTCAGGGATTATCTAGATAAGGATGAAGATTATAGAGTTGCTAGAATGATGAGTTAAAACTCCGGGATGAGAAGTGCATCCACATCCTAAATCACCTTAAAGTGTATCAGAATAGATTTTCTTGAAACTACAAAAATAATCATACCTCATCAGTTTGAGGTTGGTGATTTGGTCATGAAGGAAAATCAGTTCAACACAAGGGAAGAACGAGAGAAGAAAGGAAAGTTTGAACCGCATTGGTTAGGACCTTATGTTATCATGGCCAAGTATGGCATAGGAGCATACAAAATTTCCCACCCCAATGGTGATGAGCTCCACAAGCCCATGAATTCCATGCACCTTAAGCAGTTCTATGCTTAAACATGGTGTGAAAATTAGAAAAGCAAACCAAAAATAGGGTAAAAATAATCAAAATACAAAAAATAAAATAAGAGAATTTTTTTAAAAAAAAAAAAGGTCATCTATAAGTGAAAACCACACAATTGTACCACTTTGGATAGGTATTTGGGTGAAAACCGGTTTCGGGTGCCTTGGTAGGATTCATTTTTCGCAAGCATCTTGCATCCAGAGGGTAGTTTCACTTATTCAAGGGCTAGTTCTCGCATCTACCTCCGAGATTCCCTGTGAGCCTAATCTTTTCAAGCCTTGATCGGACTTTATATCCTTTTGTTAGTCTATGAATTCATGGACTTTTTCTATTCCCCATCTCATGTTGGGGGAACTTCTACAACTTCACCTTCCTATTTATAAGCGCATGAAATTGTCAATTATATATTCCCGCCTAACACTAGGGGTGTCCACGCTTTCTTGGTTACCTGTGCATAGCTTCGGAAAACGTAAGAAAAACACAAAAACATTCAAATATGTTATAAAAATAAAAAAAATAGAAAATTCTTTCACAAAACTCAAAACATTAGAATTTTTTTACAAAACTCTAAACAATAGAAAATTGTTTGACAAAAGTCAAATTTATAAAAAATTGTTTCACAAAAGTCAAAACAATAGAAAATTGTTTCACAAAAATCTAAACAATGGAAAATTGTTTCACAAAACAATCTTACAAAAACATTCACTTTAGTTTACTTGCGTTATCTTGTTTCTTTCTTTGCTTGGTTGCTTGTATAGTTGCTTCATGTTTGTACATTTGTATAGTTTGTTGCTTAGACATACTTTGTTAGGATTCATATTTTCTTGTTTAGATCAGATTTATTCTTGCTTGTGCATATTGAAGTGTGTTTTTGCATGCTGGTGAATCATAGTACATTGTTGTGTTGGTTCATTATTTTTTTTTAACATTTGATTGTGTTTTCTTGTTGCATGTGCATCATTTTGTTATCACATCATCATATTTCCATCAATATCATCACATCTAACATCATATATCAAGAAAATGCTAAGTATACATCATACATGAATGCTAAGCTAATCATCACATATCATATCATCAAATGGGGGCAAGAGGGATCACAAATATCAAAATCTATCCCCGCCACACCGATATCATCATGTCATCCCGTCAACTAAATCTAGAACATCACATGAGATATTTTTTTTGATATACTCTATAGATCTATCATCTAAAAATCAAAGCACATATGATACATCAAACATCAAGATACATATGCATGCAAATGTAATCAAAACATCAATGAAATCCATCATTTCATAACACATGTATCAGGAAAAAAAACAATGTCCATATCGATATACTTGTGTGTGGTATATTTGTATCCCAAATAGATATACATCACCGCTATACATAAGAAAAACCTTTATTGGAGGCGTACAATAAGGATGATATACATCGATCAAAGAATAAAACTTCCTTCATCAGAGGCATGTATGTCAAAACTGATATACATAAAAAATCCTTCATTTGAGGCATACAAAAGGATGATATACATTGATCAAATAATACAAATTCCTTCATCATAGGAATATGTCAAAACCACTATATATAAAAATTCCTTCATCCGAGGAATACAAAAAGAATGATATACATCGATCAAAGAATACAATTACCTTCGCCATAGTCATATGTCAAAACTGTTATACATAAATAATGTTGTACATCGAGCACAAGATGCTCATAGCCTTCATCAAGAGGCACATATATCAATACAATATGGATCGGGGTGACCGATGCCCTCGGATGGGCTAGCTGGTGTGTCCCCCTGGTGAAGGCATAATATGAGTGCCACTCGGTCATACAGCTGCCCCATTATGCTCCACCGATAATGAGAGGCCTCTCGATCTCATTGCTCTACTCAATTGCTGGCTATAAGAAGGTGCATGACGCTTAGCCGAAGTGCCTCATAATATAATTATCTATAATAGGATTCTCTACCATCTACTGTAGTTAGATCTCTATGAGTTTATGTTGTCACCATTGTGCCATCTATGTGTCGGAAGGACGTTATCTCTGCGATACTTGGGCAAGCTTGGCCTAAACCACAACTCACTGCTCTCAATCTATCTCTCCAAAGATCACAGTTTTAGTTTAGCCTACATTTGCTAATATAGGCTCATCACCTGAGCCATCTATGCTGCCATATACCGTATCTACTGGAAATGGATGGCACCATCACCTACCGGCTAGCCTTGGCCCGAGCATGATCCTACTCTCTCACCGCCAAATTCCGAGCTCGGGCTTGGTATCTCTCTGTTATAGCTTGTTGTAGCTACTACTTTAAGGTGGCTATCTATACCACTAGCTAGCTACACCATAGGGGCCTATCTATGTGCCCACCCCGTACTGCCGTCTAGAGGCTTGTCCTTTCTCTTGTAGTCTAAGCCTAGGAACCTATGGATGTGCCTGTACTAGTCCCCTGTTGCCTCGGTCCCTACACCTATGTTGCACCCTGCCCATCATGTGGCAGCCCATCAAATGGATCATTTGGGTCAATAGCTATTGCATTCTCCCTCTCGTCACCATTGTAAGAAAGCTTTGGTGGTGGCTGAGTGCCTGCTACCCATGCCTCATCCAGGAATAGTCAAACATCAAGGTAAAATAGTGGTGTACCAATCCATGTAATCAAAAGTAGTACCTAGGTATCTCGATCTATCAAAGCCACGTCCCATGCATGTGGTACCACCTATAGAAAGAAAGATTTAGCTCGGGACACCTATATGCAAGGCCCCATGGTTTTCCTCTCAGCATCTCGGTGGGCATACCACAAATCTGGTTGTGGAACCCTGCACCCTGCCTAGCTATCACTAACATCGGTCTACTCTATATAACTCTATGATGTAACTGCGGCTACCTAGAAGGAAGTTCTCCACCGCACAAACACTAAGCTCTGATCCATCCTATAGCCATTGTATGTTCTTGTAAGGCCTCCATATAATGTCTCTATCTAGCAACTCATCGAACTCTCGTCGATAATGATATAAGCTACCTAGGTTCCCTCGTATGTCGTCACCTACAGAAACCCAAGCCATGTATGTTAGCTCCTCCGGGACTCGGACATGTAATGCACCTATAGGGTGCCCAATAATTATGTGGTCCCAAGACCAAATCTGCAGTAAAGAGGCAATCCCCACCATCTTCTACTAGTGGTATGTAATTAGGTGAAAGTCCCAAGATAGATGTGTCAAGATAGATCGGCTCCAACAATAGTGCTCACCACTAAAAATCCCATGAACCAATGTCATCAGACCCATAGGGAAGGATGTCTCGGTCTTAATAGTGAAAAAACCCACTGATAAGTGACATCACATATAACGGCCCCGGTGCAATGTCGGATCAGCTATACACTCGTGTAACGACATTGTCATGCCATCATGGGGTATCTCATCACGATCAAAACAATCACTAACCACCGCCCGATCGCCCAAGGTCACTCGTGTAATCAATCATCGAGCCTATGATAGGTATGTGGAGAATCCACCATACATCCTCTAGAGGATATTATGGTGATGAGAAGCTAAGTTTGATGTTGAATGTGTCACAAAATTTCTTAACATCCTTGTTTTTGAAGGATTTTCCATTATTGGTGACAATTTTATGAGATATACCAAAGTTAAATATGATGTGTTGATAAATGAATTTTATGATTTATTTTGCTTTAGTTCAATTCAAGGGGATGGCTTTGAACCATTTTATAAGGTTGTCATGATAGAGTGATGTTGTTGTGATGAGAAAGGATTGATAGTGCCAATGAGGTCTAACCACCATTGTGAGAAGGGCCATAACTCATAAGATGGGTAGAAGGCTTGGCTAGGGAAATATATGAGCTCGAATGTTGTTGGCATTTGATGCATTTATTAACATACATGTTAAAATCCTTGTTGATAGTAGGCCAGTAATATCCTAGTCATAAGACACATTTAGCAACAATAGTACCATTGAAGTGTCCATGACATATACCATCATGAACTTCCTTGATGGATTTAACGCATTCATGGGATTTAAGAGATCTTAGTAAAATTCATGTTTGTAAAGGTTACTACCTATGATGAGGTATCGGGTGGCACATTGGAGAAACATTTGTTTAGAGTTATGAGATAGATCGGATGTGATTTTAGATTATTTAAGGTAGTCAAATATCTCTCGTACTAAAGATCATTTTAATTATTTTCGATGATGTTGATAGAAGGGAGTTGATTTTCATGAGATGGTTCATCTAATTTGTGAACAAAAATGAAAAATTTGGAATTATCATTTTCTTATTCCATTGATAAAGAAATGAGAGACCCTAAAGAATGCATTGTGTCCGTGAGTTTATTGGAAGATCGTGTAATTGTTTGAATGGTGTAATGATCAAAGGATTCGAGGAGAAATTCAATATTTGCTTTCTATTTCTATAGGATTTCATTTTTACATTAATAATATCCTTTAATTTTATTAATTACAAGTTGTGAGTCTCCATATATTTCTAATATTTGAATGCCTAACCAGATAGAAATTTCAATATCCATTATTAACGCTTCATATTTAGACATGTTATTAGTACTTTCCAATTTAAATTTTAATGATAGAGGAATATGAGTCCCCTAGGGAAGTATGATGATAATACCAAGACTTCCAACTTACTGGAATTTAGATCCATAAAATAAGAGGGTCATTTTGATAAGTGTCAACTCATGATCATGGATAATGTTGATATATTCATTAGGAAATTGTTCACGAGGAAATTGAGTATCGAAACGGAGCCTCATAGAGCTGATTGGTGATGGCTTGACCTTTAATATATTTTTGTGATATGAATTCTAGGTCAAACTCATTCATGAGCATAAGCCACCAAGTGATGTGGTACCTTTTATATGACTTAGTGTGCATAGTTTGAGTGGAATGAAATTTGGTTAATCATAATTTTTGTGATTGACTAGATAGTGGCGTAGTTTAGAGGTTATAAAGTATAAGGCATAATGTTAGGATGATAATGTAAAGTGTGATCTACCACTACAAGTACACCCCATTATTATAAAATTTTGTCTCGTCAAACTATATTGTGAAGATATTTCACATTTAATAGTCAAGCGGCTTGACCGATTCACCCACCCACATTGATTTTGGTGATTCCTCTTGGGATTAGCTATCAAAAAAAGTTTAGTTTTTGTACAGATCTGTATTAAACATTTAGATTAGAATATAAGACACACTAGCATACTTTTGTAAGATAGCTAGTTGATCATTGTATTAAATGATCAAGATAAATATCTCTGTAGAAATTGTAAAACACCATGGAGTGAAGTGGAAGTTCTGGGCTAAACTTGAGTAAATTCTTAATACAAATAGTGATTTACTAGTGGATATTTTTACTTTGGGTTTCTTGACTTAAATCTTGTGTTATTTGTCTCTTGTTTTTGCTTTTATTTTCTTTCAACTCTTTCTCATTAACCTTTGTTATTCTCCATCTATTTTAAGATATTTGCTGTCTCTAATCAACTTCATATCATAATATATAGTCTTCAACATTTTAATCATGGATCTATATTATGTTGATTGTATTTCCCCTACTAAATCTAAAATGATATCAGAATTGGTGATTGTGCATGTGTAGGATAGATCTAGAATTTTTTAAATTGAAGAGATGAAGAATCTTTAATTCTATTTGTGGATCTATGAAATCTTAAGATTTTCATAGTCATCTTCAAGCAAACTAGGTTTAAAACTTGCGGTTCATGTGTAAATACTATTTGAAATATTTCTTCAATATGGGTTAAATAGTTGTTTAGATCATTTTTGAGCTTTTGTATGCTTAGATATTTTCTTATGCATCTTGTTTCATTTGTTTACGGTTTAAATTCATTTTCTGTGGGCTTATTTTAAGTTTTCATGTTGTTTATAACCGCTTCGGTCATTTTTTGACTTTGGATCCCAAAGATTTATTTATATCTAGTTTTTTTGGGGTTTCTAAGTTTTTTCTAGCAGTAAAAATCTTTATTTTTTTCTAATTTTGTCTTTACAAAGCTTGGGCCAATCATGTTGTCCCATCTGGTTCACATTTTCAGTCATTTATTGAATTTTTCACTAGATCTGATTTTGCGAAGCTCGATCTAATAATTTTAAGCCATCTAGCTTCACTTTTTCCTTTTTATTTAGATCCTATCAATTTTATGAAGCTTGGACCAATAGAATTTCTCCAAATAGCTTCGTTGTTCTTTTTGCGAAGTCGTACCCACTCTTAGAGTACTAAGTGGCTTTAATCGACACATTTCTATCTTTGTGAAGGCTTAGGGCCAATTAGAGGGATCCATCTTGCTTTGTGGTGGTAGTTTAATTGTTTATTTGATTATTAGTCATAAAAATCCAGTAAGTGCTTTATGCATGTCTCCATGTTGGCATACTTGGATTAGTTGTTCTCTGTTATTTTCAAAATACAATCCAATACGAAAGCTCGAGTCACTTAATATTTTGTGTTTTGAGACCTTCTTTAAAAGTTTCTACCTTTGTAAAATCTAAGTAAAAAAATTGATCCATGTATCTCTTATTTCACATTTGTCGATTTACAAAATTTGATCAAATAGAAAAATCAATATTTCACATGTGTCAATTTTTTTCATACTTGCAAAATGCAAGCCATTTAACAAGATCCGCACACACACACACACACACACACACACACACACACACACACACACACACACACACACACACACACATTTCTTATTATTTTTCATATTTACGAAGAAAAAACCAATTGGTATTTGACATGTATATTAATGTTCTAATTATGTCAGCCTTTGCAAGAGCCGTGGTGTCAATTTTTGCTTTAGCTAAGCCACCTAGATTGCAATACTGTCTTATAGCTTTTTGGGACCCGAAATTTATTTTAAGTTTGATTTATTTTGGGGACTTTAAGTCAAATCAAATCAATGTAGTTAAATTTTGGCAAAAAGACACTAAGTTTCAATTTTTAGCCATTATTTTTTTGACAAGTGGCTCTGTTTGACCAAGACTTTGATTTCGTATTGTGTCGAATGCAAAATAACAATCCAATTAATTTCACACATATGTATACAATTTTATTTTAATTAATTATCTTCTAAATTATTATCTATATTGTGAAATATTAACTAATTAAAAAGTTACAAGTATATTTTTGTTTTGTTGTTGTCGGTCTTGTCATTTTTTTACATGTGTTTATTTTGGTTATTATTGTCGCAGACTAGAAAAGGCATTGAGTTTAATTTTTAAGGTTTTATATCTGCCCAAGGATCTATTTTAAATCGAACACATGACTCTCTTTATATTGTTGATATGTGCCATGTGTCAACCAAAACCTTGGCTATTTTTAAATTTTATTATTTTCTAAGTAGCTCTTCTTTTATCCCATATGGCTCGTTTTTGATCTCATCCCTTTTAGTTGTTAAATAAATCATGAAGCTACTCTAGCCCAACTAAGTCTAAGCTCGGTTAGCTCGCCTTTAATTTGACCCCAACTTAGCTTTGTCACATTCATAATAAATTCAATCAAATCAATTTATTTCTTGACTAAACTCAAGTTGTGTGCATTTGTATAGCTATTAAAAGGATCTCCAACTAGTTTTTTCTCTTTGTTTGGCTTCCTTGATTTTTTTTAGTTATATTTGTCTCCATTACCATCTTAACATTAAAATGGATAGTTTTTCTAAATTTTTTATGGATAAGTCTTAGATGTTTAATGGAACAAATTATAGGATTTGGAAAGTTTGTTTAAAATCCTATTTTATGGCTAGGAAGCTCTGGGATATTGCGACTTGTATAGAAACATGTCCCACATGGAGAAAAGCTAGCCCTAAATACAAGAATCCCCTATCTCAATGCATGTAATTTATGCTAACTCATGATGAATTTTGGTAGTTGCGTGCTAATAATCATACATCATGAACCCCTACAAAGATTAATTAAGAAATCCTTAGCCATGTCAAACCATGAACAAATTTTTGTCACAAAGAAAGAAAGTATTATCACATAGGAAAAATATAATTGATATCATATTTTGTAATTTATCAAGTGCATTTATACATCATGAAAGATGTACTTGGAAGGTTACAAATAACATGTTCATGTTCTTGCATGATGGTTTTGTAAATCTTCCTCTCGCCCTCCTCTCGAGTATCCTAAAACTGAAACTATTATGAATTTATTTTTTCAGTCACCTTTTGATATAATGGATGTAGACATTGAGGGGGATATATTTCAATCATTGACTCTAACTAGGATGATTATGTTAGGAACTTTCATGAACATTGTTTTTCTAACTTTTTTATAATAATTCTTTTGTCAAAAGAATGTTTTTGATCTGTTAAATCATGTTTCTTTGCATAAAACTCGATCATATATGACATGTATAAGCTAAAATTTATGTTACATGGTCAGTTTCTTGTATGAATATTGTTATTACTCTTGAATTATTCGACTATCTTATCAACTCGCTTATCTATCGAGTTTTATCTTTGTATAAAAGGCTTGGTATAAGATATATATGTTTGTGGATAAAACTTTTCACATGATTAGTAAAATATTATTATATGCATATCAAATGACACTTGGGGATGCCTTTGTGTTTATATTGGAGATGTCCAATACTTATTGCATTTAATCTATATTTTATGAAGTGTAATATGTTTTAAGTCTTTAAAAAAAAAAATTAGTTGTTAATCATATCGATATGTTAGTTGTTATACAACTAACCTTTATACTTAGTTAAAAGAGAAAATTTGAATGATTTCTATTATTTTTATTATGATATTTTATGGTGTTGTGTTTGATATGTAGTTGGATTTGTGATCAATTTTTTGATGCAGGTGCCATCACTTGGACAGAAAAAGTGCAATGTTGCTAAAGAGGTTGTTGGCAATGATACACATAAGAGCTAAAGGAAGTATTCCTCCTCTATGTGAAGGCCAAATTGATGTTGATAAATAATCCATTTTTACATCATAGATCTTGTTGCAGATAACTTCCCCAAACCATTGTGTGTTGGGAACTATTGCAAGTCTTGTGACTTGTTAAGCCTATCGAGTTTACATTGAGGGGGAGTGTATGACAATTCCACCTCATGACGGCTTATGATAAAAGACCCATGTAATCTTTTAAGAGTGGATCATGACCACCTACTTTGTATGTAACAAATTTATCCCTTAAGTATTGGTTACACATGGCTGTAATATTGTATGTGAACCGTAAGTCGATGAGAAAATGCATAAGGAATTTTTTTAAACATCCCATACTTCCTACATCTTGTAATAATTAAATATGTCACTCTATGTGGAGTTGTAAATCTAAATGAATCTTTAGTTAGGGGTATTCCTTAGTTTATAAAAGGCTCCATAATCCTATTAAATTATTCATATGTAAAGAATCTGGTCTTAAGAAATTATGTATGGGAAGATCTATTGATTTCCCTTGTTTGCATGTTATCTTGAATCATTGTGCTAATTCAAGGATCTGTAAATCCTTTTGTAGAAAAAGGTAAATTTTTCATGAATGATTTTTCTTCCCACTTAACATTAAGGGGGAGTGTAAGGGTGATAATTGCAAGTGGGATCTACCACTGTAGTATTTCCCAATATTATTAAATTTTATGTAATCAAACTGTATTGTGAAGGTCTTTCACATTTAAGAGTAAAGCAACATGAAATATTCACCACCCACATTGATTTTGGTGATCCCTCTTGGGATTTGCTATCAGAAACATTTACATTTTCTATAGTCCAAAGATTGAAGACTGATATCGAATGTAAGACACGCTAGAAGACCGTAAGACAACTAAATGATCATTGATCGAATGATTAAGAGAAAGATCTTTACTGAGACATTGTAAAAAGACTAGTGAGTGAAGTGGAAGTGTTGGGTTAAAATTGTATAAACTCTTAATACAGAGAGTGCTTTACCAGTGGAGGTTTTTCCTTCATGTTTCTCAACTTAAATCTGGTGTTATCTGTCTCTTGTTCTTGTTTTTATTTTCTTTCAGATCTTGCTCATTAAGCTCTGTTATTCACTATCTATTTTAAGATATTTATATGTCTAATCGACTATATATCATAATGTTTAGTCTTTTGCATTTTAATAGTGGATTTGTAATTTGTTGATTATATTTCCCATGCTATATCTAACACATAACACAATTTTATAGCTTTTTTATAATAGGTTTCATATTTATGGAGAGTGTGACTTATGTAGTAAAAGGCCTTTTTATGACCTTTCTCATCTTTATGAGTGATTATGGCCCCTAACACATGATCTATAATACATATGTAAATGTATAATGGCTCAACCTCATGAGGAGGTGTGAGTACATGTTGTGATAGAAATTATTGTTTCAATTCATCAAATGCTTTTTGAAAATTAAGATACCATTTAAAATAAATGTCTTTGTAGAGAAGGTGGTGAAATGGTTAACAATGGTACATATGTTCGATATGAAGTGTTAGATAGATTGTAATTTAGCTTTAAGACTAAGCGGTTGGTTGAGATTTGATGAATGAGGCATTTTATAATTTATTTGATATTGACTAGGTCTACTTTAATGCCTCATATGGATATGATGAAACAAATATTTTTCCGGTGAGAGTACCTAAAACACATTTACTAGGGTTAAGAAAAAGTAAGTATTGGATAAGATGAGTGAATATTGTGTCAAGGATGGTGATATGATCTTTTTTTTATATTTCCTAGGAGATCTTCTACATAATCCTCGACAATTTAATGGAAAATATCATGGAAGATATATGTCATGGCATGTTGATAAGTGGCTCCAACATTTTTAAGTACAAAGGGCATGACATGGTATAAAAAAATTCCCAATGGGTAATGAAGGAAGTTTTGTGTTGAACATTAGTGGCGATTAGGATTTGATTGGAACTAGAAAATCCATTCATAAGGAAGAGTATTTCATGGTGGCTATTAGACCAAAAACTTGATCGATGTTCGGAAGAGGGAAATCATCTTTAGGAAAAGAAAGATTGAGATCCTAAAGTTAGTATGGATGTGTGTCTTTCCTAAATATTTTTCGTGGGTATATTGTTAGAGACCCAATGTGGATAGTCAATGTATATGATGAAATTAGTGGAGAACAAGAATTGTAACTCTTATTTGATAAGAAGAACTATGAGAGGGTACATGTTACGAGTTTTTTTGTGTGGTTTGACTTAGGGTAGGTGAAAATGTTTTTACGATGATGTTGGGGTTGATACTTGGCATATCACTATATGACCAGGAAAACACTTGACTATACTTAGATAAGAAGTTGGTGAAATCATTTAATTATTATTGTTCTAAGGATTGGACAAATTTAACTATGCAGGGCTCTTGAGGGGTTCCTATGTTAATTTCGATAGTGGATTCCTTGATAAGGTTTGATGTTTCTGGTGGAAATGGTCCTATGCTCCCATATGGGAGAGGATAGCTTGATTATCATGACATTGAAGGATATTGATGGTGGGTGAACCTTATTCAACCATTTCTAACTAGATGAGAGGAAGTGATTTTGTGACATTGTTATTTTGATAATTAAATGGACCTAAGGAGATATTATTGACTAAAAACATGTTGGTGGGATGGACACCATATGGTCAGTGTCCATGGATCGTCTTGTTCTTCTCAAGATGACGATTGTGATTCTATGATAAAGTATGTGAAGATGATTCAATAATGGTCCATTCATATCCTAGTTTATTTTTAATGTGGTTTGAGGGATTTTTGGTAATTAAATCATGTATTCCCTATTTGTAGCATCCAAATTCAAAACCCTTCCATTCCAAAGTGATAAAGATACATTTTTAAAAAGGTCGGATTATATAAATAGTTTAAATCTGACATGAATAGTATGGCGTGGTGTTGATGAATATATTTTGAGGAAGGGTGATTGATCCCTCCATAGAAGAGATTCATTTTTAGATATGCGGGACCATAGGAGATAACATCTCCAACGTTACGCTCATACATAGGTTGTTTTTCTTATCTTCCATATGTTCCGGGTTTAGGAAGAAAATTCAAGATAAGGAGATACTACAACCCCAAAGTGAAAGACGTTCCATAATGTCATCAAGGAGGATTCATCAGGTAGTTTGGATGATGGGATGGATGTGCTGGTAGATGCTTCATCATCGGATTGAAATTTGGATTTAGGTATAAGGACATGATTTGGATGATATGTCATTTTGTAGTCAAAAAACTGATTAGGATCCACAAGGACTTTGAATGTTTTACCTTCATGTTAATCTTTAATACACCGGTGGAGTGTCGATGGGACACAATGCATGGCACGTATCCAAGATCGTCCTAATAACATGTTACAATAGAACTCTCCATATATAATATAGAAGATTTCAAGAAGGATTTTAATGCCGACTTTAAGAGGTAGGATTATTATACTCAATATGGGGGTGATTGTATCATTAAAATCTCGAAGTAAGATTGGTGTTTGGCGATAACAATATTTTCTAGTCTAAATTGGTTGAATGTGATGGATGATATGATATTGATCGCAGTTCCACTATTGATCATGACCCTCTTGAAAAGGACATAATTTATTTGGGTGGTGATGAAGAGAGGCATGTCATGATCCTCTAGCCGAAGTGATGGTATTTTGGCGTAGGAAAAGGAAATGGATGACGATGTTTTGAGAGAACCTACAAATTCTGTGGAAGATTTAGGGTCTTGTATAGTACTTGATATATAATAAATGTCTTCGATGCTGGATTTTTTTGATAGTGATGTCTACACAAACTCATAAAGTGACATTTTGATAGGGTCTTGGTACCATTGTTTAATGAGATCTTTTTGTATAGTGGTGGAATATGGTGGAGAAGTGGGGATGGAGATTTTAGTATCAGGTTGTGATGTCTAATTAGATGTATTAAGAGAAAGAAATATAGAATACTTATATTTATCTTTGGATGGGGAACATGTGAGTTACGTATGTGGTGGAATGGCAACAAAGGTTTTAAGTTTACTTTATTTTGAAAGATTAGGCTCGTGGGTATGTGATCGAGTAGTAATGTGAACATCATCAATTTGATATGCAAGAATTTTAGTGAAATATTCTTTAATAGTGGGAGATGATGAAGGTATCAATGTGGTGGTTATAGATGTTGTGTGGGATTTCTTTTATTTGTGTAACTTGAAGGGAAGAAGACCTTTACTCTCAAGTTTTTTAATCGCTACGTGAAATTATTTACAATCTTAAAAATAGTATCTTACGTTTAGTGGTAGTAAAACAAGGCTTAAAAATTATACTAGGAAGGCTTCTAGCCTCGAGAGTTGGATGGTTTAAGAGGAGGAAAAAATATGAGTGATTTTTGAAGGATATTTTTAGAATTCATGAAAATATTTAAGGAAATAACATCTCATCTAGTTTGGAAATTATGGGAGATGATACTTTAGGAGTGGGTTTTTTTGTTGATCGTTAATGAATAGTTTTTCATTATGTGATGATGATAGGTGATTTAGATAAAGGATACAATCCTAGGATAAAGGGATGATATTTTAATTTTTGTATTGCAGTAGTTGAATGATTTTGGGATATGATTGTAACCTTTTTAGATGGTAGTGAAATAATATTTTTAAGGTTGTGTGGGTGATATTGGGCCAAAAATAATCATATGGGATAACGAGTTATTTCGAGATATTTGTAAAGAGTTGGCAAATTAGCTAGGTGAAGAGGAAGTAGAGATGAAAGAATAAGAATCATTTTTGAGTATGTGTTATGTGGATATTTGTTATTTTTATCCTTGTATTGGTTCATGGTTATTACTAAATGAAGATGCGGGTGTGGATTTAGTTATAGAAATTGTTTTTCGATGTTGTTTATTATGGTATGATGGGCTTGAACATTATTTGTTTTTAGTTGAATAGTCAATGGAGAGTGATATGGAAATGGTTGTTTGAAGACATAAATATTTTGATTCTAAGGTGTGTTAGGATTATCCAAATGTATCTCAACCTTATCAATCAGATCATACAGAAATTTTGAAATAAATGACACATATCAATGTCATCGCCTTTAACCTTATGGTACTTATGACAGTTTATATCCTTTTACCAAGAGGGTTATGAAATTAAGGTATCAATAAGACAGATACATGAAAGGGAGATCACATTAGTAGTGAGAACTTTATCCAAAACCACACTATAAGTTTCTCTAATGGGGGTATAATTATGTTGAGGATGGGAGTGTCTAGTTTTCAAATATTTCTTAGGACCAGATTTGATGACTACTATATTAGCTGATGACTTGGGTTTATCTTGATTGGAGGATGGTTTGGATGGAAATTCAGATTTTGGTTTCTTTGGTCTAAGTTTGACTCTTCCTTCTTCGAGAGTGTGAAGTTCTATTTTACGGGCCATTCTACAATATTTGTAAAATTTTCTAAAATGTTTTATTTATAGTGTGGAATATATGTGCTTTACACATGAATGGTAAAATAATTCGATCAAATCTATTTGTGGGAGAGAGAATGACAATTGATTAATGATACCTTGCAGTGGTGAAAAATTCTGTGATGGAATCATCCATGAATTGATTAATTATATAAAGATCTGTAATGGTGATTTTATGGATGATGTTTATTGAATTTTTTTTGATGAAGAGTTGATCAAGTTATGTGAATGAAAAGAGGGAGTATGGTGGAATGCTTGTATACCAGTGTAAAGTAGGACCAAAAAAGGACATGGGGAATTTTCTTAATATACGATCCTTGTTGTGAGCTATAAGGTAACAATCATGATGAAAATATTGGATGTGTTTTTGAGGATCTTCCTTCTTATAGAATTTGATAATTTTTGGAAGGTGCCAGTGGGGAGGGTAAGCTTTGTAGGGTACGGAGGGATGAATAGGTTCATTGCATTTTTTTAATATAGTGTATTTTTAGGGCCCATGGAAGTGGATTCATGGTTAGATATCCTATCCATTAAATCATGAAGGGGGACAGTTTGTGGTGGTTGTTGTGTACTAGATTAAGATAAGACAATTTAACTAAGTGAAAATTAAACTGTCTTGTTAATATGGATGGTATTGTTGTGGGATATGTTGTTGGAATGTAATGTTTTGTTGGGGAATATTCATTGGGATGTTATAGGTGGGATGTGAAACCAATGGTTGTGATGGTCGATGTATTTAGAAGGGATTGTGATTGTTGGGGAATGTGTTGAAAGGGAATATATGTGTTGATAAGAGTTTTTGAATATTGATATGCATATTGGGAGTGTATAGAGGTGAAAACAAGGGGCTGTGATTATTATGATATATTATTAAGAGGAATAGAGATATTGGATAGGGGGTGCGATGGTTGTGGTATAGATTGGGAGAAGGAAAGTGATTGGGATGGTTGAGGTATGTGTTGTGAAATAAGTGGGGTTAAGGACTATTGTTAAATGGGATGGGTACTAGTAACAATGCTAGTGTTGATTAAGGATGTTGATATAGAGATAGACATATTAATGTTTTGAAGAGGTGGCATATTTATTTTAGAGGGTGGTGGTTGAGACATGTTAGCAAGAACAACATTGGAGCTTACATTAGGTGTTTGGATAGTAGAGGAAGCTTGACGAGTTTGTGTAGATGGAAAAACATTTTTTTTTTTGAGGTGGTGGGGAACTAGTCTAAGGGTATGGTGAATATGTTGGTTGTTGAGTGGTCGTGTCTTATGAATAAATCATGTTAAGGTCAAAAGTGATGACAAAAATCAAAGACACGACGTTTGATGTTTCGGTCATTGCCCGGGATCGAAAGAAGCCCACCCGTAAGTAAACTCTAAATATGGTACCCACCATTGGGGCATCATGATCGGGTGTAGAATAAAAATATATCAAATGGATGACTTGTTCATGATTTGGATCAATCAAATGGGAAAAAAAGTGAATGAAATATCGTGTACATAAGGTATTAGTTCAGGTATTGTTGATTGAATGTGGACACCCATGGTAGAAAGGTATGCATTAAGAGCATCAGGGTTTGAGTCTAAGACTTCTAAAAAGACAAGGTCTCCACTATCAAATAAGCAAGGACTAACAGGATCCCGTATCTCGATGAAGCAGATTGACTACTCAAAGAATGTTGTTTTTTGCGATTTTCTAGTCGGGGTGATAGAGTAGCTCGTTATTCCTCTATGAAATGTGATTCGTCTTCTATAAATGATTGAGGATTTTACATAGATATGTGGAGATTTTTTACCATAGTTTAAGAATTTTTGATACGGTATTGTTGTATTGTAAGAACCATAGAAATAAACAAAAAATCACCTAATAAAAAATAGAGTAGATAGTTGATTACAAACAATGACACATCATCACAGATGAATTTTTTTATTATTTGGATTAATTTACAAGAAAATTGAAATGTGTCAAATGGCTGATAAGGTTCTTAGAAATGATCCTCTAAGGATGTTCTCAAGAATGTTGAAGGATGGATTCCTTCATATACCCAAAGGTATGTGAGGCCCAAATATGTGTTAGTGACAAGACATGGTATGGTATTGGGGATTACCCCCTCACTTTATGGTCCCATAGTAATAATAGAGTTGGGTGCTTATCAACTATACCGACAACCAGCTTTTTTATATGTGGCCAAAACATCAAGTCACATTCCTTATTGGGTGATTAAATCGCAATAGTTTCACCTAGGTATAAATGTCTCAATGTAGTTTATGTTTTATTTCATTTGGTTGTGTACGAGGGAGATTAAGTAGATGTAGTATATTAACCTCCCAATTAGACTATGTGATCAATAAGGATGCAAATTTCATTTTAATCCTAAAATAATGGTTGATTTTGATGAGGACATGAGACAACAAAATACGATGCTTGAAAATGAAAATAAAAGAAGAGTAATCACCTATGAAACACTTTTTTTTAATTCCTAAAATTTTTATTTTTATTTTTAGCAATGAAATAATGTAGTAAGAAGAAGCCTCCAAATAATAAACCTACTAAAAGGTTAGCGAGAAGACAAAAATAAAAATAAAAATGATGTTAGAGGCTTACTAACCGAGTGATCGAAGTAATCACAAAGATCATCGCGATTGATCGAGAATCACCTGGAAAATCACCCTAGTCACCTGGCAATTTGACCTGGAAAAATAAAACCAACCTTAGAATACGATGGGGTTTAATGATACCCATGAGTGTGGATTTTGATGTTGATGGTTTTTAAGTCGTCAAGTTTGAATGAGTGTATTGTTAGTTCTCATTTTGATCTTGACCTTTTATCTTGAGTATTCCCTCAAATTTTTCTATTTTTGGTTTGTTAGAGTTGAAAACACGTATGCTTAAAGAATTAAATTGTGTTGAATACAAGTGCAATCCCATATTTGAATGTGAATCCTCTCTTTTGGTCAAGTAATGTGATAACCATGTCATCCTTGAGTGATCCCTATGAAAACATTGACGGTTGATCCTGTTTAACCATGAAATTCTCTCTTGGATATTGTCCATATGATCTCTAGTGAAAATTTCACTTTGTTCTCTGATTCCCGAAGATATGTGGCATGATATAATTGGTGGCATTGTAATGGGTTAGATTTACACAATTAAACAAATTGGTTAAGGAAAAAAAAGTGCAATCCAAGTGTTGAAGCCCAAAATATATTCCCATGGATATTCATGTCAAATAATGCAAAAGGATAAGTTTTCGCCGCTCTTAGAAACAAATACATATCAAAATGGGATAGGAAAGGGGAATAAACTTAGTAAAGCACTTTTGCATCGTGGTGATGGATTGAAAAATGTAAAGAAAATTTTGAGGCCCTGTCAAAACCAATCCGGCACTATGATAATTCTTCACCGGGAACTCCTCGTGCTATGATTATTTACTAATGCAAGCATTTAGTTTGGTGCATGTAATCTGGAAACAAAACAACAACATAACACAAGAATACCATCGACTATGATAAGACAGAATGATGAAAAATCTGAAATATCAAAATAAATTATAATATTAACATGAAATTGTTACAATCTCACTCATGAGGTACTTCAAGTGTTATTGACTTCACTTGCCTTTCACCAAGACTATGGGAGAAACTTTACAATTACACCTCTTAATGGCTTCTTCAACACACCTTTAAACTGATGGCTTCCTTCGCACACTTCCTACAATATTTCTCACTACTTCTTTCTATGCTAAATGAGGGGGGTGGCCTCCTCTATTTATAGAACTTCCAGGCTTATCCATCTTATCTCTAAGATAGGATAAGAAATCCACTGACGAATCATATTCCATACCTTAACTCTTATCTCGTACATGTAAGCTTATCTATTAAGATAAGATAAACCTTATCATTTTACATGGGTTCCACATTTTTAGACTTTTTACAAATAAAATACAAAAATATTTATGACCTCACTCCTTGTCTTTATTACCAATCTAATATTTCTAATTCCTAATCATGTAGACCCTACTTCTCTAATTACCCAAACTTTGACATTTTAACATTACCGGACCACTTATGACAAATATTTACTTTTACAACATTCCTATTGTACTTTGACTGCTACCGTACTCCACATTATTGGCGGCACCGCATCGATGGTGCCATTATCTTCTATCGACGCTACTACTAATTATACTTAACAACATCCTATTCCTAATACATACATTAATGAAATAGAAATTACGGAGGAAAATTTTAGTGTCGAAATCTTCCCCTTCCTAGCTTCTACTCCGTCCCTGAGTAGACTATTATGGTGCTTGGAAAATCTTCAACTTGTCGTGGTTGACCCATTTCGTAATGGGAGTGCCATCCAATTCCTCCGGTTAAATGACGTACCATTTTCATGCACGCAACCTGCTATTTTGTAGGGCTCCATCCATTTTGGAAGAAATTTTTCTCTTCTTTTTTTTGTATCTGGAATCATATACTAGAACCAAGTCATTCACATGAAATGGAGACCACCGGATCTTTTGATCAAAGTATTCCTTCTGCTTCATTTTCTTCTTATGGCTTGTATCCTTTGCTATTTCTCTCATTTCCTCCAGCAAATGAAGATGTACCAACCTTTCTTTTACTGAATCACTTTCATCCATCCTTTCATTTTTCATAACTCTCACAGTGGGAATATCAAACTCAATAGGAAGAACTGGATCAATGCCATAGGCCAACTAAAATGGGGAGTATCCTGTTGCTGACTTTGATGTTGCCCTATATGCCCACAATGCTGCATGAATCCTTTTATCCCATTTATGTACCTGCAAGGCTGCATCTTTTGCTAGAATTTGACACAACACAAAATTTGTTCGTTCCACCTGTCCATTTATGCTTGGCTTGTATGTTGTTGCCTTCCTGTGCTTAATAGAAAACTTATTGACTAGGGCTTCTACCACCTCATTAATGAAGTGGCTTCCTTGATCTATTACAATTTCTAATGGGCAACCAAATCTGGTGACAATGCGTTCATACATGAACCTTGCCACTTCATCCATGGAAGCTGTTTTCAATGGCCTAGCTTCAACCCACTTGGTTAAATAATTTGTGGCAACTACAATATACTTATTTTGGTGTGATGTAGTTAGAAGTGGACCTACAATGTCTATTCCCCACTTTTCAAAGGGACCAAGGGGAAGAATAGGACATAATGGAGCTGATGAAGTCTTACGGTTACCATGTGTTTGACAAATATCACATGTCTTACAATAATTATAACAATATTTAAAAAGAGTGGGCGGTGATAACCCGCATCCAAGATACTTCTTGATGTAAGTTGTCCAGAGAAGTGCCCTCCACATGTACCATTGTGAAATTCTTCTAGCAGAGTTCCTTCCTTGATCACGTCCAATCCCTCTCTCAGATTGTCCATCGTGTCCTATTCGAAATAATACTCCATGCAAAATAGAATATGGACGACTGGCTTGAGTAATCTTTCTCTTAGTCTTTGCATTGGCACCATCAAGAAACTTGAATTCATTCAGATAATTCCAAATATCTATGTATTTACTAGGGATTGTGTCAAGGGATAACAATGCTGCATCGGGAAATCATCATCATCACAAGATGATCCTAAACCATCATAGGCTTCGAGAGAGTGCATCGCATTGACATGCTTCTTTCTGGCCTATCTATAATATCAAATTCAAATTCTTGTAGAAAAATTATCCATCTTACTATCCTCCCCGATGGGTTAGGCTTATTTACAATATATTTTAGAGCTCGATGATCTCATTACAACTAGAAATTTTTCCCAAAGCAAGTAATTTCTAAACTTCTTTACAACAAAAATGATAGCGAGCCTCTTTTTCGCCATGTATAATTTACCTCAAGACTACTCATTTGTCTCGCTCCCAAAGTAAATTGGATGTTCATTCCCATTTTCATCCTTTTGGCTCAAATTACTTCCTAGTGCTGCATCTGAGGCATCAGTGTACACAATGAATGGATTGCTCCAATCTAGATTCTTCAAAACAGAGAAGACACAGGCTTCCTTCAATTGTCCAAAAGCTTCATGCGCCTTATTTCTTGGTTCATAAGTAACATCCTTCTTCAAGAACTCGGGTTAGTGGTCATGTGTAATCTTTGAGAAATTCTTGATAAACCTTCTATAGTAACCCACATGGCCTAAAAATGATCTCAATTTACTTCTATTAATAGGAAATGGTAAATCTTTGATTTTTGAAACTTTATCGTGATCGCACCAATACCATCTCTGGATACAACATGCCCTAACAAAACGCCTTTAGAACATCCAAAGACACACTTTGTAGGGTTTAGTGAGGCTTGTGCTTCATCTAACCTTTGAAATGTTGTCTCCATTTGGTGCAGGTGGTCCAACTTACTCCCATAGATGCAAAAATCATCCGTAAATACTACTCGATGAAGGTCCTAATGTAGGGTTTAAACACCCTATTCATCAAACGCTTGAATGTTACTAGAGCATTACACAACCCAAAAGGCATAACTCTATAAGAAAACATTCCCCAAGGAGTGGTGAACGTGGTCCTCAGCTGATCTTTCTTTGCTATACGAACTTGGTTGTAGCCACTATATCCATCAGCAAAACTATAGCACTCTGGCCGCCTACTTCGGCCCAAGATCTGATCTGAAAATGGAAGAGGGTAATGATCCTTCTTTGTTGCCTTATTGAGCTTCCTGTAATCAACACAAATGCGTAGCTTCCCATTCTTTTTTATTGAGATCACAATGGGAGAAACCCATTTTGAATTCTCCACAGCAAATATGAATCCTGCATCAAGCAACTTATCTATTTCTTCTTTTACAGTCTTGGAAAAATTAGGATTCATTCTATATGGCATTTGCTTTATGGGCTTAGCACCATCTACCAGCTCAATACAATGTTCTACCCAACTTACTTGACGGAGTTCCTTGTAATCAAAAGTGAATAGGTGTATGTACCTTCGAAAGAGCTGGAGGTAGGATTCCTTCTCACTCTCCATCACAGCATCACCAATCTTTATTTGTTGGAGACGATCATCAACTTCTTCTTCAGATAATTTTATGGGGTCATGAGTTGGTGTGACTGGAAGGATATCCATGACTGAAACATCCACCTCGCTTTCTTCATCTTCAGTGTCCACTTCACTGGTACTAGAGTAATCAGAGGATGTCCAATCATCAGTTTCATCACTTGAATCCACAGGTTCTGCTTTATGATGTCGAGGGATCACATTTATCTTCACCCTCTCTCTACCACATCCAAGTGTCATGAAACCTTCATTCCAGTAGTTTCTTGCATGAACTCTCCTTAGCCATGGTCTTCCCAGCAGCATTGGGTACGCAACAGTACCATTTTTCATCACCTGAAAGTCTACCACACATACCACACCCATAACAGATATTGCCACATTTGAAACTACACCTTCGGTTTAGTTTTTCCTTTATTTAATGACCTTAACATAAGTGTTGAAGGGTGATCAATTTTAGACCCAACATATTCATTACGAGACTCGGTCATTACATTAATCGCAGCACCTCCATCAACTAAGACATCATGAATTGAAATACCATTACATAATACCTCGGCTTGTGGAGCATAGGGATCTACCTCTACCTCCAAAACAGGGACCTCAACCTCCTTTCTTCTTCGAGCATTGAGTCCACCTCATAACTCCCGCCTCTTCTCGAAGACATAGCCAAGAGTTGACCATATGTAATATTTGCGCAGCCTTTTGGACAGATCTTCCAAGATGGAGTATGGTCCTTGCCCCCGTGAAATCGAGAAAATCCCGCACACCCAAATTTCTTCTCCTATGTTTCTTACTAGTTTCTTCTTTCATCTTCTTAGGATCATTTCCATCTTGATTATCTTTTTCTTTCTTTCTTTTTGTTACAAACACATCTACTTCATTATTTCTACTCTTATCTACTACATCAAAAGAATTCACAGGTTCTTTTCCTTTATCATTATCTCCTTTACCAGATGTAGAAGCTCTATCTGGACAATTATATTTATAATGACCCTTTTTATAACAACCATAACAAATAACTTCAGAAATATTTATTTTTGGACCTCTATCTCCTCCCTGAGAACTAAATTCCTTTCCTTGAAGAAGATTAATAGTTAACTGACCCATATTTTTGAGCAGATCTTCATACTCAGTAGATATATTAGGAGAAATATTTTTGCTCACCGGGAGTGGTTGTGGATTCAGGACTAAAGGTGCTGGTGTAGGCTCTACTTTAGCAACAATTTCTTTGGGCTCCTCTTCCATGCTTTCTTCTTGCCTTCTTGCAATCTCCTTTGCTTGTTCAATGGTAGCTGGGCGGTCATACTTCACTCATTGTCTAATCTCTGGCTTCATCCCAAGAATGAAGTGCTTACAGAGGAGATTATCCACGCCATTCATCAACCCATCCACTAGTCCTTCCTTCGGATCTGGGCATCGAGCTTCCTCCTTAGCTCTAGAACACGAGCATGATAATCCCTTATCTTCTCCTTCTCTCCTTGGGATAACTTTGTGATCTCGATCACGAGATCTCGCATATTTCGTTGTTCACCAAATTCTTCAAGAAAACTTTCGTTAATAAATCCCATGAATTTTTTGCATTATCACCTTGTGTTTCAAACCACCTAAGTGCTTTGAACCATCCAAAAAGGTAGGAAAAGATTCAGTCCATTGTTCTTCTTATAAGGCCATTACAAATACAAGATCGCTTAAACTCTTGAATGAAAGAAGAAGCATCTTCATTAGATTGAGCTGAAAAACAGAATCTTTCCCATTTTCAAAAGTAACCACCGTGAAATACCAACTCACAAGTACAATCAACAAGACTTATGTGTACAAATAATTGGAATCACTATACTAGAAAGTGACTTTACACCTTTCTAAGGTAAAATAGAAATGACCACGGTAAACTATGGAAAAACTTGACTTACTGCGGTAAAAACTGACTTTACTATGGTAAACACTATTCAAGGTAAAAAGTGAAGTTACTGCGGTAAATACTATTCATGGTAAAAAGTGAAGTTACTGCGGTAAATACTATTCATGGTAAAAAGTGACTTTACTACGGTAAATACTATTCCAGCAAAAATGACTTTACCATGGTAACTACTATTCATGGCAAAAATGACTTTACCATGGTAACTACTATGCACAGTAAAAACAAGGTTACCCTCTAATTGATTTTTGACTAAGTGGGAATATCTCTCCAGAAAATCCACCAACGAGGAATGGTCCCGGCAACGGAACCAAAATGTCAACACCAATCCGGCACTATGATAATTCTTCACCGGGAACTCCTCGTGCTATGATTATTTACTAATGCACAGCCTTTAGTTTGGTGGATGTAATCTGGAAACAAAACAACAACATAACACAAGAATACCATCGACTATGATAAGACAGAATGATGAAAAATCTGAAATATCAAAATAAATTATAATATTAACATGAAACTGTTACAATCTCACCCATGAGGTACTTCAAGTGTTATTGACTTCACTTTCCTTTCACCAAGACTATGGGAGAAACTTTACAATTACACCTCTTAATGGCTTCTTCAACACACCTTTAAACTGATGGCTTCCTTCGCACACTTCCTACAATATTTCTCACTACTTCCTTCTATGCTAAATGAGGGGGGTGGCCTCTCTATTTATAGAACTTCTAGGCTTATCCATCTTATCTCTAAGATAGGATAAGAAATCCACTCCGACGAATCATATTCCATACCTTAACTCTTATCTGTACATGTAAGCTTATCTGTTAAGATAAGATAAACCTTATCATTTTACATGGGTTCCACATTTTTAGACTTTTTACAAATAAAATACAAAAAATATTTATGACCTCACTCCTTGTCTTTATTACCAATATAATATTTCTAATTCCTAATCATGTAGACCCTACTTCTCTAATTACCCAAACTTTGACATTTTAACATTACCGGACCACTTACGACAAATATTTACTTTTACAACATTCCTATTGTAGTTTGACTATTACCGTACTCCACATTATTGGTGGCACCGTCTCGTGGCGCCGTTATATTCTATTAGACGCTACTACTAATTATACTTAACAACATCCTATTCCTAATACATACATTAATGAAATAGAAATTACGGAGGAAAATTTTAGTGTCGATGACCCATTAGGGATACGTATCTCTATCTCAAAGCAAATGTCAATGGGTGGCGGTTTGAGTCAAATTTACATACTTTCACTCATTTGTAAAGTAATGCAAAAATACAAAAATACTACGATTCCACAAGACCACAGATCTTTCCATGTGGATGGATTATATTCAAGCAAAATTTTGAATTAGATGGATGATATTTGATGCATTTATGGCTACTACCATTAATGCACTTTGCATGAACCAAGCTCATAGTTGTAAAAGTGTAGACACCTATAATTTATCCCTGAATAATTTAAATACTTAAATTGTTGTAATTATCCCCTTTCCCACAAATTTGTGACATATCGTTAATAATACTCATCTTCTCTTCTATCATCGCTAATTAATTACAATAAGTAATAAAATTAAGTCTTCTATTAAACAAATACCCTAATTAACAACCTTCTGTTAATTAATCATTCCTTCTATCAAGACTAATTAATTTTTATTAATTAATTAGCTTCCCCTTTCATTAAACCAATAAATCATTATTTAGTTGATTTAATTCCCTTCTATAGTCTAAATCATACTAACTATTCCTCTAAAAAGATTTTATAAGCTTGCACATCTATTAATTAATCATCTTGATTAATTAATAAACCCCCTTTATCCACATGAGTCACTAAAGGACAAGCTAAACTCTCCTAAAGTTAACTCAACCCTTTCTAAACCCCCCTTATCCACAACTAACTCAACATCTCTATTGTCCCACATGCAAAGGGATGTAGAGATTCCTTTATCCATTGGGCTATATAAAGAGCCCTCCTCCTACCTTTACACTTACACCTAATTCTTGAGAAACAAAAGAAATCATATAATACATACACTATAAGCCTTTTTTCATCCTTAAGCATTTCACCATTGGAAGAGCTAAGCCTCATTCTTGCATTTCATCCATTTAAGATTTTGGGTCATATGGAAATAATCAAAGTGGTCTTGTAGCCATGCTTTGATGAGCTTCCATTCCTAATCCCTTAAAGATCAAACAATCAAATTTGATTGCCATGAATCTACCTAGGTTCAATTTAGTTGTTTTGGTAATCTAAAGAGTAGAGGTTTTGATAATTAACATGTTAGTTTGATTTCCATTTCAAAGTTATGATGCAATAATGTTGTTATTTAATCTTTCTTAGCTCTTAACGTGATGGTGTTTAGATTTTGATTTAACTTTGTTATTAAGACTACTAGGTGTTAGTTTTAATTTTCTTAACTTAGTTAAACAAAACCATGCACACATTTGGCACACCTAGTGGGACGGATCCTTAGTCCCTTAACATTCTAGCTTGAATTCTACTCTTTTAGCTAACCTTTGATATACACATATGGAAAATAATGTCTAATTTCTTAAGAGTTTGCTAGTATTATATGTGTAGGTTCTAATTTAGAGATATCATGCTAATGGGCTGTTGTCAATTTCGAGTTAACTTACTAAAATTTGAAGTGTTGTGAAATTTTTGTGTCTTGGTATGTACTTTGATTGAAGGAGAGGTGCAGATGCAATAACCATGGTGCATGCAAACTAACCTGGCGTAGGCACCTCTCGGATGGTGCAGGCACATGGTCAAAGTTTTCTATCTCTGTTTGGAAACCCTAGCACACATACCCTAACCCTGGCACAGGAACACTAACCATGGCGTAGGCACATCAAACTAGTCTATTCGTATTGCACCTTCACTATAGTAGAAAAACTTGTCAGGCTGGTGCACATGCCCTAACCTTCAGTGTAACCACCTCTCGGTTAGGCGCGCAGAACTTTGTCAAATTTTTTATCACTTTTAATCTAGCCTAGCGCACATGGCCTAACCATGGCGCGATCACCTCTCGGGTGGTGTAGGAACTCTTTTAGAATTTGGTACTACAACAATGTCACCAAAATATGACTTTACATGCTTGCTTATAAGAGTAAGGTCACATATGCCTCGCGTCCTTTGGGGTGATATTTGGAGTCATAAATTATTCTTAAGTATTTTTTATGCTTTTAAATTTTGTGAATATCTGAATTGGAATGAGTTAAATTGGTGTGTTTGAATTAAATGTTTTCTATTTGATATTTTCTTGGTTTAAAAAATGTCACGTATGCTCTTCTCTTGCATCCTTGGATGATCTTGAGAATCAGAAATGATATTTATTCTCTTTATGGAAAATTAGTAACCTATTGTGTATGACCAAAACACATGCTTGTCAAAGAAATGTGGAATCAAAACAAAATCAAACTACTAATATAGTTGTCGTACAGGTTTCCAAAAGGTGTTCAAGAAAACCACATCAAAATTAAACAAGATAAAAAGAACACCATATTCAAAACACTGTATTGTAGGTTTCGGAAAAGGGTATGTCCCTATCTCGCTCAACTGGAACATAACCCCTTTGGCATAACACCTTAAGCTACAAAAATGGGGGTGGTACCGGGAACCCCAAGGTATTCCATGCAAGAGTGAACCTTGTGGACAAAACGGGAAGTTCTCCACGTAACCTACTTGACTAGTTGTTCCTTATGAGTTAGTGTTATTGTTTGTCCGTATGGAAACCCCAATGATAATACACATAGATGCACTAGTTGCCTACTATTCTTGAAGGGGGTAAAGTAAAGCTGAGATACTCCCAAATTAGTCATTATGACTTTTTAGGTAAATTGAGCTCACTTAAGATAGATTTATAACAAATAGGAAGAGAGAACCACCTAGGAAGATATTCTTTGGCTAGGAGCCCACTTTGACCATTTCAAAATAGTGTTAGTATGTGAGCCATTATTCATCACGAAATGTGGGAAGCGTTACATTTTTAGTTTTTCACTTGCCTTAACGTGAGGCAAAACTCGCAAAAGTAAAGCCAACATTTTGCATCCCCATTTTGATCTATTTCCTCACTTTATTTTTACACTTTGCTGATCAAAAGAAGAGTGACTAACTTTGTGTTATCACTTGATTGTTTATGTCACTTTTTTGTCTATTTACGCCCATCCATGTTTGCGGCTAGGTAAGTTAAACGTCTAAAGTGTGTGGAGACATATTCATATCATTGGTGGCCTTTGTGATCTTGATACCCACATCAAGATCATCATCATAGTTAGGCGTGGTTCATCATCTTGAAATTCCTTGGAAAGGTTACCTTTTTTATATCATATCATTACAATTTTGGTATTTACATCTGGTTTCTTGGAAACTTGACGTAAATATCTACATTGTAATGTTACAAAATGCACATTGTAACAATTATTAGTTATACTATAAGATTTTAGTTTGATTCCATTACTACCTTGATTTTGAAAAGTGCTATGTATTTCCACTTGTGTGTGTTATGCCAATATCATCTTGATATCAATACCTTACTTTCTCGAAAAGTTTGGTTAACATATCTTGGTGACATTTTTGTGTCACTCACAAATTATAACTGGAACTTTTTGGGATATAGGTATTAATTGAATTTGAGCTTGCTTCTATTATACCTTATTAGGAGGTCACATTAACTTCTTGTTATTACTTATGTCTTGTTCATTCCCTTGAACTTGACATAAGTAGGGACATCTTGTTAATTATCTTATGACACCAACTACCTTTTTGAAACAAACCTAGGAAATACTTCATTTGATTGATAGGCTTAGGTACCAAACATTGTGTCACTATTGACTTATCACTTTATCACATTGGTAATTTAACATTTACACTCATTCATATTCTTGACATTCTTTTTGCATTTCACTTAGGTGTGATCAAAAATTTTGAACACACTTACAACGTACCTTGGTGAAAGCTGTTGCTCATCATGGCTCCTAAGATACAATTAGGAATCAAAAATCAAACATTCGAATCACAAAAAATGCAAACTTAGGAATCCTTAAACAAACAAGGGTCAAACCCTTTTATTGGTCATGATCTTGGGCCTTTATTTTCCACAAAAATAGAGATAGAAGACATGATAGATCGTAGTGGTGATGAATTGGATTCCCCACATGAGGAGTTTGACTTAGAACCCACCTTATTAGATGAATTCAATTTTAGAAACAAGGATAGGGTGTTGGCACAAGTTGTATAATTGGGAGCCAAAATGCCCAATGAACAAGAAACAATCCCACCTACAAATAATGTTAATGATGAGGAGTGACCTCTTATCAACACGGAAGATATTTTAACAAATTGACATGCTTCTACCTCAAACACGGGAAATGATAATGTAGTGGGATATAGGATACCTATCATTAAAGTGCCACAATATATCAAGATAGAACAAGAAAATGTTGAAAAACCTCTACAACAGGAAGAATTAGAGTAATCTTTGGAAGAAGAAATCACTATTCAACAACAAATTAGTAACCTTAGTAGAAAATTATCCTTGTTAACCTCTCATGTACAAAAAGACACAAACAAGAATGTCCAAAATACAAAGCCTAAGGTCAAAATTAGTGAACATCATAGGGAAAATAAAGGAGAAGACAATATGGAGCATGAATGTGGATTGTCCCACTAAAGAACAATTACTCACACAAGAAGTATAATATATGAAAGAGAAACTCGCAAGCCTTTAAGACAGAAATGTGGGGAGCATAAGAAAATATCAATATGAAGAACTATTTCCCCATCCGTTTGAAAAAGCTATGACACTTCAACCTTTCCCCAAAAAAATTGACATGCCAAAATTCAAAAAATATAGAGGAAAGGGAGACCCACAAGATATTGTAAATTATTTCTATATGGCATGTCAAGAGGTATTTTATAGTGATAATTACCTCATACGACTCTTTCCCAAGAGTCTAGGAGGCCAAGCCTTGGATTCATTTACTCGTTTACCTCAGGGATCTATTTTTACCTAGTTAGAACTGGAAGAGAGGTTTATGTGTCACTTCTCATACAATATATAAAGTGATATCACCATGGAAGACTTATGTGGCACTAAATAATGTCCTAACAAGACATTCACCAGCTTTCCACAATGGTGGAGAGGGATAGCTAGTCGTTTCCCTTGCACATTCCCCTGAAAAATAGCTCATAAGTATCTTTATGACCAATTTAAATCTACATATCACTTTCCACCTTCAAATGCATTGTGTTTGCACTTTTGAGGATGTCATTGAAAAAGGCATTCAAATAGAGAAAGCCCTTATTTTCAAAGGAACTCTTAAGTCACAATCTAAGGACAACCAAAGTGTTAAACCTGCAGAAAATCCGAAAATATTCAATAAAAACAAGAACGTGGTGAGAGATGTGATGATAGATTCCAAACGTGTGCAAATGGTTCAAACTGGTCAACCTTTTAAACTGACCAAAGCACCTATTCAACTACCACCTAAATGGAAAATGTTCACTCCTCTCAATGAGCCTTTGTTGGTCATATTGAAATAATTGGATGCAACTCACATGGTGACTTATCCCATGACACAACCCTTTGATGATAATGCTCCAAAACCATCATGGTAAAAAGAGCATGACTATTGTGAATTACATTATGTCAAGGGACACAAAATAGAAAAATTTCTACGAATTCATCACTACATCCAAGACCTCATCGAAAATGGGGAGAAAGGAGTGAAAAACCTAGAAAAACTCATATGCCTAATGAAAATATGGGGATATACAAAGAACCATTCCCTAAACATGGTAAGTCAGAGGAGCCAAATTCAGACCGAGGAGAGTCATCCCAGAGTTATAAACTAACAAATTATCTATATACCAAGAAAGATAACAATCATTACTATTCTCTCATTGTATGTATTATTTCTCCTAGTGGCCTTGTGAAAACCATTCGAATCAAGGGAAAGGAGTGTCTTTGTGGTAACAAGGTGTTCCCGCCTCATGATTCCTAAACCATCTCTATCAACCTTGTAAAATGGTAGGTAAAACCTCTTAGAAAAATGTGAGAAGACATCTTCCAATATTTTGATCTTGGATCTTCTTAATAAATCGAATGTACATAAAGACATTTTTTACCAAACTCTTCAGGGATCAGGAGTGCCAATAGAATTAGATCCTACACATCTTCAATCCATGGTAGCAAACTTTGTACCAATTGAGAACATTTTTTTAATAATAGGGAAATACCTACTGAAAATCCAACGCATAATCTCCCCTTGTATATTGAGGTATTCGTTACCCACCGAAAGCTAAAATGGGTGCTTGTGGAAAATGGATCAGAATTGAATATATGCACGTTGAAATTAGTTAAGAAACTAGGACATACTGAAGAAGACCTCAATTCAAACATCATTACCATAACCACTTACGAAAACATGGAAAGAGAGTCATCTGGGACAATCACATTACCCATGGAAGTCAGACCCACTTGTCATCACACAAAGTTTCATGTCCTAGACTTGGAACTCCCATACAATATGCTTCTAGGCTGACCATGGATTCATGCCATGCAAGCCATGCCATCAACGTTCCATCAATGCATCAAACTAAAACACAAGGGACACACTATCATGATATAAGGAGATTCAGAGCCCTTCACTCACTATAGAGCTCTCAATAGTTTTGTACGTAAGGGTACCTATACGTGTCCCTCTATTGATATAGTTGTTCCTCTTCAATCTAAAGCCATGAAGTCTTAAGTAGATTTAGATTCCTCAGTTCTTACACTCATGGTGCCTCTACATCAACTTCTCTTTTTGATTCATGGGAGATGAGGGTGCGAGAATACGGTTGTGGAGAATATAATGTGCAACAAGCCCTTTTAGTTTCAGACCTCTCATTGTCACCTAAAACTAGAGGTCAGCCCAACTATCATTTCAGACGGCCTAAAGATGAGCAAACTATTGGGTCATTTTTACCGAGAGGCTTCCTAGCTGAAGAGAAATTGTTGGATGCACCTATGACTTGGGTCCCAGAAGATACTCAACCAACTTGCTACCAAACCCTTGAGTATGAGAAATCTATCCGAATGATGTATTCCATGGGCTATAAAGGTTTGGGATGTGGAAGGAATGAGAAAGCACAACGAGTACCGGTTTTCCCACATTTTAAAAAGAAAGGTACAACATCGGAATTCACCCTTATGGGGCACATCTCAATGATAAAGATTCTACCTGCTTTGTGAACGTGAAGATAGGTCGATTATTTAGACAAGGATATAGATTCCCATTGTAGCCAATACGAGGATCTTACCTCCATGAACTTGTTCATGAATACCGTTTCCATCAACATAACACCTATGGAACCTACACTTGACCTTGTTTACCCTTGCCTTGTATAATGTGACCAACAATGTCATATGCCATTAGATCTATTTGAAAACTATGAAGCTATTATAAAATTCATGGGAGTTTAGGATACAATCCCCATTGGAGATCACAAAAAGGGATTCTATATTGACTTAGATACATGCACCTATTTTGGAGAGGAAGATGAGCTTTGTGGTCAACAAAATTTAAGAAAAAGTGAGGGAAAATGCTCCAATGAAAATCCTCGAGAAAATTACAAAGTCTAAGTCACACAAAGTGAAAATTTGAGGCATTGATGACAAATAGGTAGAAAAATCAAAGGATAATAAAAGTGACCATGCCAAGGATTAAAATCTCATAGAGACATCCTTGGACAAAGATCTCAACCTTCCTCCCAATCCCACACGTATGGAGGATTTGTAAAATTCTTGGTAGAAGAGACTATTTATGTAAACATTAGCCCAAAAGATGACCCTAAAATAGTCAAGTTGGGAGATTCACTCTCAGCATGGGAACATAAAACATTCGCCATGCTACTATGGGAGTTTATAGATGTGTTCACGTGGTCTTATAAGGATATACTAGGCTTGGAACCAAATTTGGTCATACAAAACTTAGTTATACATACGCAGACACTAAGCCTATTAATCAAAATCAGAAAGATGAACCCAAGGGTGGATCTCCTGGTTAAGGAAGAGTAAGAAAGATTTCTTGTAGGAGGATTCATTTGACCCATTGATTACTCGAATGGATATCCAATATCATTCCTATCCAGAAAAAATCATTTTATGATCAGAATTTGCACAGATTTTAGAGACATAAATAAGGCATGCCCTAAGAATGATTTTTCATTACCAAATATTGATATGATTGTGGATTAAACTATAGGATATTAAATGATATCTTTTATGGATGTATTTTTAGGCTACAATCAAATCAAGATAGCCAATGAAGATCAAAACAAGATAGATTTTAAAACTCCTTGGAGTACCTTACATTATCGTGTAATGTTGTTTGGTCTTAAAAATGCAGAATTACCTATCAAAGGGAAATAATGGTAATTTTCCATGATATGATCCATGATATCATGGAAGACTATGTGCATGATATCCTTAGGAAATATAAGACGAGGGATGACCACCCTACTATTTTTGGCATATGTTTGAACGCCTACAAGAGTACAAGGTCCGTCTCGAACCCAAAGAAATGTATGTTTGACATGCTAAAAGGAAAATTTCTTGGTTTCATTGTGTCAAGAAGGGGAATTAAGGTAGACCCTACTAAAGTGTCTACTATTCTTGAGATGCCCATTCCCAAAACTATTAAGCAACTATGCTGACTTACGGGGAAAAATACAAGCTATTCGCCACTTCATCTCCCAACTTGTCGATAAGCTGTCATTCGTTCACTCACCTACTTAGAAAGGATGTTTCCTTTATCCGGGGACCAGAGAAACAATAGGCCTTCAAGATGCTTAAGAAATACTTGGCCAATCTTCCGTCCTCATACCTCCAACTCCTAGTGAGCATCTCCTACTTTACATCTCTACTACTTAAATTTCCATTACTAAACCGCTTGCCCAATACAATCTTGGTCACAAAGAAAAGGTAGTATACTACCTCGTCATACTATCATCTCTTATGATCTCAACTATCCCCAAATCAAAATATCTTATTTGGATGTCATTTTTATTGTTCAAAACTTTTCCATTATCTATTAAATACCAAAACCAAGCTTATATCAAAATTCATGTTGTATATATCTCCCTCCCATGTAAATATAGACAAACAATGAAGACTATTGAAATCAAAGAAACTCAAAGCCCAATATTTATTACGTCACCAATGGCCCAAGGAATAGGTTAGAGGTGCAAAGTAGAGAGTGTCGACATGAAAATGGATGTGCCCATGGCGCAGGTAAGAAGATGTCGACATGCCAAAATTCGTGCCTAAGACGTAGGTTGGAGGCGCACAACACAGAGTGTCAACATGACAAAATTCACGCCCAAGGTACAGGTTGGAGGCACACAACACAGAGTGTCAACATGAAAAAAATTCATGCCCATGGCATAGGTAAGACGATGTCGACATGCCAAAAGTCACACCAAGGCGCGGTTGGAGGCACACAACATAAAGTGTCGACATGACAAAAGTCACGCCCAAGGTGTAGGTTGGAGGTGCAAAACATAGGATTTAAACATGTAAAAATTCATGACCATGGTGTATATAAGAGTATGTTGATATAAGGATTGATGCACCGAGGCGCATCTTCAGGAGGCGTAACATTTTAAGCATTAACACCCCAGAAGAAAGCAAACCCCGATGCAGATATTCAAATGGCCATAAATTTTCACAGGGAGCTCGGATTCACGCAAGGTTGGACTTTTGGAAAGATTATGAGGTCCTATAGATATCTTTAATTGGGTGAGAAAATTTCTTCAAAAATTCAAAATACAATTCGCCATTTTTGGGTTTGCTAAGGTCCTCACCTACCTCCATAATGAGATGAATTAAATGCAACTTAGAGGTGGTTGGGGTAAAATTGGAATTCCTCTCTCTTTTCTCTCTCATTATTCCTATAAATTTTAAGGAGGGGATTATTTCTAAAGGTTGGACATTCTTGTTTTTCCCCTCCCTTCTTCTCTTTAGCAGGTGAATTTATGGAGTTTAAACCTCCCATCTAAAATTGTAATGCAACTTTGCCTCTTGGCATTTTGTAGTGTATTGTATCATCTTTGGAGAAAATAATGCATGTCTGTGGATGATTCTCAACCCTCTCTGTGTTCATTTTCATCCTTCCTAATATTTCACTGTAATTTTTGTTATCTGTGCATGATCTTGCATTGCATTTTAATGGTTTGTGTTTATTGGCAAGACAGATGTTCTTCATTCCTCGATGCATCACCTTTGTTAGTTTAGGTTTTATTTTATGCATCTTCTTACACTGTCTCCTTGGAAATTTATTTTAGGTTTTGACTAAAACCTCTAGATTTTTACATGTGCATCTCGAACAGAGGAATAGGAACCGCCTTCATCCAGGAGAGCTTTTCTGATTTCGCAAGGTCCCACACTTGGGAAAATCTCCATGTTATGCAATCGCACTGAGAGTCTCAACCCATCGAGTTGTAGACATTCGGGGTGTTGTGCTTATGCATCAACACTTATTACACAAGAGAAATGTAGATGAGAGAATGATCGAAAAAGAGAGAAAGGATCAATCTATATCTACCTTCCAAGTTCAAAAATAACAATATTGAAAATATTTAACTCAGAAAAGAGAGAAAGGATGAAAACAACTAAAGATGAGATAAGATCTCATTATTCCTTCTTATAAAGAGGTATACATACCAGAATATAAAAGAACTAAGACAGATCTAACCAAGAAAAACATTCAACTCCAACAACCACCAAGAACTATTCGGTATTTTGTTAGAAGTATGGAAATTTCATCCATGCTCCGTCATAGCCATTGCAACCCATCACCACCCCATGGCCATTTTCTAAATGGGGAATTTTTTTAATAGGGAAGCTTACCCCTACTTCATCTAATGGCCCCACCCACATCATTACAACTACTAAATACTTTACCAAATGGGTGGACCTATCCCTTTGACCTATGTAACATGTGCTCAAATTTCCAAGTTCATCATGAATCATCTTATTTGCTAGTATGGCATTCCTACAACCATTTTTACTGATAATGGAAAATCATTCAATAATAAAACTATAAAGGATCTCTGTCGTCAGTTTCAAATAAGGTTAAAATGGTCTACAGCGTATTATCCCCAAGGCAATGGACAGGCTAAGGCCACTACTAAGACTTTGGTTCGAATACATGAGAAGATGGTAAGTAAGATAGGTCATAATTGGAATTCACAAATCCACCCAGCTCTTTGCACTAACAGGACCTCTATTCACACTCCTACATGTGTGACACCATATTCCCTAGTATTTGGAATGGAATCTATCATCCTATTAGAAATAAAGCTTCCTTCCCTACGAATTTCTCTTAGGGATTATCTAGATAAGGATGAAGATTACCGAGTGGCTAGACTGAAAGAGTTAGAAATCCTAGATGAGAAGTGCATCCACGCCATAAATCACCTTAAAGTGTATCAGAATAGATTTTCTCGCAACTACAACAAAAGAATCATACCTCGTCAGTTTGAGGTTGGTGATTTGGTCATGAAGGAAAATCATTTCAACATAAGGGAAGAACAGAGAGAAAAAGGAAAGTTTGAACCACGTTGGTTAGGACCTTATGTTATCATGGCCAAGTATGGCACAGGAGCATACAAAATTTCCCACCCCAATGGTGATGAGCTTCGTGAGCCCATGAATGCCATGTAAATTAAGAGGGTTCATGCTTAAACATGGCGTGAAAATTAGAAAAGAAAACCAAAAAAAGGGTAAAAATAATAAAAATACAAAAAAACAAAATAAGAGAAAAATTAAAAAAAAGAGAAAACAACTCATCCATAAGTGAAATCCATGCAATTGTACCACTATGGATAGGTTCTTGGGTGAAAATTGGTTTCCGGTACCTTGGGAGGATTCATTGTTCACAAGCTTCCTATATCTGGAGGGTACTATTACTTAGCCTAGGGCTAGTTCCACATCCACCTCTGAGGTTTCCTGTGAGCCTAATCTTTTCAAGCCTTGATATTATTTTTTCTCCTTTTGTTAGTCTATGAAGGCATGGACTTTGTCTATTCCCCATCTCACACTCGGGAAATTTTACAACTTCACCTTCCTATTTATAAGCACATGGCATTGTCCTTGTATAGTCCTCACCTAACGCTAGGGAATCCACACTTTCTTTGTTACTTGTGCATAGCTCGGAAAATTGTTAGAAAAAAAAAAAAAAAGCATTCACATATGTTATAAAAATCAAAACAATAGAAAATTGTTTCACAAAACTCTAAACAATAGAAAATTGTTTCACAAAACTCAAAACAATAGAAAATTGTTTCACAAAACTCTAAACAATAGAAAATTGTTTGAAAAGTCAAAACAATAGAAAATTGTATCACAAAACTCTAAAAATGGAAAATTGTTTCACAAAACAATCTTATAAAAAAATCACTTTAGTTTACTTGTGTTATCTTGTTTCTTGCTTTTCCTAGTTGCTTGTATAGTTGCTTCATGTTTGTACATTTGTATAGTTTTTACATAGACATACTTTTTAGGATTCATATTTTCTTTTTTAGATCAGATTTATTCTTGTTTGTGCATATTAAAGTGTGTTTTTACATGCTAGTGAATTATAGTACATTGTTGTCTTTGTTCATTCTGTACTTTGTTAACATTTGATTGTGTTTTCTTGTTGTATGTGCATCATTTTGTTATCACATCATCATATTTCCATCAATATCATCACATATGACATCATCTATACATCATATATAAAGAAAAAGCTAAGTATACATCATACATGAATGCTAAGCTAATCATCACATATCATATCATCAAATGGGGAAAGAGGGATCACAAATATCAAAATCTATCCCCCACAACCATATCATCATGTCATCCCATCCAATAAATATAGCACATCACATGAGAAAATACATTTGATAAACTCTACATATCTATCGTCTAAAAATCAAAGCACATATGATACATCAAACATCAAGATACATATGCATGCAAATGTAATCAAACAACAATGACATCCATCATTTCATAACACATGTATCAGGTCCAAAAAATGTCCATCTCTATATACATGTGTGTGGTATATTTGTATCAAAAATAGATATACATCACTACTATACATCAAAAAAGCCTTCATCTGAGGTGTACAATAAGGATGATATACATCGATCAAAGAATACAACTACCTTCATTAGAGGAATATGTCAAAACTGATATACATCAAAAATGACTTCATTTGAGGCATTAAAAAGGATGATATAAATTTATCAAAGAATACAAATGCCTTCATCATAGGCATATGTCAAAACTGCTATACATCAAAAATACCTTCATTTGAGGCATACAAAAAGGATGATATACATTGATCAAAGAATACAACTACCTTCATTATTGCAATATGTCAAAACTGTTGAACATAAAGAATGTTTTACATCGAGCACAAGATTCCCATAGCCTTCATCAAGAGGCACATGTATCAATACAATATGGATCCGGGGTAACTCAAGCCCTCAGATGGGTTAGATGGTGTATCCTATGTTGGAAGCATAGTATGAGCTACGGTCAGTCCTACACGTTGCCCCCATGGCTGTTCCACTGAGGCCTAAGGCCTCTCTGACCTTATCACTCTACTCGACTGCTGGCTATAAGAAGGTGCCTGACGCTCAGCCAAAACTACCTCATAATATAATGATCTATAATAGGATGCTCGCCTCTATTGTATCTAGATCTCTCGTGAGTCCGGGCTGCCACCACTATGCCATCTATGTGTTGTAAGGCCACTATCTTTGCGACATTCAAGGAATCTCGACCTAACCCGCAACTCACTCTTCTCTCAAACCTATCTCTCTCCAAAGATCAAAGGTTGTGACCCCCGCATCTACTAATATAGGCTAGTCACCTAATCCATATGTGCTACCATCTATCATATCTGCTAGAAATGGATGGCACCATCACCTCCCTAGATAGCACTGGGCCCAAGTGCAATCCCACTCTACCTGTCAATGAAAAATTCTCGAAAGTGCGGGCTTGGTCTTTCTCTGCTATAGCCTATTGCATTCTACTACCGTAAGGTGGCTATCTGTACCACTAGCTACACCATAGGGGCTTGTCTATGTTCCCGCCCCTATACCTGGTCTAGAGGATTGTCCTTGCTCTCGTAGTCCAAGCCTAGGAACCTATGGATGTGTCTGTACTAGTCCCTACTACCTCGGTCCATACACCTATGTTACACCCTACCCATCACATGGCAGCCCATCAAATGGATCATCCGGGTCATGAGCTATTGCATTCTCCCTCTCATCACCGCTGTAAGGAAGCTTTGGTGGTGGCCGAGTACTTGCTACCCATGCCTCGTCTGGAATAGTCAAACGTAAAGGTAAAATAGTGGTGTACCAATCCATGTAATCGGTAGTTGTACCTGGTCTCGATCGTCAAGGTTGGGTCCCATGCCTATGGTACCACCTGTAGAAAGAAATCTCTTGCTCGGTCTACCTATATGCATGGCCCCATGGTCTACTTCTTAGCATCTCCGGGCATACCACAAATCGGCTATAGAACCCCTAAACCCTACCTAGTTGTCGCGATATTGGTCTACTTTGTATAACTTTATGATGTAACTACTGCTAGTTAGAAGGAATTTCTCCACCGCACAAACACCGATCCAGTGCTCCCTCCTCTAGCCACCGTATGTGCATGTAAGGCCTCGTAAATGCGAAGATATGGTATCATATGGAGTATGTTTAGAGATAAATTTATGATTTATACTTGTTCCTCTACCAAAATTTTCTAAAAATGAGCCTAATTAGAAGTTATTTACTCAATATTTTCCTAGTTTAAGGAGGTTTTCCATTAAATTTGACTTGGTTAGGCATAAATATTGATAAAAGATAACAATATTTTCTAAGTTTTGATGAAATTGATTGTGAAGATTTATTTCGTAAGTTGTTTAAAGTGATTTACGCATCTAAGGTGAAGGACCTTAGTGGTGACTCCATATTTCTCAAACAAACCTAGTAAATACTAGAACCTTGAAATTCAATCACTATAATCTGTCATATATATCTATAAATCATGAAGGAAGAAGGTCTTTATTTAAGATATATCCTACTAGAAGTTCATTTTTAGATTTGGGAATGACAAATCCAACAAGGAAACAAGTTGGGAAATATGTGGGTGATCAAAGATCAAAAGAAAAGGTTTTGCCTATTGCTGAAAGTGATCAAGATTTGGTATAAGATTAGTCTAGAACTTTAGAATGTTCTAGATCACGAAGTCCCTACACAAATTTTTATACCTCCAACTTAGGAGGTCCCTTCATTTTCAAGTGATTTGGGTATTCCTCATTTCCCTCCTTTATTGATTATAAATAATAGAGTATTTTTGTGAGATATGAATCATTAAAGGATCATTACTTTGAAGATCACACTCCATTTCCTCAAATACCTCTAGTTCCCCACCATTTTAATCCTCCTGTTGGAACACCTCCTCAAAATAATATGGCTTAACCTCTGCCTAGACCTCCTTTTGTTGTGAATGTATACAAGCCTATAGATATCCATGGAATGGTGTGTTATCTTAATGCAGTCCCACATGAAGTAAGGAATAGATTTCCTAAATTCCAAGGTAATAATTCCATTAGTGGTGACCAACACCTCAGGATATTTTCTAATATCATGGAATATTTTGAGATTGAGTACAAACATTTATATGCAATTTTTTTATACATACTCTAGAAGCGGATGCTTGAGATTGTTATAAGTCACTACCAGAGATAATTCTATCTATTCATGGAAATATATGAAGAATACATTTAAATCATATTATGGTTATAAAACTGATCCAAGATTCCTCCTCACTAAATTTGAAAATCTAAAGAAGAATCCTAATGAGCCTGGCTCCAAGATTTTAACACCAAATTTAATAAGAATAATAAGAATTTGACTAGGTTCCTATAACCTTAAAACCAAGTGATGAATATTTCGTAATAAAATATTGTGATGCCTTTAATAAGAAAGAAGCATATTATTGGAGGGACAAAAAAGCTATAACTTTGACACAATATTTCTCTATGGAAGTGTGAATTTAGAATAATATTAAGGTAATAAGAAAACCTCCAAAGAGGGAGGGTGAAAATTAGTCAATCAGAAAATCCCGAGGCAAGTAAAGAAGTGGATCCGAAAGAGGTGGTCAAAACTCCAACAGAGCAAGTAAAGGTAGTATCATACAAACTTTCTAGAGAAAAGAAAGGGTCAGTCAAATTTCTCAAGCCCAACACTAACCTTAAGGGATAAATAGATTTGGAAATAATTCTAGGGGTGACCTAAAAATAGATGATAGAGGGAAAGAACCCATGGGGTAAGGAAACAAGAAACAACCACCAAGGGAAAACAAGTTAGTTCCCGATCCACCGACCACTAGAGTATTTATGGTGGAGTAGGATCATATTATTGAATTGTGTTATTATTTCTTTCTACCACATTACCCATATGATCTCAATGAATAAAGTGAAGAGGTTAATGATGATACTACCTTACGTGATGTAGGTATGATGGAATGCCATGATAGTACACAATAAGGAGTTACTGTACTAAATTTATTAGTTCTAGGACTATGGAGTGTTTTTGGGAGTGCATGACCAATAATCCTCTATTCCTTCTAATATTAGTATTGATGTTGATATGGTTCACACCTTTGAGTTACCTAAAAAACTTTGAATATTTAAGGGCATTAATGATAAAAATGTGATGGTGGTATTCCTTTTGAAGAGGATAGGAAGCTCCTAATGAATGCAGTAGTGGCCCAAGAAAAGAATATAATCTGAGAAATAGGATGGTCAAAGGACCAATGCCATAGACGAAACAAAAACTCCTCTCCTCACAAATATCCTCATGGTCACCAATAAGAAAATTTTTCCAAACAAAGGGCCAATTATTGCTAACAAATTTGATCCCCCTCCTTATGCTCAAGCTATAAAAAACCTCATACCACTAGAAAAATAAATCACCATACCTCCTAGTGTAGTCTTACCTAAGTATACCCCTTGTGATATGGCTAAAAATTTGAGTCAGGTCAAGGTTACTTGTTGATGCAAAATCACAAAGCACCCCGGATGTTGATCAGATTTCTAGGTTGATCACTCTTGCACCCAAAGATGTGATTGCACAACATGGAATCCTTTCTCCAAGTGTGGGACTTGCAGAAATGAGAAAGGAATCTCCAGAGAAGGCTGGTTCCTCTTCCTGAACTACCAGCCACAAGTTATTCCAGTGCAGGAAAGCCAATCTAATCCTAATCTAACCATGCCAAGGAGACAGAGAGAGAGAGAGAGAGAAAAGGGAAAAATAGAGCCTACACTAAAACAGTGATACACCAGAGAAGGAAAATGTTGAACATCTATCAAAACTGCCATGGAAAAAAAGAGAGGTGAGTGATGGGAAGGATGGACACACTCCAACCCCGCAATGAAGAGAGGCAAGAATGAAACAAGCAAAAATGAGCAAGGATGGACATTTGCATCACGAAACATGTTTTTGTTGCTTCGGAAGTTTGCATAGAACATCATTTTAATGGTAAAAGGAAAAAATTGCCATTACAGAGTAGGGGAGGAGGTTCGTACTCCGTTTTCAACCCTGGAGAAGAAAAGAAGGGAGGGCAGAGATGAAAAGATGAACCCTCCTTAAAAATGAGCCAAATCTAGCTTTTTACAATGCATGGGTCAAGCCCAGGAGAGAGAAATGTGGGAAAACATGTTAGTAGTCCAACCATTGACCAAAACGCATTCTTCATTAAAATTGGTGGTTGAAACATCACTTCTGGCCATGTTGAAGAAGAATGCAACCCATGTGCATTAAAACTGGTTGTTGAAACATCAGTTCTAGCCATGTTGAAGAAGAATGCGACCCATGTGCATTAAAACTGGTTGTTGAAACGTCAGTTCTGGCCATGTTGAAGAAGAATGCGACCCATGTGCATTAAAACTAGTTGTTGAAATGTCAGTTCTGGCCATTACCACGCGCAGAGACATTTCTTGATTTTCTCTCCAAACTGAACCAAAATGCAATATTGACCTGGAATCATGTAGAGAATTTCACTAGCTTTCCATTGATATAAAGAACGTGAAAATCCGAGCTCTGGATCGAAAGTTATGGCGATTTGAAGATTTAGGGCAAAAACAGGCCAAAACGGATATTTGAATTTTTCCCACGCTTTGCCACTTGGATGACATGTGTCGGGTGCTGATTGGATGAGCAATTCTCTCTCCTTCCCTTTCCGTGGGTTTTCCTTTGAAAATTTTGACTTTTTATAACTTTGGAAAATTTTCCATTTTTTCCCCACGCCCCCGCCACTTGGGACACGTGGCGTGATCTGGTTGGAGGACAGGGGTGCGAGGTCATCCTTGTCTTTTAATTTTTTGGCCCAAGACTTTTGTCAAATTTTCCTAAGTCTTTCCTTGGCTCCAAACTCCCCTGCCTTAGGACACGTGTCCTGTGTCTATTAGCTCAGCCGACCCTTCAAACCTTGCCCTTTGAAATTTTTTTGGCCAAAAACACTTAGCCAATTTCCATTGCGCTTCCCCTTGTGACATGTGTCACGCTGCGATTCATCCACGGGCCTCCTTGTCTCTTTCCGGCCACTTCACCTTTTCATGTCCCACGCGTACTTTTGGCCCAGATGTCCCAAACTATCTGGGAAAAATTTCTCCAAACCGCCCGATTCGGGCTTCCTTGTTCCTGTTTGCGGCGAAGACACATGGCAAGATTTCATTCGCTCTCGGCTCTTTCGGCTTTTGCGTCCCGCGCGTACTTTTGGCCCAGATGTCCCAAATGAAAGTCCTTTGTTTCGGCCGAACTAGCCGGTTCACGTCCTCCACGTACTTTTGTCCCAACTGTCTCAAACTACTCGGGAGAAATATCTCCGAACGCCCGAAATGGATCGCCTTTGATTTTCGGGTTCGGTTCGTCCTCTGCGTATTTTTGTCCCGGATGTCCGATCGCGCGAAACAAAGACTTAGACATTTTTTTTCTGCTGCCAATTTGGCTTTTGCATCCCGCGCATCCCGACGTCCCAATTGCCCCAGTGTTTAGCAGATCGCTGCTGCAGCTTTTCGGCCGATTCGGACCCCGACGTCCCAATGTCCCAAGTCCGCTGAGGCTAGGACTTAGCCAATTTTATCTCGTATTTCAGCTCCAAGCTTGGATTTCACATTTTTAAAACTTGCTAGGTTTTCTTCTTAGATAGGGGAGTTAGAAAGAACTCGAGGGGACCCCAGAAACATGATTTTTTTCCTTAAATCAATATATTTGCTTGGGACCTGAATAATCGATGCATGTTATCAAAATTACCCCGAGGGTGAATTTTGGATAATAGTTTTAGCGACTAAACAGGTTATCTCGCTTCGCTTAGATGAATGATCGCAGCTTCAAGCAATCCATTGGGCATGGAGTCATGAGTAGTAGCTCTGAAAAATGATCTCGAACTTTGAAAACTTCCCTCCGAATCGCTTGAATCCCACTTTGGACATGGAGTTGTTCTTACTAAAATGCCACCAAAACGGGCGTGCAAGAGCAAAACCAAAGCACCAAAAACTATGTACAAACTGAAAATCATACATGCTCCAAATGGAACATGCAGAGTGTGCACAAGCACTTATTCTACTTTTGAAAGCAAACCTACCTACTCTAATTTAAGCTGGAAGTAAAGGCAAGCTAAACAAACCTTGTAATTGGTTGTGAGAAATAGCTTCCCTTTCTCAAAAGTGGCAGTCATGCAATTGATTTGGAGCTGATCATGGCTGATTGGATGAATGGAAAATCAACAAGAAGTTGGTCTTCCACCCAAATCATCAAGGTATCAGTTGTAGGAAAATTCAATACCTCTTTTAGTTGCTCTGCATTTGGATTGAAGAGGTATGACAGCTGATCCTTGGTACTTTGTAGCTCACCCTCATGCTCAGAAGCAAGCATGACTGGTTGTGACTTCTCCTTTGGCTCCAATGAAGCCAAATACCTGATTGGGCAAGGTCTGATCCATTTGATATGCCCATAGCTCTGATTTTCAACTCCAAAAATGGAGTCTTCTTGTAGACCCTCCTGAATGGATGGTGTGGAAGAAATGGTGAAATTCCTCTATCCTTTCTCTTCCTCCAATGAAGAACATGAAAGATTAAAATCTTCCAATCTTGATTCCAAAGAGCTGCTATAAGATGCAGGCTATTGCAAATGAATGCTCTCCTTCATGACAGTAGACTCAAGTGTTTGGAATGTGGATGATGAAAGAGAGAATGGTGGAAACTCAACCGGCTCTTCTCCATCAAAACAGTCCTCCAAATCTGACAGATAAACTGCCTCATGGCTGTCCTGCTGCAAATGCTCCACTTCCTCCATGGTGTCTTCTTGATCTGTAACTTGACCACCATGGTTTATTTCACCCTCCAACATTGAGTTTGAGAGATCAAACTCCTCTTCAATACTAGAACTTGAGAGAGGTGAAGTAGAAAGAAGAACTAAAGGTTCTCTCGTAGCCTGCTTTGTGCTCAAAGCCCTTGGATCTGCAATTTTCTCCTCCACAACTAGAATGTGCTCCTCTTCTTTCAGATCTAGAGCAGCTTCTCCTTTCTCTACAACTTGAAGACAATCTTGCTCTTGATAGAACTCTTCCTCTAGCACGAAGTTTGTCAAGTCAAACTCTTCAATCTGCTACTCTAGAGGACAAGTTGGGACTGTAAGATCTCCTTGAGCTTTCTTCCTTTATGGTTAATTGTGCAACTCGAATTGAATCAGCATTCCCTTCAAATAGAGTGCCAACATGGACACTACTTTCTGAGCAAACTGACTACTGATCTACTTCTTCTTTTTGCTCTTCTTCTGCTGCCACAAAATCAGTCTTGACCACCATTTGTTCAACCTTAGCCTCTTTTGTAGGTCTAACCATCAAGGGGATCTTTGTCATCCCAAATTTGGCAGCCCAAACTCTCAAGTTGTCTGTCATTTCTTTTCTGTTGGGCTCCTCTTCTTGCTGTCCTTCATGGCCAATTTTTGCAATTTCTTCTTCCCCACATGGAATTGGGAATGCAATAGGAGGGATGGGTTGTAACTTAATTGATTTGGAAATTTTTTGTGGTGGTAGAGGAGGTGATGAAAAGATGAACCCTCCTTAAAAATGAGCCAAATCGGCTTTTTACAATGCATGGGTCAAGCCTGAGAGAGAGAAATGTGGGAAAACATGTGAGCAGTCCAACCATTGACCAAAACACATTCTTCATTAAAATTGGTGGTTGAAACATCACTTCTGGCCATGTTGAAGAAGAATGCAACCCATGTGCATTAAAACTGGTTGTTGAAATGTCGGTTCTGGCCATGTTGAAGAAGAATGTGACCCATGTGCATTAAATCGGTTGTTGAAACGTCGCTTCTGGCCATGTTGAAGAAGAATGCGACCCATGTGCATTAAATCGGTTGTTGAAACATCGGTTCTGGCCATTACCACGTGCCAGAGACGTTTCTTGATTTTCTCTCTCCAAACTGAACCAAAATGTAATATTGACTCGGAATCGTGTAGATAATTTCACCATCTTTCCATTGATATAAAGAACATGAAGATTCGAGCTGGATCGAAAGTTATGGTGATCTGAAGATTTAGGGCAAAAAAGGCCAAAACGGATATTTGAATTTTTTCCCGCACTCTGCCACTTGGATGACACGTGTCGGGCGCTGATTGGATGAGAAATTCTCTCTCCTTCCCTTTCCATGGGTTTTCCTTTGAAAATTTTGACTTTTATAACTTTGGAAAATTTTCCATTTTTTCCCCGCGCCCCGCCACTTGGATGACACGTGGCGTGATCTCGGGTTGGAGTACTGGGGGCACGGGGTCATCCTTGTCTTTTAATTTTTTGGCCCAAGAATTTTGTCAAATTTTCCTAAGTCTTTCCCTAGCTCCAAACTCCCCCACCTTAGGACACGTGTCCTATGTCTATTAGCTCGGCCGACCCTTCAAACCTTGCCCTTTGAAATTTTTTGGCCAAAAACACTTAGCCAATTTCCATTGCGCTTCTCCTTGTGACACGTGTCATGCAGCGATTCGTCCGCGGGCCTCCTTGTCTCTTTCTTTCCACTTTGCCTTTTCGCGTCCCACGCATACTTTTGGCGTAGATGTCCAAGCTGTCTCGGACAAATTTCTTTGAACCATCCGATTAGGGCTTCCTTGTTCCTGTTTGCGGCGAAGACACGTGGGAAGATTTCATTCGCTCTTGGCTCTTTCGGCTTTTCGCATCTCGCGCGTACTTTTGGCCCAGATGTCCCAAATGAAAGTCCTTTGTTTGCCAAACTAGCCGGTTCACGTCCTCCACGTATTTTTTTCCCAAGCTGTCCTGGGATGCTCGGGACAAATATCTCCGAACACCCAAAATGGACTACCTTTCGGCTTTTCGGCGGTTCATGTCCTCCGCGTACTTTTGTCCTGGATGTCCCAACTGCGCGAAACAAAGACTTAGACATTTTTCCCGCTTTCGGCCATTTTAGCTTTTCACATCCCACGCATCCCGACGTCCCAATCGTCCCAAGCCTCGTGTGACCGCTGGCGCGGCTTTTCGGTGATTCGGGCCCCGACGTCCCAATCGCCCCAATCGTACGAACCACCGCGGCTTTTCGGCCGATTGGGGCCCCGACGTCCCAATCTGTCCCCAAGTGCTTGCCTAGGCCAGACTTAGCCGATTTTCTCTGTATTTCGGCTCCAAGCTTGGCTTTCACATTTTTAAAACTTGTTGGGTTTTCTTCTTGGACAGGGGAGTTAGAAAGAACCCGAGGGGACCCCAGAAACATGATTTTTTGCCTTGAATCAATATACTTGCTTGGGACTGAATAATCTGATGCATGTTATCAAAATTACCTTGGGGGTGAATTTTTTATAAGAGTTAATGTATGCACCCAAAATTACATGTGTTATATTATTAGGAAAATGGGTATAAAAGTACCCAAAGTGATGATTCAAAATCCTTTCAAGAAGGTGTTAGAGCTCCAGAAACCCATTCACAGTATATATTTCTAGCCTAGATAGCCTTACTTAAATTTTCCTTACATTTTTCCAGCTTCTCCCTTCTTTTTGTGCTCGTTTTGGCATTAAGTGTCAAAACCACCACCCTATCTGGGTGGCGGTCTTGAAACCGCCGCCGCATGTGCATGGGCGGTGGTCCCGATCAATTTTCCAAAATCTTCATGCGTAAAATTACATGTGACAATTCACTTTAGTTTGCTTTTGAACACATCCGTGAGCCAAATTTGCTAAAAATAGCTTCGTTTTCTTGGTTCTCCTTGCTACTTCTATTTTTAAATAGACTTAATGAGTGGAACGCCTCTAAATTTCCTTAAATTCATATATATTCCATGCTTGTATTCAAGTAAAGAGGCCGAGAATTTTTTGTATCTTGCATTATTGTGATGCCATAATCTCACTAGGAATTTCATAGCCAAGCTCATATCTCTTGTTCTATCTCTCTTCTACTTACATTGTGTCCAAATTTCTTCTAAGTTGTCATTACTCAAGTGCCATCCTCGTGTTTTCTATTCTTTGCATTCCTAATCCCTTAGACTCACATGAACAATCGGAGAAATATAGGAAAGACTTGAGGGGACAAAAGCTAATACTACTTTGGATTGGCTAAGGTTCTTACTCTTCCAGGTTTGAGTTGTGTATTTGTTCTCTTTGTTTATCAAATTGTCAATTATGAATTGTTAATTTCAATTCCATATCAAATAAAGTAGAAATCAATGTCATTTCATTTGCAAGTAGTTAGTTAATTTCAAGAGAGTTTGAATCTTTCATAGAAATCCCCATTCATGGATCCTCTTCTTTCCATTCTTGTGGATTTGAAGGAGAGAATATATGTAGGAGGTTGTCTACACATCATAGATCATTTGGAAAATCACTTGTTTTAGGTTAGTTTGGATTCAATACACTTAGCACAGGAAAATAACCACACCGGGTTATCTCGCTTGTTTAGTTTTAGTGTAGAAGTAGATTTGATTATTTAGAATAAAAAAATGTTGTTTGTGATTGTAATATTTTAGTTTTACGATTTGTTTAGATTAGTTTCTTTCTAGAACTAGCATAGATCATTAATTTCATTTAGTTCATTTGGACACTTCAAACTAGATCAATACTTAGATCCATGTTAGGAAAACACACCATATGGAATTTATGCTACCTGTTCATAGCCTCTAAATCTCCCCTTTGTCAACTCAGCTACCAGGAGATCACACTACTAGATCTTAGTCAGTGATCCTCCTATAGTTATCCCACACACATTCAACATCAGCTGCTCCAGCACCACCTTGGGGGTTCGAGTGCGGTTGAAGATCACATGTTCATTTTTCATCTGTACAAATTGGTGAACTTGACATGAAGGATTAATTCCTTCTTGTTTCCTTTCTTTCATTTCTATTACCTCATCTTTCTGTTTCTTCCCCTATTTTGGTAGGTAATTTACACATTTTAAAATATGTCTAAAAGAGAGTTTGGTGGGCCATTTGGCTCTAATAGATATTACACCAAATGTACAACCACAATAGTCCCTTTCTCTTTCGAGATGGGTTGAAAATTATAGAAGCAACATCCAAACCTCTCTCTGGTTACACCTCAAACCCCATTACCTATGTAAGGATGGATGAGGTGGATCAACTGTTAGACATTCAATACAGTCAACCAAATGTAAACCACATTATTATCACAAATGGAACATGTTCTTACTATAAGGTCTTGTCAAGACATCACATTTCCATGTAATCGTAGACGATGATTTATTTACATGAATAGCCAATCCTTTTCATCAGATAGATGAGTCTTTGGATAGAATGAATGCCACAACCTCTGATATTTTGAATACCTATCACAAGATTCTTACTTCTGAGGAAGATAAGAATTATAACATTGAACAACTCATGATAGGGTATCATGAGCCTACTCAATCAAACCCTACGCCATATGCACCCTAATAAGGGACTCAATAATCTCCCAATGATCGCATTTATACTTTAGTGGGGTGAATTAGAGAACTAGAAATTTCCCAGACTTCACAACCAACACAAGTAGTAGGGAAGAACATGGGATATCCATTTGACAATAAAGGATACATCACTTCCAATGAGAAACTAACTCAATATCATGTACAAAAAGGTTATCAGGCTCATTCAAATCTAGGTGATATTCTCATAGGGTTAGACACACTAGGGATGGGTTCTCATCCTTCACAAGCTTATCCTATGCAAGGGATGGCTGGAAGTACGTTCTCAAACTCGCACAACATGAAATGCAATGTTCCCTTGTTTTACACCCGCTAGTCCATATCCTTGAGCTATCCCACCTTACATGCATATGTATTCAAAAATACCTAGATGGACCCATATACCATGCTTGATCCCTACATGCCATATCAAGGACCATGTATGTTCTCGCCAATGTTTATAGTGCAGCCTTATCCAACTCCTCATCATCCATTTCCTTATCATGGATCTTCAATGGTGGAGTCTTACGCAATGGGTACATATGTTGAGTACTTAAAGGAGCCTATTGAATTCACCATACATAGTTTCATGCTTCCATGCTCATTTTTGGATGTTACAAAATTTAATGGAGAAGGAGACCCGAATGCTCATATCAAGGCTTATGCTACTACTATCAGGGAATTACTTCCTTGGGATGTTGTAGTGACTAAGATCTTTCCAAAGACTCTCGAAGGAATCACATTGGATTGGTATTATAGGATACTGGAAGCTTCTATACATTCCTTCAAACAACTTGTCTCTAAGTTCATCAAAGCATTTGACATGAACAAGTTGTTGCGTATAGGGATTAGGGAGTTCTTGCATATTAGACAGGAGAAAAATGAATCTGCTGCCCATTTCATCCAAAGATGGTGCCAAGTTCTCTATACTTCTACAAGTGCATCCATCATGGGCCAAATGGAACTTTGCGATATTTTCCTTCACTCACTCAATAGAGAGACTAACGAAGAGGTCCAAAACTTTCCGTTTCATAGTTATGAGGAAGTTTTGGAAGAAGCGCTTTGATTGACCAAGCCTATATAAATAGTGGGTGTAAGACCTATGGTCCCAATGGGAAATTGGTATCCAAAAGTCAAAGTAATGAAAATTATCAAAATAATGGTGCCAACAACCAAGGACCTAAAGGTGTGAATCACAATCATGGTGCTACCACAAATAGTGCTACTGATCAAGCCAAGAACATTGGTTTTCCAAACAACGAAAACACTAATAATAACAACTCGGGAAATTGAAGAGGACCTAACATTGTGTCCTCTGTCAACACTATCGATGTAAATCATCTAATGCAAAAATAAAATTCCAAGGCCTAAACTAGTATCAAAACTCTAGTCAAGGGGCGAAAAATCATGGTTATAACAACTGATTTCAAAATTACTACCGAGGTTATAATCAACAAGAGAAATATGTTTATCAAATTCTAAGAGATCACAACCCTAACCTATGTTGTGGTTTCCATAAGGTTCAAGGTCATGATGATAGGACTTACCGCGATTGCAACAAGTTTCGCAAAGACTTTCGAAAACCAAAGGCAACTCTTCATAGACATGTTCCTATAAAATCGTGAAGCGAACTCACAATATGACTATACATGACCTATAGCTCCTTAGATCGATAATGTGATAATTTTTTGAGATCAGATCCCTACGCAACCTAAAAATTTCAAGGTGAATTCATAAAACAAAAAAAAAGGCATTCCTATAGGAAACAATGACCATGAAGCCTCAACTTCCAGTAACTCTCGGGTCACTCTTAGCCTTGGTTTAAACAATAACACAAAAATCTTAGGATTAGTTGAGCTAGAGGTTGAGCGTGAAATTAATGAAACAACTCAGACAAAGGAATATGTTTCACAACCCCTATACGATCTTTCCTTCCCACAAGATGACATTCCTATAATCACAAAACCAGTGGGAACCTATGATTTAATATCAGATTTGAACAAGACCTTTCCTGACATTTCATTTCTAGATTTGCTGGAGAATTCACTTGTGCATCACTCTACATTTCTTAATGCACTAGGTCTTGCTCATCTAATCCATGTTACGCCACCTCCTAGCACTCAAATAAATCATATTGACTTTGACGTACATCCTTCATGACGAGAATGATAGGGATAATGGGTTTTTTTCGATATAGAAAAGATGCCCTCTCGATGCTGAAATTACCTAAAGAGGTGATCCCGCCTTATTTTTACAAGTCTAGGTTTATAAAAAGTGAATTAAGAGAACCACGATTGTGTTGTCCCCTAAAAATTACCCTCTTTTGAAAGTTGAAAAATTTGAAATTTTGAGTTAGCACCCTTCAAGTAATGTTTAAGTGAAGAGGAAATTTAAAGAGATAGTCAAAATGCCATTTCTTGGGGTCATTTGAAGTAACTTGGGTCCATCAGGACATTTTTATCCCTCATGTCCCAAGCTTTCTGGGCTTCCTATTCCTGATTTCCCACATCACCAACATTGGCCAAATCGGGTCTTCTTGTACACATATGTCCTAAGTTCCGATAGAACTTTTGTTCACCGATTGGATGATTTTCCCGCAAGTTCTTGTTTGTCGGTACCGCTTCATGCTTTTTTGGTCCATTTGTCCCAAGTTCACTTGGGATTCCTATTCCCGATTTCCCACCACCAAGATCAACCGAATCGGGTCCTCATGTCCTTCACGCTTCGTGTCCCTAGACCTCCGTGCTTTTTTGGCCTCAGACGGACGAATCAAATTTTCGCGTCCCACATGTCCTCATGTCCCATGCACCGTCTGGGCTAGTTTTTTCCACATTTCCCACATAACACCTTTTCGAGTCAGTGCAAGGGGTATTTAATGCACATTTATGATATTCTCTCTCCTAAATGGCTATTTAAAGGGACCACTGTCTATGCATTTGTCACATTGCTTGCTTGTTATTTCTTGCCCGCATTCTTGCAATTGAGTCATTTTCCTATATTCCTTTATGTTTTTATCATAAATCTGTTATTTGAAGGCCATTCCTCGGTAACGCAATAAAAGAAGATCAAGTTTCAAGGGCACAAGAATTTGTCACCTCTCCGAGACCTTTGTGCCTAATATCGGGATAGTGAAGTTTGGCACTTAGATTTTGATGATTTATGGAGTAGGTTAAGGTGCAACCCTGCTTCCATGGCCTTAAATGATCAAGTGATAGTGGAATTGCATATGATTCTGGTTTTCCCATCTCTTTGTAGTGTGTCAACACTGTGCTCACTGTGGAGCTCATTTCAACCCAGATACCAAGGAAGTTGTTAATGTGCATGGGGAATTGATTGCAAAACTTGATGTTGCCACCATCACCTCTTCCCTACACATTATTGAGATAGAATACTCCATTGTTCTCACTCTTTCTCAAGCTCAGGCTCTGTTTGATAAGGAAAATGAGAAATACAAGGCACGAGTGACTAAGTCATGGCATAAGTGTCATAAGAAGGGAGCATCCCGACTCTCCAAAGTGTTGTACAAGGTTTATTTTAGTGAAGAATTATAAGATTTCATCATCTTTCTCACCCATATTATGGGGATTCCCTCTACCAAAAACTTCCATTTTTGGATGTGCCCTTTCATAAGCATCATCTCGTGAAGGTAAACAACCCATAAACTCATTTGAGATCATCTGTATGAACATGACTGAACAATTGACAAATGTTTAGCAAACTAAGAAGTTCTACATGATTTCTTACCTCATGTACACCCTAGTAGCATCTCGGGAGTGGTTTGGCTTCACTTACATTGAGAGAAAGAAGGATGAGCCCATATACACATATTGCCCTCAATTTACCCTTAAGGATTGTAATCATAATTTGAGAAGGGTAAATGATGCTTTTACCATGTACATTGTGAGAATTTTGGAGGGTGACACTGCCAAGATATTTTCTGATGAGGCTATGGCTTTGATAGCCAAGTATGGGGATTTCTTCATCCAGTTCAAAAAGTTCTCATACATCAGGTTGGCTTGTTTTGAAAGTACACCTCTCAAGCTTCCCATGTTCTGCAATGATAAAATGGCTCTGGTTGAGGTGTGTAGACAACTGGACAAACTCCATAGAACCTACAGAGACAAGAAGATTACAGGTCTTCATTTCCCTATCTCCTTGGGGAATTATACATGCAAGATAACCCTAGATGCCCAAAATATAGAACAAGGCTATTACTCCTCTTACTGTTCATTTCTTTAGGTCTAGGACTTGTTTTGATCTGAAGAAATTCATTGATCCAAATATGAGAATAACCTATCATCACCGTCCTGACACCTTTGAGGATTCTTGGGCTAACTGTATTAATGATTTTGAAGCTAAGAGGACGCATTTTGGTAGATTTTTTCTACAACAGATCTTAGATCTTAATATCTACTAGGTGCATGAAGGGCTTGTGGATGATGATGAGGGATTTTAATCCTTGAAGTATGAAAGATCCATCAAGCACACACCTATAGAAACCCTGGATTGGTATGTGAAGGAGAAGGATGATTTGAGTGAGATAATTTCCCCTGTCATTGTTAGAACTAAGGTTTGGTTTGACATGAAAGTTTGTGAATTGAGGAAAACCAGGGTAGATATTCTTGAAGAGAAACTTCCACACATGCGAAGGAAGTACATACACCTTATACCGAGGTACTTGAGAAAACTTATCCTTCTTCCTCATTGAAAGATCCTAAAATTTGTACTCCTTATTCCACTTAAGTGTCTTAAAAGAAGGTCAAAGAGGTTAAGCAAGAACCAATCATGGAAGAGACTCTTGTGGAGCACTCGAATTACTTATTGGACTAGAGAACATTATTTTTCTAAGTAATAATGAGGATGATGAGAAAACAAGACTAGAATAAACCCTTACAACCAATGATGAGATAGAGGAGGAAGAATCAAGAACTGAACCTCCAAGTTTAACAGATTACTCTACAAAGGAAATTCTTAAGGTTTCATGCCTTTCCCCACTAGAGGCAACACTAGTTCGGACTCGAATGCCATGAGTTCTCTTGCACTGCACTTAACTCCTTTGTTTCTTCTTCTTCCTTTGCCTAGGTGCAGCAATTTCTTAGTGGACACCAGAAAGAAAGTCTTCTTCCGATCAACCGGACCTAATTTTGATGTTGTGGCAGATCTTCTTGGTACTCCTCCTCCTCCTCTATTAAAGAAAGAAAAAAATACTTAAGGGTTAGTATCGATGCTCAAGCTCAAAAGTTTCTTGAGGTTTCTAGACTTATGGTGGATAAGGAGGAGAAGGATATTTTGATCTCGACTGGACCTTTCCAGAATTCCACCGGGAGAATCTACACGAGAGTGACGTTGATAACCTTCGAGAAACACTCACAAAGGTTATAGAATGGGTTGAAAAAGGAAAACAAACCATGGAGTAGTTGGAAGAATAAAACCAAGTTCTTTCCAACTTTATCAGATCATTATTAACAAAAGATAAAGTTTTGGATCCAGCTCCATTGGCTACTCTCTCACCCCCACAGCTTCTCGGTCAAGATGAGGTTCAAAGCATCAAGGAAATACATAGGTATTCAACTTATGGGAAGGTTGTTGAGGCCATGGTTGATGATATGACTGTAGTAGGTTTGAATTTCATTGAGGAAGCCTTCAAAACCAATGAGAAGGTGATCAATTTGCAATAAAAACTCACTTTCTCAATGAAAGCCATGGACAATGAGCTAAAGGTCCGGAATGGATGTATTATGACTCCATCTAATGGGCCAAACTAATGAGAAGATCATGCTAGCTAACAATGTGTTTGATGATGCAAAGTATAACTTGTCGAGGACATGGATCTTCAACATTGAGTGGAAGATAAAGGTTCTGGAGGAAGCATTGGGAGAACTAAGAAATGTGTGGTAAAAAGGGGAGTCCTTTAAAATGTATTTTTATCTGCCTTCAAGGACATTCACTACCATATTTAGCATAAAACTACAGATGTTTCCTTTTCTCTTCAAGAAATCAAGGCTTGCGTTCGAGAACCTTTTTCAGGACAATCTATTCAAAGAACATTCATTCACTAAGGAGAAGATAAAAGACATTTGTTCTCTTTATTCGGTGATTGCCAAGGCAAATAAAGAATATTTGGAGCATACAGAGTTTGATAGAGATATGGAGAAATGTTTAGGTACGTGGACACATGCTACTTCTAACACAAAAATTCCAAGAGGTATGGAAATAGTAAAAGCATTGATTAGATTCGGCATCGAATCCTCAAATTAGTGGGCCCTCCTTAGTCATAATCGAATGTCTCTACTTTTGGATTTTCATTCTCTTCTTCTATTTTAGTGTCGGGATTCTTGTAATTTGATTAACAACTTTGTATTATACATTTCCTTAATTAATATTTTTGTTAAAAGAAACGGTTACCAAATGTAACCACTTTGTAAGCTATTTATTGATCTCTCCTTGCCATTCCATAGGGTGGGAACTCGATAATTTTTGAAAGTGTAAACGGACTTAAAGCTATCAATACATAATATTTTACCTTCCTATTTCCATCTACTTTTATTTATTCCCTCTTACTTGTCTAACGTTATTGAATCATTAATCTATTTTCATTAAGAAGCTTTGTATTCTTATGGATGTCATCTCTAGAACTTTGTGTCTATGAAATAACATCGGTGGTTCTAATATGAATAATTATGTTCTATATATTGTCCATGCTCAACATTTATAAGGAAATATTTTTCTATCTATACTTCCTGAAAGTTCTATTCTACCTTTTCCCTCCATTAGTTCTTCTGTTCTTTTGTATTGGTAATCTGTCTTGGCATTAAAACACTTTCATGATATGAGAGTTCCTCATCAAAGTTGGAAGTTGTAAATTTGTAAATGGTTGTGTCATTTTCTTTCAATAAGGGAACCTCTTCCATTAAAGAGGAGGGACTTTTTGTCCCCTTATTATTGCTTCCATTAAAGTCCTAATTTGACAACCAACAGTTTTTGGTGACTCCATTGGGGATTCCTTTTGATTAATTCTAGTTTCATAGAACAATTTCTTGATCATTTCTAATCTGGTGACTCTAATATTTACTCGCAGAAGAAGGGATCTTGGAATTGAAGATTCAAAATTTCAACTCCTAGAGTAGAAAGGCTTTCCCCTTCCTTCAATAAGGAGAGATAGAAGGACTCATTCTACAAGCACACCAATTGTTTAGGACAAAGCTTTTGGGAGTGGTGTCCTCAAGAGAAACCCAGCCCTAATCTTCATGCTTTGGTTCTTGCTGGTGTTTTAGTTCCACTTCAAGAAATTTTTCCAAGGATGGTAGTTCCATTACCTTGGGGCCAATGAGTTGGGCCTCTTTCCCTTCCTCAACCTTTGCATGAGTTTTTTTTTTATTAAGGATAAGTATTTTTGAAGGGACTATACCCTTTGTATAAAAAGGCTCAAGAATCCAGATAGCTAGAAGGAGAAAGCTCAAACCAAAAATGCTAAATGCCTTAAACTGGAGGCTCAATAGGTAGATAAATTAGTGTAAGGAGAACAAAATGATCAAACTAGATAGTGATCCGATGAAGAACAAAAGGGCCAAAAACAACAAAAAGGGATCCAAAACAGGGCATCCCAGCAAGATATCAACATCAAAACCACCAAAAAGCAACACTAACATAACAAACAAGCAAACACCAAGGCACCGCATCACTTGACACCTTGTCAATTTTGACCTTGATTTTTTGGAGAGAGTGGAAGAGCACAATGGTCATGGCCTGAGAAATATCGCTCATGTCTGCCTTAGCAAGTGCCAGGTCACGGGTCTCGTTGGAATCCCAAATATTTTCAGGAATGCCGCTAAGGTTGCATACACTCTTCACATGTTGTTCCATAAAATTATACATTCCTTTCATAGCTAGAGAGGGTGCAATCCTGACGCCCCTTGGCATTGCCTAGTCTAGTATCAAGTGAAAGAAGCTTTTTGTAAATCTCAGCAACAGTATCCATGTCTTTAGGATCATGCAACTTCCTCTTACCTTTTGCTTTTTCCATATTCCTCAAATCATTCTTGAGGTCTTTGATTTCCTCTTTGAGTTTACTAACTCTGGTAAGAAGGTCCACTTCTCTAGAGTTATCCACAGGATTACTAATGTGCAGTAAGTTTTCCGCAAGCTCCAAATCCTTATGGCTATGCAAAACTCTCTGTGAAGGAGTAAGAACAACCTTAACCTTCTTATCTTTCCTCTTTCTGCTCGAGGCAGCAATGCAAAGATCGCCAGTAGGGAGAGGGTAACCACAAGGGGAGTGGGCAGCGGGAAGAGCTAGAGAAGCAATTATGGTGAATGAGTAGGATTAGGCCTTGGTGAAGGGGAACAGCCCTGGCATGCTTATGAACTTCAAGGATAGAATTCTCCAAGGAGTTTAGTAAATAATGCTGGGAAATTTATTGTAATATTCCTGCGAAAGTGATTGAGGAAAATTAAATGTTTCAAGGAATGGTGACATATCTTCCCTCCAAAGATACATACCTAACCGACATGTGTGCAATCTTAGCAAAGGGTTTAGGTATGGAGGCCACCTTAATGCTAGCTGCAACAAACTCAAGGTTCTCTCCTTTAGCAAGAAATTTTTTCACCTCCACATCTCTGATGACACATTTGTTGAAGAACTTGGCACCTTCCGTGTTTAGTCCAGTGACCTGGGAAATGAGCTCCTCGGAGATCTCGACCTTGACATCTCCATACTCAACCACGTGATTTTCCACCCATTAGCAAACTTCACCGAAATGTCTTGATCAAAACCCTTTATTTTTTCAATGAAACTTGAGATACCCCCATTTGCAGATAATTCCAAAGAATAGTATCTGTTTTCTAGGCTGGATCATACATGGGCTTGGTTTTACAAGGAGGTCCCCCATTCTACCTATATTTTTTCCACGCTGCACAATGGTATATAATTTTTGAAACTCATACAACTCAGCACCGCCTCTGCTTTTGGGGACCTCTGAAACATGTGGGATTTTAAGAGCATCATTAAACTTAACTTTGCAATTAATAAGCACCTCCTTCACATCAGCACCGTAACTATTAATAATTGTGTTTAAAATCATGCATATCCTTAGTGATGTCATCAAGTACTTTGGCAGGAAGGGGTCACACTTAACCAAGTTTGCATTGTATTGGTGACCCCAATATTTGCTAAACAATCGGCCACTCTATTACCCTCATGGTAGGTGTGTATAATCTTATAGTTAGCAAAACCATTGCATATTTCAATAGCTTCACTAATGAAGTCCTTGATGGACCAGCTTGGAGATTGCTTTTGATTTAGTAAATTAATAATGTTCAACAAATCCCCCTCAATTATAATATTGGAAATATTACAATCTCTAGCCAACCTTATTCCCCAGAGCACTGCCAAAGCTTCCAAGTAGTGATTTGTTTGTTTACCCATCTTACCAGAAAAAGTGGCAACAAAGTAGCCTCTGTGATCTCTAATCACCCCTCCACCTCTTGAATCCCTAGGATTACCTTTTGAAGCTCCATCAAAGTTCATTTTGTACCATGCAGTGGGAGGCTAGATCCAATGTACAGTAGATCTGTCAATGCTATTGTTTTTCTTACCTTTACTACTTCCAATGCCAATGTTCCAAGCAACAAGAATGTGCTCCTCATCCTCAGGATAAAGTTTATTTTTGGGAGGCTTAAATCTTTCAATGTTGTCTTTCACAGTAATGATAATTTCATTAAACACTTTTGTACAAACCTTTCTGGTATTTCTGAAAATAACATCATTTCTGGTTTCCAGACTCTCCACATGGTATGAGGGTGTTGGTTGGATATTTTGTCAATCCAAAATATGAGGTTCAACCACAGTATATGGGATTATATCCCTCCTCAAAGAGCAGTGAGGCTGCCTGCTTATTACTAATCTAAAACACAGCAAAAACAATATATACATTATTCATAGTAATCTAATCATTGGGGTTGGGATAAAATCCTGAATACTATGGTTGAACCTCATATTTTGGATTGACAAAATATCCAACCAACAATTTTTGGTGACTCTACTGGGGAATACAGATTTATAGTATAAAGCTTATCCTCTTGGTGTCTGGCGACTCCGTATTTGCCTTATTTTTAAAGGTCTCTTTCCCAGTTCAAGCTGGCTAGGAAGATCTTCACTCGGTCACACCAAGCCCAAGGTGAAATTGACCCACTCTTTGAGTTGCTGCAACAACACAATTTCAGCCTGTCCCCCAACAACATTGTTTCTAACCGAACCAGAAGTTCTTCGCCTGTTCGGAGAAACTCGGATCCCCGTGGAACGGGAAGCGTCTGCAACTTGTCGTGCATTACTCTTGTCTGATACTCGGATCCCTATACACACTCTTTTCAGAAGGATGGCAGTACAACCTGTGCCTTGGGGCGTAGTTATTGGTCCTCTTTCTTTAACTCCACCATTGCATGAGTTACCACATGGATCACGTAAAAACATTCCCAAATTCAATGGGGATGGGAAGCAACATCCTGATGAACACGTTGCATCTTTCTTTGTAGCGTGCGGCATCCTTGGAGTAGCTCACGAAGATGTCTCTGTTCGACTCTTCATTGAAATGTTGCATGGTGCAGCAGCTGAATGGTTTTATCACCTTCCAAATGCATGCATCACAAACTGGGCTACCATGAGGACCAAGTTCGAAGCACGTTTCAAACCAGCCAAAGATTCTCATGCTTTGCTAGCACAACTTACCCATATGAAGAAGGAATCTCATGAACCCATGTGGGACTTCGTTGCAAAGTTTAATAAGCTGATCCGGAAGATTCTAAAAATAGCTGTACCGACTCGGAAAATCAGAAATGCTTCTTCATTAATGCTCAGCCTCCTGATGTGAGCTTTTTATTAAGAAGGTCGGTTATCCCAGATTTAGCTGTCGCTCAGTCAACAGCTATTGAAATAGAAGATGATCTTATTTTGGCCGGAAGAATCAAGAAAGACATACCCAAACTCAAAAATCAAGGTTCTTCTCAAGGTAATACTGATCCTATGTTTCAAAAAATGGCTAATGATTTGATCGCTTTAAAAAAGAAAATGTCTCAGCAGGTGAACAATGTTCCGTATCGGGATATCCCTAGACGGAATTTCAATAACAACAATGGTGCACTTGCAAGGGATAGGCCGCGATTAACTCCTGCTCAACCGAGGCTAGCGATTGAAGCTCCTCCTGTTAATGCGGTAGTAGAAATAGTTGAAGAAGAGGAAGAACCAGAAGAACAAGATTCTCTGGAGGCTTTTGAAGCTTCAGGATATGCCGATGAGTCTTATGACGATTCGGCTGGTGACTCCAGCATTGGGTATTTGGAATATGATGAAGATGAATGTGTGCCGGATGGTCAGTCATTTGCTGTCTTCACTCGATCCCAATCTCAGAATCCAAGAAAACCTCTTGAAAACACTAAGGAGAAGAATAAGGAACCTCCCATAGCCATAGTTAAGAGAGGTACTCCTATTTCAGCACAAACTGAAAGAGAAGTCACCAAAAAGGCAACTTCTCCTTATTCTCTTTCTCCTAAGATCAGTGCCTCAGCACAAGCTCATGTGATTAGAACTGAGCCTACCATCACCCCTTCTTATACTACTTTTGACATTGTCGATCATGCAAAAAGAACCAAAATCCAAATGTCAGAAGCAGAATACCTTCAGTCAAATCCTGAACAGTTCGAAAAACTTGCCAAATTCATCAGAAGTAAAGTGGCTGTTCCATCACCTTCAAAAGGTCTCCTTCCAAATCCTACTCAATCCCCATCTCAGAAAAATCTGACCTCTGCTTCTTCTTCAGGAAAGATTGAACCATTTTATTTGTCTTTACTTATAAATGGGTTTAAACTCAGCAATTGCATCATCGACTCAGGGACCTTTGACAATGTTATGCCCACAAAAGTAGCTCATGCCCTTGGGCTTACTTTGACTAAGTCATATGGATGGTGTTACTCTATGGAAACCAAACAAGTTCCTTTGATTGGTCAAATCAAAGATGCACAGTTCGCATTCGTTGCTTTCCCGGAAAAGAGAGTGAAAATGACCATTCTAGTTGCTGATATCCCTGCAGCTTACGGTATCCTCTTGGGTAGAGGTTTTTGTAAAGACGTCAGAGGAGAGATTAATATGGATTGGACCAAAGCTAAGATCCCAGTCAATGGGGTTCATCAGGTTCTCCATCCTGAACCGCAGGCGAGGTATTTGGTAACTAAATCAGATGATCCTAAAGCTCAAATTCTTTTCGAAGATGCTAGCTTCGGAAATTATTTCATGACTTCAGAGATACCCACTGTAGATGTCAAGGAAGAAGATCCCAATGCTATTTGGACCCTCGAATTCGATGGTAGCTGCTCAACCACCGGATCAGGCGCTGGTGTTGTTCTTATATCTCCTAATTCCGAGATTTTCCCATCAGCTTACAAGTTGCAATTTGATAATACTAATAACATGCTAAGTATGAAGGTCTCATTATTAGGATTAGAAATGGCGTATTGCAGGGAATTTGAAATCTCAAGGTTCAGGGGGATGCGGAGCTGATTGTCAACCAGGTCAGGGGAATCTATCAGGTGAAAAATGATCGCTTGAGACATTACAGGAACAAAGTTTGGGATAGTATAGAATGCTTTGATGCATTCTCTATTAAGGTAGTTTTGAGAGATTATAATGACAAGGCTGATTCTTTGGCCGTGTCTACATCCCTCCTTCTTCCTCATCCTCAGTTCAAACAAGATACGTACTCTATCGAGATTGTGTACCGCCCTAGTATCCCAGATAATGCGACTCACTGGCAAGTGTTCAATGATGATCAACAGGTGTTGGCTTTTCTAGAAAAGGCTGACAATTTCAGTGAGCTGTATTTTGAAGGTTCGGAATCAGCTTTCCATGAAACTATCTCAGATCCATATCAAGAGGTTGATGGTGAGTTTATCCAGCTTAAAGGCAACAAGATACCAAAAGGTTTGGTTTCTCTGGAGGGTTTGTTTGACAAGCATGATCGTTTCATTCAAAACAAAAGGCAAGTTGAAGGAGCTTCTTCTTCGGAGGTAGATCAAATCAATCTAGGTTCCTCTGATCAACCTCGGATGGTGAATATTGGGAAATGTTGTTCCCCTAAAGAGAAAGCAAGATTCACTTCGCTTCTGAAGAGATACATGGATGTGTTAGCCTGGTCTTATGCAGATTTAAAATCCTTCAAGCCCAAAGACGTACAACACAGTATCCCTTTGAAGCCTGATGTGAAGCCGTACAGACAAAAGCAAAGACATTACAATCCCAAGATCTCAGGAACCATCCTTGCAGAAATCCAGAAGATGTTAGATGCTAGGATTATTTTTCCAATCCATCACTCCACTTGGATTGCTAACATCGTCCCTGTCAGGAAGAAGAATGGTGAAATCGAATCTGTGTTGACTTCGAACTTGAATTAGTCCTCACTGAAGGACAACTATCCCTTTCCTATCATGGATCAGGTATTACAAACTGTTACTGGATCAGAAATGCTATCCATGCTCGATGGATTTTCAGGATATAATCAAGTTGAGGTAACTATGGAGGATCAACACAAGATGGCCTTCACAACCCCATGGGGTACCTTTTCTTACAGGAGGATGCCTTTCGGCTTGATCAACGCTGAGCCACTTTTCAGAGAGCTATGGACTTGGCATTCAGAGACCTGATGGGCAAGGTCATAGTTGTGTATTTAGATGACTTGACCATTTTCTCTAAAAAACGGAGTGATCATTATGATCATTTAGAGCAAGTACTTTTGAGATGCAGGCATCACGGGATTTCATTAAATCCTTAGAAGTCCATGTTCGGGTTGACCGAAGGAAAATTGTTGGGTCATATTGTGACTATAGAAGGAACCAAAATCGACCCAGAAAGGGTAAAGGCCATTCAAAGCCTTACCCTACCCACAAGTAAAACTGGAGTTCATTCTTTCTTCGGAAAGGTCAATTTCCTAAGAAGGTTTGTACCTGATTTCGCTGACAAAACCAAGGATATCCTTGGGATGATGAAAGGCAAAGTTCCATTTCGATGGAGTACAGAAGGGAAGCTTGCATTCAAAGAAATCAAAAGTGCAGTTGCTTGCGCTCCTATCCTAGTATGTCCGGACTTCAAAAAAGATTTCATCATGTACAGCTACGCCTCTGCTCACACAGTGTCAGCCATCCTGATGCAGGAGAATGGGGAAGGCATTGAAGCTCCCATCGTGTTTATGAGCTGCCCATTGAAGGAACATGAATTGAAGATGTCACAAATTGAAAAGCATGCTTATGTAGTGGTACGAGTGGTGAAACATTTCAGGTACTATGTGCTGAATTCCCATACCCTCGTTCTCATTCCCGACACTGCCGTTAAATCCATTTTGACTCAACAAGAGCTGGGGAGTCAACGAGGTACTTGGATAGCTAAAGTTCAGGAGTACGACTTGGACATCAGACCTACCAAGTTGGTATGAGGAAGGGGCCTATGCCAATTGATTGCAGAAAATCATGCTGAAGCAGAATGTGAAAAGACTCAAGATACTTCTTCAGAGTTGCCCATGGTGCTTTTCGTGAGTACAACTGATGAATGGTACACGGATATTGCTTTCTTTCTAACTTATGGTGAATGCCCTCCACATTTAAGCCAAAAGGAGAAGAGGACAGTCAAGTTGAGATCTGCAAGATACCTCTTGTGGGATAACAGAATATACAAGAAAGGTATTGATGGTGTTTTCCTGCGTTGTGTTGATAAATCACAACAGTTAAAGTTGTTAGAGTCCTTCCATAGCCTAGCATGCGGAGGACATTTTTCATCCTCTGTAACAACTTATAAGATTCTACAGGGCTAGGTACTATTGGCCTACTCTCTTTTGGGATTCAGCAGAGTGGGTGTCCAAGTGTGAAGCTTGTCAACATTTCGTTGGTCGTCCCAAGTTAGCAGCTCTTCCCCTGAAGCCCGTAGTGATCGAAGAACCTTTTCGCCAGTGGGGAATTGATTTCATTGGAACATTGAATCCTGCCTCTAGTGCCGGACATAATTACATGCTGACTACTACAGACTATTTTACCAAGTGGGTGGAAGCCGCACCAATCAAGCAAGCAACCTCTGAAGCTATTTGCAAGTTCCTTAAAGAAAATATAATTGTCAGATTCGGTGTGCCTCACAAGATTGTAGCTGATAATGCCTCTAATTTCTCGTCGCATGAGATGACAGAATTTTGCTATGGATTTAGCATCACTTTGGCTCACTCATCTAATTATTATCCCCAAGGCAATGGGCAAGCTGAGTCCAGCAACAAGAACCTGGTTACCATAATTAGAAAACTAGTAGATGAAAACCAGAGGACATGGCACAAAGCATTGTATGACGCGTTGTGGGCTGATCGGATTACCCCAAAGCAAGCTATAGGAATGTCCCCTTTCCAAGTACTATATGGGATTGATGCTGAGATTCCTATCTCAGTAGAATTGCCAGCCTTACAGTTGGCAAAAGCAGTCGAAGATGCGGATTTTCAAAATTCTGTTGAGAAAAGGGTTATGTACCTAGCTAGGCTAGAAGAGGAACGAAGCAAGGTGGTTGATCACATCACAGATCATCAGAGAAGAGTGAAGAAATTTTTGACAAGAAATCAAAGCAGCGTAATTTCCAGATTGGAGACCTGGTGTTGCTTTGGGATAAGAGGAGGGAGCAGAAAGGAATGCACGGGAAGTTTGATTCTTTGTGGAAAGGACCTTTCAAGATCCATGAGCTGAGTGGTGAAAATAGTTTCCTTCTATCATATCTGGATGGAGGGTTACTCCCTTTTCCTTTCAGCGGACAACATCTAAAGTTGTTCCATCACTAATGCAAGATGTTCTCTTGCATTGTACATACTTTACTTTTTGTTGTGTGTTTTCTTTTGGTCTTCTTTCTTTCTTTGTTTTGTTTTGTTTCGGTTTTCTTCTTTTCTGACTCCGTAGCCCAATGGATAAAGCCAGAGATTCTGAGTTCTCTTCCTTTGGTATCACAAAGAAAGTCCCCAACTGGAGCCAGCTGTTATCTCAGTTTTGAGTTTACGCCAAAACTATCAGATAACCCTACGAAATTTTTAAGTTGGTTTTGCAAAATTGCCTTTATGAGAGAAAATCGGGTTTTCGGGTTTCACAAATAGGATAACATGTGTTTTGAATGTTTCATGTCTGGTGTTCCCCGAAACCCAAAACCCGCATTGACTAAGGCGAGTCGGGTTTGCGGAACTTCCGAACATCGGAGCATGTCTTTGTCTAAGCATCATGCTTCATGTCAATTGTTTCCCACAACCCAAAACCCGCATTGCCTAATTCCTTCATGTCGGGTTTTGGAAATTTGAAGCATCTAAGCATCATGCTTTATGTCAATTGTTTTCCGCAACCCGAAACCCAAATTTCTCTAAACACCTTTGTCTCAAGGTTTTGGACTGCGAGCATGCTGACATGGCGTTAATGCCGAGTTGTCGGGTGAGTTGGCACGTGCCAGCCGAAGTGTATTAATTGCAAATTTTCTTATATATATGTGGATTTCCACGTCATTTTTACCGGACGTATTTTTACCTCGTGGATTTTTCGCGCATGCTTCTCCAACCTCGCAACCCGAAACTTGCCTGTGCGATTGAATTACCCGTTTCGATCTTTCCTTGCTCTGGTTGAAGGTATCTCTCTCTCCATTCTTTGTTCATGGTTTTTATGGATTGATTATGTGAGGAATTCTTCCCATTTTTATCAGGTTTGTGGAGTTTTTATCTTTTTCCTTTTGGGGTTGTTTTCTTAAAACGGGTTTATGTTTTAGGGTTTATCTCTTTGTGTTATTTCCCGAAATGTTGTTGGAATTAAAATATGTTTGGTATATGAATGGTAAAGAAAGAACTTGCATGTTTTAAATTCAACAAAAACCTTGTTCCCTCTTCTCGGGTTTTGAAGGGTGTTGTGCAGTATCAAAAACCCGAAGTATATCAGAAGATTTGGCGTGTCGGGCTTTCTCAAGTTTCGACATCTTCAAAGTGTTGGGTTTTCTCAAGTTTCCGACATCTTCAAAGTGTTGGGTTTTCTCAAGTTTCCGACATCTTCAAAGTGTCAGGTTTTCTCAAATCTCCGACATCCTCAGCGCATCGGGTTTTCTGGATTCCCCGACATCCTCCTCAGTGTGTCAGACTCTTCCATCCTTCCGGCATCTCCAGTAGGTCGGGGTTTTCACAGTGTGCAACATCTCCTGATCTCCGAAACTCTCTTCCTTCGAAATCCTTCATGTCGGACCCTGGTCCATCGCAAGAAAAGACTGAAAAGTCAGGAAGGATGAAATACAAGTTCAGAAAGGTGGAGTCTCCATCATATATCGATTGCAATTATGACATCCGAGATACAGAGCTCGGAAATATAGATATTGAGGATTTCTGGAGTAGGGTAAGGAGTTCCTCCCAAACTCCATGGATGAAATCGATAGCCGATAGTGGTTTACCTCTTGCAGTGGGTTTTCCCATGTCCGCTCAGTGCCCTGAATTCATCTTAGCCTGCGCTTCCAGTTATGACTCTGCTTCTCATTCTGTGAGAAATCAGGTAGGAGAAGTTGTGATCAAGTTAGACGGAGGTTACTTTGATGACCTCCTCAAACTACCCAATTTTGAAGAATATGGAGAGTTAGATATCAAGTCAGCTCAGAAAGCTTGGGATAATGATCAGGAAGATTGTATCAAGCATGTAAATAAGAAGTTCCTGATCAAAGCCAAACCGGTTGTCTCCAGATTCCCAAGACTTATCCCCAGGAGTGATTTCATTCAGGAAATCAATGACATCATCACTCTGTTGAGTCAGGTTTTTGGTTTACCCGAATCAAATGTTTTCCAAGGGTGGATGTATCAATTCATGATCACCATCAAGAAGAATCAACAAGGGATTGATTGGGGCACTCTCATTAGTAATGAGATAGATTCCCAAATGACAACAGTCTTGTCCACAGGGAAGTTTTATATGTCTTCATATGTCACCTATGCAGTGGCCAGGATGAGGAACTATCCCGGGTTGGATATCAAGGGAAACAGGACGGTGAACCAGGTTTATCAGTACTTCCCTCAACTGACAAGAAAAGGGTCTCAGGACCAATTCAGAAGGGTAAATGACACCTTCTTTTATGAAAACATCTGCAGGTTAAACCCTGAGTTGAGGAAGACAAGAGTCTCAGATGAGGCCTGGGCTGAAGTTTCCAAATGGGGTTGTGTCTTCTTATAATTCAAGAAGTACACATATCTTCAGGTAGTCATGTACTCCGGAGATCCTTTCCATCTGCCCCGATATCCAGGGGATAAACTGATCTTAATGGAATTGGTTAGGCAATTGTTGGATTTCCACAAATTCCAACAAAGTAAACATAAGGCTGTTGTATCTTTCCCAATTTCTATTGGGAGATACACTTGTTCGATAGTGGTGAAAGCTAAAAATGTTGTCCATGAGCTTCAGGAAAAGTTGAAGAAGCATATGAAGCCCCGAGATGGGTTTGACATTCGAGGAGTCCTCAGGGTGTATGGAACCCTGCACCTGCATAGACCAAGCATAGAAGACATCTGGATTGATCTACGTGATGAGGTTGTTGTTCGTAGAAAGGATCATAGCAGATTGACACTTGCTGAGATTCAAACACTTGAGCTTGCTGACTTACCAGAAGGTACTAGTGACAATGAAAGTGTTTTGGATCTTTCCTATGATGGACTAAATGAAGATCAATATGTTTTCCCACCTATTGATTGGTCAATCAGTGAAAAAGCCTCCATTACAGATAGGTCGGCTCTGATTCTTGCATGCACCAAAGCATGGCTCTCCTCTTGGGGAATGAGTTTTAAAGATGATAAGTTTTCAAAGTTGGCTGCTTCAGAGGTGGGGCCCTCCAAAAAGGAAAAGGACAAAAAATCTTCTAGGGGGCCTATAAAGGTCAAGTTTGTCAAAAAGAGGAAAGAAAGAGAAATCTCTTCAATTATTTCTCCAGTTGAAATGGTGGATGTGCCAGAATCACCAACACCACCAGAAATAGGAGAAATTACTTTGGAAGAAGAAGGAAGCCAGCCTCTGGTTTCATCATTTGTTGATTGCCCAACTGAAGAGACCTTATCTCTTGCATCCCAGGCTTTGGAGTCTGAATCTGCACCTCCCCCTCACAACCACTCCTACCTCCTCATTCTCCATCAACTTCTTCAATCATGGCCAGTATTTTCTCTGGACTCTCACCCCTCTCTGCTGGGACCCAAGTGATCACCAACACGCCCCCTCCTGTGCCTCTTTTTATCGGATCTACTACCACATTGGTAACTATTCCCCCTCCACTAGTAGAATCTTCTCCCCTTGAGAGTATGATACCAGCTTCTACAACAGTGGCAACTTCCTCTGATATGCCACAATGGCTACTCGAGCAAACTCAAGGAAGAGGAAGGTGATTGTACCCATACCAGCCTTTGATTTCAGCTCACTCAAGGCTTCTACTGCTAAATCAGCCAAGAAACCTAAAACAGTTTCAAGGGTTTTGGTGGACGCTTCAGGGGATAAGTTCACAGAGATCACCACTCCCGTGACTGACAAAACTAAAGAGGACATAACAGCCTCTGATTATCAGATAACCAAGGGTGGCTCTAGGAAGAGTGATAGCAGAAGGAGTGCAACAAGATGCACGGGATGCCACAAACATGTTGTGCCAGAAGTTGAAAGAAACAAAAGATAGTAGAGATGAGCTTAAAGGAAAAGTGGAGCAGTTGATTGAGGTTTTGCTTAAACTCTCAAAACCCCTTGACTCCATACCATCTTCTTCTGTCCCTGTCGGATTTGATTTCTCGTCAATGCCTACAATTGAGAAGATTGCCAAAAAGGAAGGGTGGTCGATGAATGGATCCAAAGGCTACTCCAATAGGGGAAGGAAGTGATTCAAGACATTGTGAAAGTTCATCAATCTTTGGGGGACATGCAGAAGGATGGAGAGAAGATGGACGATGATTTCTCTCAAGAAATTGGACATCTTGATTTGACTTTGAAGCTCTCAGGTATTAAAGCAAATACCATCACATCTCTTGGTAGAAGAAGGCATCATCCCACATATGGATAAGCATTTCCAGCTGACCAAAGCCATCAGGTTCAGAGTAAATATTCTCAACGAAGCCTGCGGTAAGTTGAGAGAATCAAGGGATAAATTGATTGATGGAAAAAGTGATCTGGAAGAAGAGTTGCTGAAGATTTTTCCAAAGGTGTCAGTTGGAAACTCAGGTATCCTATCAGCAGATGATCTTTTCAAACAAGTCCAAGAGTCTGTTCAGCATGAACCAACGCACGGATTTGGTATTGAGATCATTGATCAGTTTGTAAGAATTGAACATTCTTTGGAGGCCTTGAGAAAGCTCAGCAAAAGATTGAAAAAGCTTCCCGGTAGTGCTAGTGATACCCATGAAACCTGTGAAATTTTGAATGATCATTCCACTGCGCCTGATGAAAATGAAATGCAAGGCATAATTCGAAAGTTCCAAGAATTTCGGAACAAACAGTCTCAGCTGGAGGAAGAGAAAGATGAAGGAGCGAAAGATGACGATTCAGATTAAGTCCCAATGTTTCATGTCATTTCAATCTTGAAATTGACATGTCTTTTTCATTTCTGTTTCGTCGCATAGGAAGCAAATTTTGACTTGGTCTCCTGCGTGAGAGTCAAGCAAAATAGAACTCTTTTTAAAGAACACTATTTTCTAGGATTTATCCTATTTTCTCTCATTTCCTTTTATTATAAATAAGGGATGCTTATGCATTCCAAAGGGTCAAGATTTTTGTAATATTCAGAGCTATTGGAAAGAAGAAAAACTTTGTGTTTTCTTTTAATCATTTTGAAGAATAGGAGTTGATATTATTTTGCAAACTTTGTGTTGTGGGATATATCTTTCTTAAGACATTGTTCTTACGTTCATGATCTTAAGCTATTCTTTGCATAGCATCTTAGTGTTTCTAATCATCTCAGACATTATATTTATGATCTAAAGCCCATATGATTATTTCGTGCTCTGTGTTTACTCGAAAGAAAATACGTTTCTCTCATTTCCTTTCCATTGTTCTTCTTTCATTGTAATAGTTTTTGACTCAAGTTCATTTACGAAAGCAATACCTTTGAATCGTGTGGATGTGGATTTCAGGATTTTATCCCAACCCCAATGGTTAGATTAGTGTGAATACTGTATATATTGTTTTTGCTATGTTTTAGATTAGTAATAAGCAGGCAGCCTCACCTGTCTTTGAGGAGGGATTTAATCCCATATACTATGGTTGAACCTCATATTTTGGATTGACAAAATATCCAACCAATAGAGGGAGAACTAGTTGTCAAAGCCTACTAACCATATAGTGCTTATAAGGGGAGTTCCATTGCTTCCATGCCTATAGACAAGTATGGGGGAAAACCCAATTCTGATTGAAATTTTCCAGGATAAGATGCCATATTTTTGAAGTATACTTACAATGCAAAAAAAGATGTTTAATATCTTCAGCTTCTTCTCTACACATGCAACATCTGTTAGGCATGATGAAACCTTTCCTGATGAGATTTTCATTAGTGAGAATCTTACCTTTGATGATGAGCCACTAGAAGAAATTTACTTTAGGGGTTAGCTCTGGCATCCAAAGCTTATGCCATTCAATTTCACTATCAATAGAAGCAAAAAAAGAGTTATAACCAGATTTGACAGAATATTCTCCATCAAAGGAATATTTCCAAATAATCTCATCCTTATTATCATGTTGGCTGATATGAATTAGGGAGAGATGATTCTACATACAGAAGCAACAGGATGCATATTTTTGTCATCAACTTTAAGATGCTTCCATTTCCTTATGTTGCCAGACATCTCAATATAGTCTTTGACTTTCTTTCCATAGTTTTGAATTAGGTTATCTTTTATGGAGCTAAAAGTGATATCCCAACTTGTGTCAGACCAGATGTCATCCCAGAAATCAATATCATGCCCATTTCCAAGTTTCCATCTACAACCCTTGGAAAGAATATGCCTGATGTGGAGTAGATTATTCCAAAAAATTGAACCATTTGGAAGCAGCTGGTCAAAAAGAAAGGAATATAAGTTTTGATTGGAAAGGTATTTAACTTTGATTAACTCAGTCCATGGTTTATGCTCTTTGATGAGCCTCCAACCAAGCTTTGCAATTAGAGAAGCATTCATATTTCTTATATCTTTAATACCTAAACCCCCAATCCTCTTTGGCTTGCAGACCTGCTCCCATGCTACTAAATGATATCTGAACTTGTCTTCTGTCCCATGCCATAAGAAGTGTTTTTGAATTTTTTCAATGCTATTCACCACTGCTGTTGGAATGTTGAACATTGACATGATATATATGGGAAGATTCTGAAGAGTGCTTTTAATCAACAAACATTTACCAACACTTGAGAGGATAGCACCTTTCCATCTAGCTAGCTTTTTTCTGAAATCTCTTAAGTAGATCATTCCAAACCTCATTAGAAACCTTACTAGTACTCATAGGGAGCCCAAGATAAGTAGCTAGGAGGGAGTTGATTTTACACCCAAGAATAAGAGCAATATTTTTTTGTCTTTCAATAGGAGTATTGAAGAAGTAAACCGAGCTTTTATCAAAGTTTACTTTCTGACCCGAGGCTTCCTCATAGAATTTGAGAATGGTTTTGATAGCCTTAGCTTCAATGATGGAGGCCATAAGCAGAAGAATAGTGTCATCAACAAACTGTTGATGGGAAGAAATCTGATTGCCAGAAGTAGGTTGAAATCCTTTTATCATACCATTATGAATAGATTTTGTAATAGAATGGCTTAGACTGTCAGCCATTATGATGAATAGAAAGGGGGACATGGGGTCCCCTTGGCGAATGCCTCTATTTCTAGAAAAAAAACCAATAGGTTCTCCATTAACAACCACAGAAAATTTAGGAGAGGAAATGCAAGCTTGGACAATTTTTCTTGAATTTATTTTGAAACCCAAACTTGGTCAAAGACCTCATCAATGAATTTCTAGGAGACTCTATCAAAAGCCTTATGCATGTCTAACTTGATTTCCATCCCATATTTTCTACTTTTATCCATAGAATGAATTGTTTCATGGACCATAATTACTCCATCCTGGATAATTCTACCTTTTATAAATCTGCTCTGCTGTTGGGAGATAATTTCCATGAGAAGAGGTTGCAATCTAGTGGTTAAAATCTTAGTAAAAATTCTATAGACCACATTAACCAAGCTGATTGGTCTAAAATCCTTGAAATATTTTGCATCCAACTTTTTAGGTGCAAGCACAATATGCATGTTATTTAGCTCCTTTATAAGATTTCCAGTTCTATAAAACTCATTGACAACTTTCAACAAATCTTCAGAGCAAATATCCCAACATTTTTGGAAGAAATTAGTAGAGAAACCATCAGGGCCTAGGGCCTTGTCACCTTCAAGGGAAAAAACCTCTTTTTCAACTCCTCAATGGTGACCACTTTGGAAAGGCTCTTAAATCTCTCCTCAGGAGAAAATTGTTAGGAATGGAGTCTAAAAGAAAGGAGGTTACTTGCTCATTATAAGAATTGTTTTCAGAAAGGATATTTTCATAAAATTTTAGGGCTTCAGCTTTAATATCCTTAGCATCCTTAGCAATGGCACCATTTCCCTTGGAGACTTCAGTAATTCTGTTACAAGCCCTATGCTTGAGGGTGGTCATATGAAAATATTTTGTGTTTCTGTCACCATCCTTTAACCAAAGAGCTCTAGATTTCATTCTCCAAAAGGTTTCCTCGTAGCTATTGATATTATGCAGGTTAGAAAGAAGCTTTTTTCTCTTTGGTGATCCTCCAAGGTCATACCCTTCAATGAGACTTCGAGCTCGAACTCTTCCATTTGCCACTTAATTTCTTTCTTTTTCTCAAAGATATTGCCAAAAACCTCTTTATTCTAGATTCTAACCTTTTGTTTCACATTTTTCAGCTTTTGAAGAAGTCTGAATTGAGTAGTTCCTATTCCTTCCCAAGACCACCATTCTTTAATTCTATCAAGAATGTCCTCATGCTCAAGCCACATCTTTTCAAATTTGAAGTTACAATGAAAAGGCTTAGACCAATTGAAAAAGTTAAGAGCAATAGGGTTGTGATCTGAGCCAGTTCTGGGAAGAGAGGAGAGATGAAAATTCTGATTTAAGATCCAATTAGTAGAAATGAGAGCTCTATCTAATCTAACCTGAATCAAATTTTCCCCAATTCTTCTGTTAGACCAAGTGTATTGATTACCATGGAGCTCAATGTCCATAAGATTGAGATGCGAGATGAGGTCAGCAAAGTCTTCCATGCTGGCAGAGAAATCAGAGTTCCCTCCAAATTTCTCCCCAAGGTTTAGAGGAGTGTTAAAATCCCCCATAAGCAGCCATTTTGAATCCTTATGATTATTTCTAAAAACTAGCTCTTTCCATAAATTCCTTCTACCAGCAGCAGTATTAGGAGCATAAATATTGGAAAGGATCCAATTAGAGTTGTTCTCAAGACTTATAAAATTTATAGCTAAATGATTCTGAGAGGATAAAATCACATTACCATGAACAAGTTTAATGTCCCAGAAGACCGCTAAACCTCTAGAAGCCCCATGAGAATCAGAAGCAGCAAAGGCAACATTCTCCCAGAAAGTCTTTTTGCACTCTTCAATAGCTTTGGTTTTCATTTTCATTTCTTGAATTAGAAGGATACTAGGTCTACATGATCTTCTAATTTCCTTAAGAATTATTTGTTTAGGACCCCCATTTAGCCCCCTGACATTCCAAGATAGAACCTTCATTTAAAAAAGGATTGGGGAGGTAGTTTCTGGATGGCTCAAAAGGCTTTGAGTGCCATCTGCAATTTCTTTTTCTTTCTTTTTTCCTTACATCACTTTTGGAGGGCCTACCTTTTTTATTAATAACTCCAATATTCACAACTCTTTTGGTAGTAGCTCTTGTGATTCTTGAAGTGGAAGCTTCCCAACTTCCTATTTGTTTCTTTTTATCACTAAAAAGTGATTCCAGAATTTCTTCAAAGCCTTTCATTCTTTGTTTCTTACTCCAGACTATGATGAATCCATCCTTATCACATTCAGGTAGGTTCTTTTCCATTACAGGGGTAATTTCTCCTTCTTCTTTGTCTTTATCAAAAACAAGCTATTGTGCTGGGGATTCTCTATTACATTCAATGTCAATGAGCTCCTCCATATCTGTAAACTCTTTATCCTCATTTAGATCTCTAGTTATGGATTCTAGGAGTTCTTTAGCTTTTCCTTGTCTTGCCTTATTTAGTTCTTTATACTTCAAAGGGTTGTTCTCATTTACCTGTTCTTGATGAGGAAGGGGTGTAATCTTGTCCATCTCCTCTTCATTGGAAATGGTTAAATGAATGTAAACTTTTTCATTTTTTTCATCCACTTCCATGTTCAGTTTTATTGGATTTGGATTCTCAAGCATCGTATTCTAAGATTTTTCTGCTTCCTCCCAAATTTCTTCACCCTTTTCCTACTCATTATCTTCTCCCTTCGAGATTCCTCATCCTTTCCCGCCAAAGGGTTTTTTTATCTCCAGAGTTTTCTATAAACCGGTGGCCTCTTTATTATGGTCTTAAAACCTTTTTCTTCCCTTTGATTCTTAGATTCATGTACATGCAGTGGTCCCTGATACTTTGATCTTGCCTGTCAATCAAAGATTCTTTTTCAGTCTCTTCTACTTGATTTTGGCCTAGATCTTGATCAGACGGTTTATCATGTTTTTGCTTCGTGCTCTCAGGACATTTGCCAACAAAGTGACCTAATTTATGACATTTATGGCATCTTAGCTGAAAAGCCTCATATTCTATTGGTTGTTTCCATGCCCCAAATTTAGATTGAAGAATGATGTGATCAGGAAGTTCCTTCTCCATTTCAGACGAGACACAAAACCTTGCAAAAGCAAGTATGGATCTATTTTTTGTAGGCCCATCTAGACCAATTGGAGAACTAATCGATCTAGCAATATGAAGAAGGATTTCATCATCCCAAAGATGTATGTGCAATCCTGGGAGTCTAGACCAAATGGGATGGTATTTATATTCTCAATATTAGGGTTAAAGCCTAGATACCTTTTTTAAAGAAAAGCCCCATATTGCCAATACACCATGCACGACCAAGCAAGACTTAATCAATATCATCTTGTTGATTGAAACGGGCTAAAAACAAACCTTTGCCGCAGTGTGAATATTTAAATCCCCTTTTTGTTTCCAACTCGCATTGCCCATTTTCTCGATAATACCAACCATTGCATGCGTTACCCAAGGGTAATAGAAAGAACTTTCCCAAGTTTAGAGTGGACGGCAAGGTACATCCGATGAACACATTGCAACCTTCATAGTAGCATGTGGAGTCCTTGGAGTTGAACACGAGGATGTCTGTGAGGCTTTTTGTGGAGAATTATTAGGAAAATGCAATATATTGGTTTTATCATCTCCCCACTAGGGCCATCACCAATTGGACTACCATGAGAACTAGATTTGAGAGTCATTTCAAACCTCATCGAAGATGTGCATGCTTTGCTTAGCCAAGATTTCTCAAATCAAGAAAGAACCATAGGAGCCCATGAGAGAATTTGTGGCCAAGTTCAATAATATGATTAAAAAGATCCCCAAGACACCCAACTTATGGATAAAATTCAAAAACAATCTTCCTAAATGCTCAATTTCCTAAATTAAGCTATGCAATAAAAAGAGCCAATCTTGCAACTTTGGATGCTTTGATCGAGGTTAGTCATCGGTATTGAAGATGACGTGATCATGTCTGGTAAATTGAAAAGAGATCCTTACAAATCTAAAGCTTATTCTTCCTCTTCCTCTACTCCTGGATCTAATGTATATCAATTAGTACGGAAGCTTTCTAATGACCTCATTGCCATCAAGAAATAATTGCCTCAGCATGCTCCTTATCAAGATGTTACAAGGAGAAATTTTTAGCCTAGAAATCATTTGCCTTCTTCTTAGGCGAGGTTGGCAATTGAAGGACCACCCATCAAGGTCCCTGTTAATGCAACTTGTGAGGTTGAAGAACATGATGATGGAGAAGTTAATGAAGATTTTGAAGAACCTGAAGAAGAGGCTGATGAAGAACTAGAAGAACTCGATGGGTCTCGAGTTAATTTCCTCACCACTGAGGGTGTTGATGAGGAAGATTATTATGATGAAGTATTAACAGAGATGGAAAGTGATTCATATGTTATTATGACTCGGAGTAGACAAATAAGAAAGAAAAAGTGATGCATCCTGCTAGGAAGTCTAAGGAGCATCCAACGACCATTCCAAAGAATTGTAAGAAGAAGATATCCTATTCCCACTAGATCCACGTAAAAGGTGAGTTCCGATCATTCTTCTTCTTCTATTCCTACTTCTAAAAATTATTTTTCTCTAGTTCCCAAAGTTGGTAATCCTAGTATTTGTAGTGATGATATCCCATCCACCTCTAGATCTTTTGATATCATTGATCATCTCAAGAAGATAAAAATCCATATTTCTAAAGTGAGTTTTATTAGACTCGTCCAAAAGCCTTTGCGAAAATGGTCCACTTTTGAATTCCCATTCCAAAACTTCACCCAATACTTCTAAAGGTATTTTGACCACTCCCTCCTTGACATCCCAATCAAATCTTGTGGCTGTATTCACCTCACCAAATGTTAAAATTGAACCATTCTATGTAACCCTCGTCATATTTGGCCATAAACTCAACAACTGTGTCATAGATTTAGGAGCATTGGATAATGTCATGCCTACCAAAGTGGCTCATGCTTTGGGTCTTACCCTCGCATGCACTTATGGTTCTTGCTATTCCATGGAGAGTAGGGAGGTGCCTTTGGTTCGAAGAATTAAGGATGCGTAAGTAGATTTTGCTACTTTGCCAGAGAAGAAGGTTTTAGCTACTATTTTGGTAGCTGATATCCCTCCTTCATATGGTATGCTGTTGAGTAGAAATTTCTGTAAGGATGTGGGAGGAGAAATTCAAATGGATTGGTCACATGATCTTATACCAATTAATGGAAAGATGAAGAAGATGCTTCCGAGAAACAATCGAATCCATATCAACTTGTTGATTGAAAGGGGCTAAAAAAACCCTTTGCCGAGTGGTAATATTTAAATCCCCTTTTTGTTTCCAACACTACATTGCCCATTTTTGATAATACCAACCTTTGCATGAGTTACCAAGGGGTAATAGAAAGAACTTTCCCAAGTTTAGAGGTGATGGCAAGGTACATCCTGATGAACACATTGCAACCTTCATAGTAGCATGTGGAGTCCTTGGAGTTGAACACGAGGATGTCTTTGTGAGGATTTTTGTGGATAATTTGTAGGAAAATGTAATATATTGGTTTTATCATCTCCCCACTGGGGCCATCACCAATTTTAATACCATGAGAACTAGATTTGAGAATCATTTCAAACCTGATGAAGATGTGCATGCTTTGCTAGCCAAGATTTCTCAAATCAAGAAAGAAACCGAGGAGCCCATGAGAGAATTTGTGGCCAAGTTCAATAATATGATTAAAAAGATCCCCAAGACACCCAACTTATGGATCAAATTCTAAAAATTATCTTCCTAAATGATCAATTGCCTAAATTAAGCTATGCACTAAAAAGAGCCAATCTTCCAACTTTTGATGTTGATCGAGAGGTTAGCCATCGGTGTTGAAGATGACCGATCATGTCCAGTAAATTGAAAAGAGATCCTTACAAATCTAAAGCTTATTCTTCCTCTTCCTCTACTCCTAGATTTAATGTAGATCAATTAGTACAGAATCTTTCTAATGACCTCATTGCCATCAAGAAATAATTGTCTCAAAGATGCTCCTTATCAAGATGTTACAAGGAGAAATTTTCAGCTTAGAAATCATTTGCCTTCTTCTCAAGTGAGGTGGAAATTGAAGGACCACCCATCAAGGTATCTGTTAATGCAACTTGTGAGGTTGAAGAACATGATGATGGAGAAGTTAATGAATATTTTGAAGAACGTAAAGAAGAGGCTGATGAAGAACTGGAAGAACTCGATGGGTCTCGACTTAATTTCCTCACCACTGAGGGTGTTGATGAGGAAGATGATTATGATGAAGTATTAGCAGAGATGGAAAGTGAGTCATATGTTATTATGACTCAGAGTAGACAAATAAGAAAGAAAAAGTGATGCATCTTGCTAGGAAGTCTAAGGAGCATCCCATGACTATTCCAAAGAATTGTAAGAAGAGGATATCCTATTCCCAATGGATCCACGCAAAAGGTGAGTTCCGATAATTCTTCTTCTTCTATTCCTACTTCTAAAAATTAGTTTTCTCTAGTTCCCAAACTTGATAATCCTAGGATTTGTAGTGATGATATCCCATCCACCTCTGGATCTTTTGATATCATTGATCATCTCAAGAAGACAAAAATCCAGATTTCTAAAGCTAAGTTTTATCAGACTCATCCAAAATCCTTTGCCAAAATGGTCCACTTTGTCAATTCCCATTCCAAAATTTCACCCAATACATCTAAAGGTATTTTGAGCACTCCCTCCTTGACATCCCAATCAAATCTTGTGGCTGTATTCACCTCACCAAATGTGAAAATTGAACCATTCTATGTAACCCTCCTCATATCTGGCCATAAACTCAACAATTGTGTCATAGATTTAGGAGCATTGGATAATGTTATGCCTACCAAAGTGTCTTATGCTTTGGGTCCTACCCTCACATGCACTTATGGTTCTTGCTATTCCATGGAGAGTAGGGAGGTGCATTTGGTTGGAAGAATTAAGGATGCACAAGTAGATTTTCTGCTTTGCTAGAGAAGAAGGTTTTAGCTACTATTTTGGTAGTTGATATCCCTCCTTCATATGGTATGGTGTTGAGTAGAAATATCTACAAGGATGTGGGAGGAGAAATTCAAATGGATTGGTCACATGCTCTTATACCAATTAATGGAAAGATGAAGAAGCTGCTTCATGAGAAACAATATGAATATATTGTGTAAAAGACAGATGATCCCAAGGCACAAATACTTTATGAAGATATTGGGCATGAAAACTACATGATCATGTCTCAGGATGAGGTGGAACATCCTAAAGTACTACCACATGATCCTAATATCATTTGGAATTTGGAATTTTACGAAGTTTTTATTCACCTAGTTCGGGAATGGTGTGGTATTGATATCTCCAAAAGGGAAGATTCATCCTTTCTCCTTTAATATTTAGCACAAAAATACAAATAACACAATAGATTATGAGGATCTCATCCTTGGACTAAACGTAGAAAAAGAAAGAGGTTTCAAGAACCTCCTAGCTCGTGGAGATGCGGAACTAGTTTACAAGTAAGTCATAGATATTTTCCAAGTAAAGAATAGAAGGTTAAAGCACTATAGGAATTTGGTCTGGGATTCTATTGAATTATTTTATGCATTCTCTATTAAAGTAGTGCCAAGGGAGAAGAACACTAGGGCTGACTCCCTAGTTGTTTAAGGATATCTACGATACCTCATCTTGATTTTCTCAAGAAAAATTCACCATTGAAATGATCCATAGACCAAGTGTACCAGATAATGCAAACAACTGGAAAGTTTTCAAAGATGATCAAAATTTTCTCTCTTTCATGGAACTTAAGGATAAATTTGATCAATTTTATTTGGAGGGAAGTGGAAATATGTCTCGAGAGAGTGTCTCTTAAAATGAGGAAGGTGTCAAAGAGGAGATGGATCAAAGGGATGCATCAAACTCAAAGGGAACAATATCCCTAAAGGACTGATGAGTTTAGAGGAATTTTTGATAAACATGATAGGTATGTCAAGTCCAAAGCTTCCAAAGGACCTTAGTAGTCTGTTGAATATAAAAATATTAATATTGACAACTTTGCTTGAACACAAAATGGTGAACATTGGAAAGTGGTGTCGATGAGGAGAAGAAGAAGGTGATGAACATTTTGAAGAAGTACGTTGATGTCCTAGCTTATTCTTACGATGATCTGAAGGATTTTCTACCAAAAGAAATGCAACATTTCATTCCCCTCAAACCTAGGATTAAGCTTTTCAAGAAGAAGCAAAGGAAGTACAATCCAAAGATTACTAACACCATTTTCCAAGAGATACAAAAGGTATTCGAAGCCAATATTATCTTCCCCTTTCATCATTCAACATGGATTGCTAACATTGGTCCTATCAGGAAGAAAAATGGTGAGATTCGGATCTGTGTTGATTTCAAGAATCTAAATCAAGCTTCTTTGAAAGATAACTACCCCGTACCTATGATGGAACAGGTGTTGCAAGCTGTTACGGGTTCAAGAGATGTTTTCCATGCTTGATGGTTTCTCAAGATATAACCAAGAGAGTTTAACACTACGAGATCAGCACAAGAATGCCTTTACCACTCCTTCGTGTACTATTGACTACAAGAGGATGCCAATTGGTCTCATTATTTGTGGTGCCAACTTTCATAGAGAAATGGATTTTGCTTTTGGGAGTCTGAAAGGAAAATTTATTGTTGTGTATCTAGATGATTTAACTGTGTTTCCAAAATCTAGAGCATTTCACTTTCAGCATCTATAAACAGTTCTCTTGAAATGTAGAGAACATGGAGTCTCTCTGAATCCCAAGAAATATTTCTTTTGTGTCATGGAGGGTAAGTTATTGGGACATGTTGTCTCCAAAGATGGAATCAATATTGATCCTGAACGAGTACAAGCTATTCAGTAGATTCCTCTTCCCACAAGAAAAAAGTGAGTGTGCTCATTCTTTGGTAAGATCAACTTCCTAAGAAGATTCATCCCTGATTTTGTAGAGATGAATTTGAAAATTTCTGAAATGATGAAGGGAAAGTGGAAATTTGGTTGGTCCTCTGAAGGAAAAGAAGCATTTGAAGGCATTAAGAAAGTAATTGCTAAGACTCCTATCTTAGTATGTTCAAATTTTAGCAAAGATTTTGTTATCTATTGCTATAGCACAGAGAGTACCTTCGCTGCTATGTTGACTTAAAAATATGCTAAAGATCATGAGCTCCTAATTGCATTCATGATTTATATTCTAAAAAATCATGAGTTGAAGTATACTATGATGGAGAAACATGCTTTTGCAGTATTTAAAAGCATTAAGCAGTTTCAATTTTACATTCTTAACTCTCACCTTTGTTGTGCTTGTGCCCAATACAACTATTAAGTCTATTCTTACACAATAGAAGCTTTGAACCAAGAGGGGAAATTGGGTAACAAAGGTTCAAGAGTATGATCTTGATATTAGACCAACAAAACTAGTTCAGGGTAAAGGCCTATGTGAACTCATTTCCGAGGATCTAGTCATGAAACACCTCAAGATGAAGTTGATATCCCTATTGTTATGTTCCTTAGTTTAATAGATGAATGGTATGATGATATTTCTCACTTTCTCACCTATATTGAATGTCCATCTCACTTAACTACCAAAGAGAAGAGAGCTATCAAGCTAAGTTCAACAATATGTGTTATGGGAAAATGTTTTATTCAAATGAGGAGTGGATGGAAGATTCTTGAAGTGTGTTGACAAAGTGCAATAGAAGAAGTTGTTCTCAGCCTTCCATGACCAAGCCTGTGGGGGTCATTTCTCATATGCCATTACTACTCACAAAATTCTTCATGAAGGGTACTATTGGCCTACTTTTTTTAAGGATGCATCAAGGAGGGTTGACAAATGTGAAGCTTGTCAAACCTTTGTGGGAAGACCAAATTTGGCTGCTTTACCACATAAGCCAGTTGTGATTGAAGAACCCTTTCAACAGTGGGGTTTGGATTTTATTGGAAAACTTAACCCATATTTAAGTGCAGGACATACTCATGTGTTGACTACCACAAATTATTTCACTAAGTGGGTAGAAGCCATCCTAGTTAAAAGTACCACTTCAGAGGTAGTATGTAATTTCATCAAAGAGAACATCTTGATAAGGTTTGGAGTACCAAACAAGATCGTGACTGATAATGCTTCAAATTTTTCTTCTACTGAGATGATGGATTTCTGCTATGGATATGGGATTTCCCTTGCTCATTCTTTAGATTACTATCCTCAAGGGAATGGACAAGTAGAATCAACAAACAAAAATTTGGTGACCATTGTAAGAAAACTTGTTAATGAATCTCAAAGAAACTGGCACAAGAAGCTCTATGATGCTCTGCAGATAGGATTACACCCAAAAGAGAAATTGGGATGTCCCCTTTTCAAGTGGTGTATGGTGTGGAAGCCCAACTACCAATGACAGTGGAACTACCAACTTTGCATTTGATGAAAGCTATTGAGGACACCAGTTTCGGTGATTCTTTGGATAAGAGGATCATATATCTCCATTAGCTAGATGAAGAAAGGCTGCTGGTTTTGATAGGATATTTGTACATCAGCGAGAAGGTTAAATATTTATTTGACAAGAAAAATAGATCCAAAGAGTTCAAGGTTGTGTTGGTCTGAAAATATGTCAGTTAGGTAGGTCATGGGGAAACAGGCCAACAGTGTGCAAGGAATAGTCCCTCTTTGAGAAAACAAAGCAAAACCGGTTTATTGCTAATCTATCAAGCAGGAATCTATGCAAATCTACGCTATTCTAACTTTAGGGGTTTGGGATCACATCCCAAGAGAGAGGTAGTTCCAACTACGAACATAAATGTAGGAGGGAAGGAATGGAGGATGGTAGATCTGAAGGAAGAAAAGAAATGAATTCCAAGACAGAAAGGTCAGAAATTTTATGCTTTGAGCCAATAGTAAACAGAGCCAAACTTACTTGCATAAACAATTAAAGCAATACTAATGAACAAATGACAGTAGTAGGAATGAATCTAACAAAATAAAAACATAGATCTAACTTAAGAAAGATATGATGCAAATAACACACACATTAAGCACAAAGTCTGAATATGTGTATCAATATTTCTTCTATTACAAGAAAACACAAAGTATTTCTCTCCTCACTTCTCTTTTCATACATAAAATTTTCACCCTTGAATAAAACAAGTACTCTAGTATTTATAGAAGGAGAGGAGGAAAGAAGACAAAAGCAAACCCACCACTTACAAAATATCTTACAAGATATTTACAAAAGATCTAGAAAATATCTAAAAATTCAACAGTTGACTTGGGCAAGTTTTTGGATGGCAACATCCCATGGTGCAACAAGGATGAGGTCATTGCGTATGCCAACAAAACATATTAAATATTTTCAAAAAAAACCAACACATCCTAGAAAGAAGAAACCACTCTGCCCAGTGTAAAAGGGTGCATTTTTAGTCATGTCAACACACAAATTTCTCCCCTTTGTAAAATGGCACAGTTTCAGTCATGTCAACACACAAATTTCTCCCCTTTGTAAAGTGGTGCAGTTTCAGTGATGTCAACACACAAATTTATCCCCTTTGTAAAGTGGCGTAGTTTCAGTCATGTCAACACACAAATTTCTCCCCTTTATAAAGTGGCGTAGTTTCAGCCATGTCAACACACAAATTTCTCCCCTTTGTAAAGTGGCGCAGTTTCAGTCATGTCAACACACAAATTTCTCCCCTTTGTAAAGTGGTGTAGTTTTAGCCATGTCGACACACAAATTTCTCCCCTTTGTAAAGTGGCACAATTTTAGTCATGTCAACACACAAATTTCTCTCCTTTGTAAAGTGATGCGTTTCTCATGTTAACACACAAATTTCTCCCCTTTGTAAAGTGGCACAACTTTTCCATGTCGACACACAAATTTCTCCCCTTTGTAAAGTGGCATTTTAGTCATGTCAACACACAAATTTCTCCCCTTTGTAAAGTGGCACAGTTTTAGCCATGTCGACACACAAATTTCTCCCCTTTGTAAAGTGGCATAGTTTTAGCCATGTCGACACACAAATTTCTCCCCTTTGTAAAGTGGCACAGTTTTAGCCATGTCGACACACAAATTTCTCCCCTTTGTAAAGTGGCGCAGTTTCATTCATGTCAACACAAAAATTTCTCCCCTTTGTAAAGTGGAACAGGTTTTAGCCATGTCGACACACAAATTTCTCACCTTTGTAAAGTGGCGCAGTTTCAGTCATGTCGACACACAAATTTATCCCCTTTGTAAAGTGGTGTAGTTTCAGCCATGTCGACACACAAATTTCTCCCCTTTGTAAAGTGGCGTAGTTTCAGTCATGTCGACACACAAATTTCTCCCTTTTGTAAAGTGGCGTAGTTCCTGACCATGTCGACACACAAATTTCTCCCCTTTGTAAAGTGGCGATTTCAGCCAAGTTGACACACAAATTTCTCTCCTTTGTAAAGTGGCGCAGTTTCAGCCATTTTGACACACAAATTTCTCCCCTTTGTAAAATGGCACACTTTTCTACATGTCAACACACAAATTTCTCCCCTTTGTAAAATGGCGCACTTTTTTGCATGTCAACACACAGATTTCTCCCCTTTGTAAAATGGCACACTTTTTTGCATGTCAACACACGATTTCTACCCCAAAGGATAAGCAAAAGGTGGTTAATTTTTAAAACAACTTGATTTTTGAAAGGGATTTTAGGGCTATTTCGAACATTATCAAACTTCCCTAGGGGCAAAATAGAATTTTTGGTGTAGTTACCTGCAAATTGCCCTTGTCAATTTTACAGGATAATAGGTTGGAGACATCATTTTGTTATGGGACAAAATTCATGAATCCCATAGAAGATATGGTAAGTTTGACTCTCTTTGGCTTGGTCCTTTAAAAATCAGGCACTTTGTTGGTGAAAATTCTTTCTATCTTGATTACATGGATGAATATTCTCTCCCACTTCCTTATAGTGGGTAGTACTTGAAATTGTTCAAATCCTAGGTAAATAGGAATTAATTTGTATGTTATGTATTGTGTGTGTTTGCTTCCCTTGCCTTTGTTTTGTTGTTTGGATTTCCTTATTTTTGGTGTGTTGCCTTCTGTATTGTTTTTCCTTTAACACTTTTTTCCTAATGGATAAGGCACTGGTCTTCTTCCCCAATTTTTTTCTTAATTCTTGTGTTGCCTTGTTCATGTGATCTAGTCAAGTCATCCCCAAAAAGAGCCAGCTATTGTCCCCTCAAAATTCCCCTCTTTTGAAAGTTGAAAATTTTGAAAATTTTGAGTTGGCACCCTTCAGTAATGTTTTAGTGAAGAGGAAATTTGAAGAGATAGTGAAAATGCCATTTCTTGGGGTCATTTTAAGTAACTTGCGGGTCTGTCGGACATTTTTGTCCCTCATGTCCCAAGTTCACTTGGGATTCATGTTCCCGATTCCCTACATCACCCACATTGGCCGACTCAGTCTTCTTGTCCCATATGTCCTAAGTTCCGGCAGACCTTTTTTTGTTTGATCGGCCGATTTTCTTGCAAGTTCTTGTCTGTTGACTTATTCACGCTTTTTCAGGCCCATTTGTCCCAAGTTCACTTGGGATTCCTGTTCCTTGATTTTCCACATCACCCACATCGACCGAATCAGGTCCTCACATCCTTCGCGTTTCGTGTCCCTAGACCTCCGTGCTTTTGGCCCACATCACCCGCATTAGAAGAATCGACTTTTCACGTCCCACATGTCCCAATGTCCCATGCACCATCTAGGCTAGTTTTTTTACTTTTCCGCATAAAACATTTTTGATTCGATGAAAGGGGTATTTAATGCACATTTATGATATTCTCTCTCTGAGTGACTATTTAAAGGAACCACTATCTATGCATTTGTCACATTGCTTGCTTTTTATTTCTTGCCCACATTCTTACAATTTAGTCATTTTCCTGTATCCCTTTACATTTTTATCATGAATCATTATTTGAATATTGTTCCTTGGTACACGCAAAAAAGAAGATCAAGTTTTAAGGGCACAAGCATTTGTCACCTCTGGAGACATCTATGCCTAATATTGGGGATAATGAAGTTCGCACTTAGATTTTGATGATTTATGGGGTAGGTTAACGTGCAACAACCCCTGCTCCCATGGCCTAAATGATCAATGACGGTGGAATTGTGTATGATGTTGGTTTTCCCATCTCTGCGTGCGAGTGTGGACACTGTGCTTGCTGTGGAGCTCATTTTAACTCGGATACCAAGGAAGTTGTTAATGTGCATGGGGAATTGATTACAAAACTTGATGTTTCCATCATCGTTTCTGCCCTACACATTCCCGAGACAGAAGACTCCATTGTTATCACTCTTGCTCAATCTCAGGCTCTGTTTTATAAGAACAATGAGAAACACAAGGCACGAGTGACTTAGTCATGGCGAAGTGTCTTAAGAAGCGAGTGTCCCGCCTCTCCAAAAGTATTGTACAAGGTTGATTTTAAAGAATAATTATAATATTTCATCATCTTGCTCACCCGTATTATGGGGATGCCCTCTACGAATGACTTCCATTTTTGGATGTGCCCTTTCATAAGAATCATCTCGTGAAGGTAAAATAAACATAAAATGGGATGAGATCATCTGTATGAACTTGACTAAATAATTGACAAATGTTCAACAAAATAAGAAGTTATACATGACTTCTTACCTCATGTACACCCCGAAGCATCTCGGGAGCGGTTTGGCTTCACTTACATTGAGAGAAAGAAGGATGATCCCATATACACATATTACCCTCAATTTAGCCTTAAGGACAGTAATCATAATTTCAGAAGGGTAAATGATGCTTTTACCATGTACATTTTGAGACTTTTGGAGGGTGGCACTACCAGGATATTTTATGAATTGGCTATGGATTTGATAGCCAAGTATGGGGCTTTGTTCATACTGATTAAAAAATTTCTCATACGTCAAAGTTGGCCTATTTTGAAATTACACCTCTCAAGCTTCCCATGTTACGTAATGATAAAATGGCTCTGGTTGAGGTGTGCAGACAGCTTGAGAAACTCCATAGAACCTATAGAGATAAGAAGATTACAGGTTTTCATTTCCCTATCTCCTTTGGGAATTATAAATGCAAGACAACCCTAGATGCCTGAAAAATAGAATGGGCTATTACTCCTCTTCTTGTTCATTTCTTCCGGTCCAGGACTTGTTTTGATCTAAATAAATTCATTGATCGAGAATCTACGAGAATAACCTATCATCACCATCCTGAAATTGAGGATTACTGGGATGATTGTATTGATGATTTTGAAGCCAAGAGGAGGCATTTTGGTAGATTGTCTCTACAACATATCTTAGATCTTAATATCTACTAGGTGTCCGAAGGGCTTGTGGATGTTGATGAGGGCTTGGAATCCTTTGAGTATGAAATATCCATCAAGCACACACCTATACAAACCTTGAATTGGTATGCGAAGGAGAAGGATGATTTGAGTGAGATAATTACCCTTGCCATTGTCGAACTAAGGTTTGGTTTGATAGGAAAGTTTTGAATTTAGGAAAAACAAGGGTAGATCTTCTCAAAGAGAAACTTCCACACACAGGAAGGAAGTACATATTCTTAATACCGAGGTACTTGAAAAACTCCTCCTTCCTCATTAAAAGAGCCTAAAATTTCCACTCCTTATTTTTCCACTCAAGTGTATCGGAAGAAGAAGGTCAAAGAGGCTAAGAAAGAAACAATTGAGGAAGAGACTCTTCCGAGAGCATCAGAATTTCCTATTGGACCAGATACTATTATTTTTCTAAGTGAGAATGAGGATGATGAGACAATAGGACAAGAATAAATGCTTGCAACCACTTGCTGAGATGGAGGAGGAAGAATCAAGACCTAAACCTCCAAGTTTAAGGGATTCCTCCGCAAAGGAAATTCTTGAGGTTCCGTGCTCTTCCCCCTTTGGAGGAGAAAATAGTTTAAACTTTGAGTGTCATGAGTTCTCTTGCACTCGGACCCCTTGACTCCTCTGTTTATTATTCTTCTTTTCTGGGTGCATCCCTAGTGGAAAAGAAGAAAATAAAGTCTTCTTCTTGATTAATCGGGCCTGATTTTGATGATATCGTAGCTTTGCTTAGTACTACTCCTCCTCCAAAGCAAAGAAAGAAAATATTACTTCAAGGTTGGTATCTGATGCTCAAGGTTAGTAGTTTCTTGAGGTTTCTAGACCTAGGGAAGATAAGGATGAGAAGGATCTTTTGATCTCTGACTTGGAGCTTTCCAGAATTCCTGTGGGAGAATATACACCTGAGAGTGAGTTTCATAACCTTCGAGAAACTGTCACTAAGTTTATTGAATGAGTTGAAAAAGGCAAGCAAACCATGGAGCAGTTGGAATAACATAACCAAGTTATTTCCAAATTTATCAGATCATTATTAACAAAAGATAAAGTTTTGGATCTAGCTCCATTGGCTACTCTCTCACCCCCATGGTTGTCGGTAAAGATGAGGTTCAAAGCATCAAGGACATACATAGGTATTTAACTTATGGGAAGGCTGTTGAGGCCATGGTTGATGATATGACTATAGTAGGTTTGAATTTCATTGAGGAATCCTTCAAAACCATTGAGAAGGTGATCAATTTGTAATAGAAACTCACTTTCCCAATCAAAGCCATGGACAAGGAGTGAAGGTCTAGAGTGGATGTATTATAGACCCCGTCTAATGGGCCAAATTGATGAGAAGATCATGCTGGCCAAAAATATGTTTGATGATGTAAAGTATAACTTGTCAAGGACATGGATCTTCAACATTGAGTGGAAGATAAAGGTTACGGAAGAAGCATTGGGAGAAGCGAGAAATGTGTGGTAAAAGGGAGTCCTTTACAACCTTTTTTTTATCTTCCTTCAAGGATATTCTCTACCATCTTCAGCATAAAACTAGAGGTGTTTCCTTTTCTCTTTAGGAAATCAAGGCTCAATTCAGAACCTTTGTCAAGGATAATTTGTTTAAAGAAGATTCATTCACTAAGGAGAAGATGAAATAAATTTGTTCTCTTTATTTAGTTATTAATGAGGCAAATAAAGAATATCTAGAGCATACCAAGTTTGATAGAGATATGGAGAAATGTCTAGGTACATGGACACATACTACTTCTAAAAAAATTCCAAGAGGCATGGAAATAGCAGAAGCATTGAAAAGATTCCAGCATTGAATCCTCAAATCAGTGGGCCCTCCTCGGTCATTATCATATGTCTCTACTTCTAGCTTTTCATTCTCTTCTTCTATTTTTAGTATTGAGGTCCTTGTAATTTAATTAAAGACTTTGTATTATACATTTCCTTCATTAATATTTTGGTTAAAAGAAATAATTACCAAATGTAACCACTTTGTAAGCTATTTATTGAGCTCTCCTCACCATTCAAGGGTAAGGAAGCTGTGATCATTTTTGAAAATGTAAAAGGACGTAAAGCTATCAATACGAGAATATTTTCCCTTCATGTTTCCATCTACATTTATTTATTCCCTCTTACTTGTCTAAATTTGTTGAATCATTAATCTATTTACATTAAGAAGGTTTGTATGCTTGTGGATGTCATCTCTTGAACTTTGTGTCTACGAAATAACATCTAATGGTTTTAATATGAATGATTATATTCTATATATTGTCCTAGCTCAAAGCATTTATAAGGAACTATTTTGCTATTTAGACTTCCTAAAAATGATATTCTACCTTTTCCCTCCATTAGTTCTTCTTTTCTTTTATATTGGTAATATGTCTTGGCATTAAAACACTTTCATGATATCAGAGTTCCTCATCAAAGTTAGAAGTTGTACATTTGTAAATAGTTGTGTCGTTTACTTTTAGTAAGGGAACCTCTCCCATTAAAGAGGAGGGACTTTATGTCCCCTGAATGTTGCTTTCATTAAAGTCCTACTTTGACAATGAACAAATTGAAGAGGAGGCTATTTTAAATGTGGTTCCTTTCTCTTTTTGCATAAGTTAGGATATGGAGAGATAAATTGTTCCTCTACAAGAAACACATTACGGGGGTATGACAGTCTTAAAGTGACCTCGATTGGAACCATAATTCTCCCAGTCACACTTGGTCCAAAAACCATCTTGATGGATTTTTACATTATTGATAGGGAAAAAGTTATAACATGATCCTCGGGAGACTCGGATTCATTGAATAAAGGCTATCCCTTATACCTTGTTGCGAGAAGATTAGATTCCTCCATTTAGGAAGGTATTCATCACTCAAGGGGATCCTAATCCTTTTGATATACACTTAGAAAACCTCAAGAAGAAGAAAGGAATCCATATGGAGTATGAACTTCCTATGAATCAATTAAAAAAACCACCTCTAACAAAAAGAGTTAGTCTGGTCTCCCGGACACTCCAAAGGTTGAAGTCGTTGACCCAAAAACATTTGAGGTGACAAAAACAAATAAGGATAAATCAATATCTATGGAACCAATGTCCACTAAAACTAAACGGGAATTATGAAACTCTTAGAGAGTGACGATCGATCTTCCTCCCATTTGAACCATAGGGAGTGGGTAGTCTTCTCGGTTTAGCATCTATTCCTCTACGATGACCTAGGTTTAGGTGTAAACATGATAGATTCAACAAATGAAGAAGGAAAATTTGAGATTGAAATTATGCCCATCACAACCATCTCTAGGGGTTTTTCTATTTCAAACCATATCTTGGACTCATATGCATCTAAAACTAAGCTTATCATATCTATAGGCCAAGGCCTCATCATTCAGCAAGAGTCACAATTAAACACAATGCTCTACATAGGAGATGAGGCCAAGAAGCATAGTCATGCTCACCCACACACCATGTCTCAAGAATGTGACAAAGAGGTGCATGAATTCCTTTTTCACAAAAATGATTTTAATGACTAGACATATACACTTCTGAGCAAGGATTGTGAGTTTAAAACCTAGAATGGTAGGCCCTTGTCAAGAGAACAAATTTTTTTAGGTTCATGGTTCTCCATTGTGTACTTTTAGGGGTGAAGAATTTGATATTTGTCAACTTTCTTCACCTTAGCTATCATGACATGTAGTTTAACCTACATTTCCACATGTACATTATTGCATTTGCATTGCATTTTCATTTGTTCGTTCATTTTGTAAAAAGTGTGATCAAGGAGCTTATTATTATAGTAATTCCTAATTTTTTTGAAAATATTGGCAAAACATTCAAATCACGTCTCTTCAAACCTTCATAATACCATTAAGCCTGCATTTTCGTATCATTTATCAATCCAAACAAGATAAGACAAATTTTTGACAGTAACCATACCAAGGCCTGCATACTTGGTTCTACTTTTGGTCTCTTCTTAGGATAGGTGTCTTTTGTTCATGGTTTGTTCTAGAAGCTTCATGGTGTCACATATATCCCACATACATCTCCTTGGAAATAAGAAAATTCTAAACATTTTTCCCAAATAAGTAATTCAAATGCAAATCAACACAAAGTTTAATTTTACACCTTTCTTTTGCCCTACCAACCATCAAGTATTGAGCTTGCATCTCTGACTAGTGATGTAGGGTTGGGAAAGGAAGTAGATGCCCTTACTCACCTATGCCTTGTCCATGGTGATGAGGCCATACTTCCTATCCATAACATGGGGAAAGGTGTAGGGTGTCTCTTTGACAAAGTTGAAAGTTAGAAACAGTTCATTCAAATGCTATGAAATCATAAATTAAAACAAAATGAGTTAGATGTCCAAAATTCCAAAAGATCTTAAAACCTAAAAACCATATTTTGTCAACCAAGTGGCCATCTACGGATCCAAATCTAGATAAATTGCAAAGAAATTCACATTCTAAACTATGAAGTATCTTGAGTAGAGTAAGGTTGTAGCATTCCAATTTGGTTATACTAAACCTTTGTCTTTCTCTCATCACTGCCATTCAACAAATTTCATAACTTGTTCCCTTTCTAACCCTTCGCATTGATCCCTCGCATCTTACTAGTTGTGTGGGGTTAGGAGTGGGGAAAGTACATATATTTATCATATCATTGTATCATCACATTTTATCAAGACAATATGAAATAACGAAGATTGCAAAAGAAGATAAGTTTAAGATCACATTGTATTTGCATTATCATATATCAACATTACAAAGTTAAATACAAAAAAGTAGAAATTATTATGTTATAATTCATATCCATTGCATACATTTTAAAGCCATATAAAATCATAAATTCTAGACCTTTAATAGTACACATGTGAATCAAATCATCATTGTAAGCCAACTCTATGCAAGGAATTACTAAGAAAAAAAGAGATATATGTACATATCATGGTGTATCATAGTTTTGTACAATTCCATCAAACACTCGTAATAAGCATGAAATACCAAAAACATAATATATGCCTCACAAAATGGAGGCTAAACAATGAAGGTACTCTACCAATCCACCACTTTGAGGCCCCTTACAACCGCTCTAGTTATGAATTTCTTAGGATTTCTTCTCAAAAGTGTTGAAATAGAAAAGGGCCAACCCTAATGAAAAATACCATCCCCAAATCCATTCCAATTCAACCATACTCAAAAACGAAAAACGGTCAACGTGGACCCAAAGTTCAAAAATCAACAAGTTGATATACACAAATGAATTGAAAAGTGAGTTTTTTTATATATAAATGTTGTTTTGACTTCGTTTTAAGTGTATGTGTTCACAATCTTTGGAGCGTTGGCGTAGGTATATTTATAAATCACCGTACGGATGGTAAGTCCTCTTATTGTTATAATTTAGCATTTATTTTTCAATATTTTATCTATCTACACTTGAGCCTTCTTTTTCTCTTGCAGGTAGTGGGAGTTTGGATGGCTATATCTCAACACATAGGTGTTTTACGTATAGCTTCTAACTCCTGATTTTGGGAATGCCAGACTTGGACTCTACGTTTTACACCTCTTTCATGAATAAGACACTTCTCTAAGGGGGTAATATGTACGCACCCAAAATTACACATGTTATATTATATATTTGTAGCCTAGATAGCCTTACTTAGCTGTTCCTTGCATTTTTCTAGATTCCCCTTCTTTACGTGCTTGTTTTGGCATTAAGTGTCAAAACATCCACCCTGTCTGGGTGGCGGTTCATAAACCACCGCCTAGGCGGGGCGGTCGGTCGATCAATTTTTCCATAATCTTCATGCATAAAATTGCATGCGACAATTCACTTTAGTTTGCTTTTTGAATGTATCTATGAGCAAAATTTTCTAAAAATAGTTTCATTTGCTTTGTTCCCCTTACTCTTATTTTTAAATGGATTTAATGAGTGGAACTACCTCTTAATTTCCTTTTGCATGAAGTAACCTTCCATCCTTCATTCCTATATATTCCATTCTTGTATTCAAGAAAAGAGGCTTGAGAATTTTGTGTATCTTGCATTATTGTGCTGCCATAATCTCGCTAGGAATTACATAGCCAAGCTCAGATCTCTTGTGGTATCTCTCTTCTACTTGCATTGCATCCAAATTGCTTCTAATATGTCATTGCTCAAGAGCCATCCTCGTGTTGTTTTTCTTTGCATTCCCAATCCCTTAGAATCACATGAACACTCAGAGAAATAAAGAAAAGAATTGAGGGGACATATACTGATACTATTGAGATTTGCTAAGGTTCTTACTCTTCTAGGTTGGAGTTGTGTATTTGTTTTCCTTGTTTATCAAATTTTCAATTATGAATTGTTAATTTCAATTCCATATCAAATAGATTAGAAATCAATGTCTTTTCATTTACAAGTAGTTAGTTAATTTAGAGGGTTTGAATATTTTATAGCAATCCTCGGTGATAGATCCTTTTCTTCACATCCCGTGGATCTGAAGGAGAGAATATGTGCAGGAGATTGTCTACACATCATAGATCATTTGGAAAATCACTTGTTTTATGTTGGTTTGGATTCAATACACTAACACGGGAAAATAACCACACTGGTTATCTTGCTTGTTTGGCTTTAGTGTAGAAATATATTTGATTATTTAGAACAAAAGCAAATTGTTGTTTGTGATTGTAATATTTTAGTTTTGTGATTTTTTAGATTAGTTTCTTTCTAGTAGTAACATAGATCATTAATTTAATTTACTTACTTTGGACACTTCAAACTATATAAATACTTAGATCCATGTTAGGAAAACAAACCATAGGGAATTTATGCTACTGTTCATAGCCTCTAAATCTCCCCTTTGTCAACTTGTCTACCAGGAGTTCTCACTACTTGATCTTAGTCATTGATCCTTCTATAGTTAGCCAAACACATTCAACATCGGCTGCTTCTCTAGCATGACCTCAGGGGGTCGAGTGCGGTTGAAGATCATGTGTTCATTTTCATCCGTAAAGGTTACCATGCTAATTTTTGAGTTGCTTAAGGATTCCCATGTGCATAATAAGAGAATTTGAATACTTTGGATTCAAGGAGGAGTGTTTGGCCATAGGTAGGTATGTTAATAATTAGGATCTTCCACCTATTATTGTAGAATTAAAAGTGCCCCAGAAATGGAATGTCTTGGAGAATCACCTGAGATATATTTAGGCACTTCCTTGGTAGAGTATCAACTTGATGTGCATCCATTTTTTAATACTTTTATCATCAAAGACAGATGTGTTCACAAATATATCATTTGATTCAGGAGCATGATGTAAAGTAATTCCTCTTAAATTTATGAATGAACTAGACATCAAAGTGATAACAACTTTCGAGAAAATGCTAGGCCATGGATTCAAGAGTGGTATTAGTTATAGGATATGTAAATGGTTTGGTAGTGCAATTGGAAGCCTATCTTAGTAAATATTTGACGATAAATGTGGTCATTCTTAATTTCCCTACTAAATGAGGTATTTTACAGTCTAGAAAATGGGTTGAAAGTGTTGGAGGAAGTGTGCAAATGGACATGTCTTATGCCACCATACCTATGGAAGGAAATTTGGTGAAGCTGTATAGAGAAAATAAAATGCTACACTTGATTGAGGACCCAAACAATGCCTCTTATGAAGTGTTGTTTTCGTTGATGTGGATGTTGATAATTTTGTTGGATATGTAGACTATAAAGACCATAGCATAAATGAGAGTCCATGCTTGGAACAAGTTGGTGCCCCTTGGACTATGATGTTTGATGGAGCATGCTCTAATATGGGTAATGGGGCTGGTGTGGTGCTTATATCCCCAACCAAAGAAACATTCAGTTTTTCATTCAAGATAAAATTTGAATGCACCAATAATATTGCAGAATATGAAGCACTTATATTAGCCTTGAGATTTGCATTAATTTATGGAATATATGATATAATTGTTAAACGAGATTATGAGCTCATGTTAAAGCAATTTAGAAGATTGTATGCAAAAATGAACCAAATAATGAAGCAAAGCGGTGTAGGAATGAATTGTGGGACTTCATTGAGATGTTTGATTCCTTCAATATCTTGTACCATGATAGGGATCAGAATGTTGCAGCTGATAAATTAGCAGTGCTTACATCTCAGTTTGATAATTACATGGTTTCTCCTTACTATAACTATGATGTAGAGGTGTTGTCAAGACCATCTATGCCTGATAATGTAAAACATTGGAAAGTGTTTGATGATGATTCCTAAGTGTAGAGGTTCTTGCAAAGTAAAGGAGAATTTACAAATCAATTCATGGATTTGGAGCCAATGGTTTCAACATGTGATGGAAAATAAACTCTATTTGGAAAAGACATAATTTAATTGAAAACCAACACAATTACCAGGGGGTTGGTTACTTTGCAATATAATTTTAACAATGCATATAAGGTGGTCCATAGACATATCTCTACTTCAAGGTATGTTGAGGAGTACAATTTGGGAACCAAAGAGAAGCCCAAGAAGGTGTGGATAGCATGCAATCTAATTAAATATTAGAAATAATCTTATGTAAAGCTACGAAAAGTATAAAAATTGCTTATCATGGTCCTATTCAGAACTAAAGGCTTATAGAGACAATTTATTCCAACATTAAATACACATAAAGTCAAACACTTAGCCATTCAAGAAAAAGAAGAGGCCTATTAATCCTCTTATTTCACTTAAAATGCAAGAAGAGTTGAAAAATTTAAGGGATGGAGGAATAATATAACCCACAAGATACTCTTCATGGGTGGCCAATCTTGTACTAGTGAGAAATAAAAATGGAGATATAAGGCTTTGTGTGGATTTTAGAAATATGAATAAGGCCTCAATAAAAGAAAATTATCCATTTCCTAATATGGATAACATGTTGTAGTTGGTTACAAGATCTAAATTTCTCTCAACTTTGGATGGCTTCTCAGGATATAATTAGGTGGTGGTGAAATAATCGAGAAATTTAAAACTTCTTTCACCACCCCATGGGGAACATATGTGTATGTGATAATTTTGTTTGGTTTGATGAATGCTAGGGATACTTTCCAAAGAGCCATGGATATTGCTTTTTTAGGTTACATTAATGATTTTATTGTTGTGTATCAAGATGATGTAACTATGTTTTCTAGGAAGAGAAGTGACCATCTGAGCCATGTGGAGAAAATGTTAGTAATATGCAGAGTATGGGATCTCATTAAATAAAAAGAATTTTGAATTTTGTGTTTAAAAGGAAAAACTACTAGGTCATATAATGTCTAAAGAGTGGGTCATGATAGATCCTAAATGAGTAGAATCCATTGGAAAATTTCCCATACTCATGTCAAAAAGGGTATCCAATCTTTCTTTGTGAAGATTAATTTAATTAGGAGGTTTATTTTAAACTTAGATAAAATGGCCATCCCTATCACTATCATGATAAAGAAAGAGCAAGTTATTAAATGGGAAGAATAATTTTTCCATGCTTTGAATGGGATCAAAGAATAATTAATGAATGCCCCTATTTCAGCTAGCCCAGATTATAAGAAAATATTCCAGATATTTTCTTTTTCCTCTAAGAACACAATTTCTTATATATTTTTGTAGAAGGATGATGAAGGGAATGAGAGACCTATTTCCTTTTTCATAAAATATTTGCAAGGATATGAACTAAAATACACCATCATAGAAAAGAAATCTTTTACTTTGGTTCAGAAACTAAAATTTTTAGTCCATATGTACCGAGTTCAAAGATTATAACTTACGTCCATCGTATAATGGTAAAAGACGTCATGTATGGGATGGAAATATGTAGAAAAAGGTGATGGTGGGTAAACAAATTGCGAGAGTATGACATGGACATATAGACTACTAAACTAGTTAGGGGTTTGGGGATTGCAAAATTAATGGCAAAAAGTAACTTACAAGTGATGGAGATCAATGAAGTTGAAAAAGGAAATGTGGATATCCAAGACAAGATGATTAATTCCACATGGTATAAGGATGTAATATTTTACCTTAAGAATTCAAGGTGTACAGGAATCTAGACAAGAATCAAATGACACTTAAATTGGCATCTCAAAAATATGTTATAACTGACTATGGGTTAGCTTGGAAGAACCCATAAGGGATCCTATTGAGGTGCATCATAGAAGAAGAAGCTCCCAAGCTTAGGGAATAATTTCATGTGTGATTATGTGGAGGTATCTTTGTTGGAAGAGTGACTTCTCATAAGATATTGAGAGTGGGTTAGTGATGATCCATACTATTTAAAGATATAGTTTTCTTAGTTAGAAAATGAGAGAGTTGTTAAAGATTCTCTAGGTGGTTGAAAGCCTTAGGTGATTTACCCTTGTAACCAAAGATCCATGGAAAACTTTTTTATGTAGTGGAGGATGGGCTTTATTGGGGAAATTTTGGACTCTTCAAGTAAATCTGAAGACACAAGTGGATATTAGTGGCTACATATTATTTCACTAAGTGGGTTGAATCCATTCCTACCAAGAAGGAAACTCATCAGGTAGTTATGGACTTCATTTTAAACAATATCATTTGTAGATTTGGAGTGCTTGCAAAGATAGTAGCTGATAATGCCATGAGTTTTAGAGAAAAACATTTAACAACTATGTGCCAACAATATGGTATAAATTTGAATTATGCTTCTAATTATAACCCTTGGGGGAATAGTCAAGATGAGTCAAGTAATAAATTTTTCTCAAAATACTTAGGAGGACATTGGAAGTTAATAAAATAAAATGGGGTGAGCAACTTAAATTTTCCCTATGGGAAGATCGAATTACTACTAAAAGATCTACTAGAAAGAGTCCCTTTGAGATGGTCTATGGATTTTAGGCTCTCTTACCCTTAAATATGCAACTTTCATCTTATCAATTCATGCATTACCTTAAGGATGAGGGATAAGTTAACCCTTATGAGGTAATAATAAATCAAATCTTGGAGTTAGCTGAGGAGAGAAGGGAATCCCACCAGAGACCTTTAGTTTAGGGAAAGACTCAAGAAAATATTTGATAAAAATGTGACTCCTAGAACCTTCAATGTTGGGGATCTCATTTTTTTATGGGATAGTAGGCATGAGGACAAAGGAAAGCATGGAAAATTTGATGCCTTGTGGATGGGTCCCTACTCCATTGATATAAGGATCGGTGAACATTCTTCTTGAAGGACTTGGGGAGACTTGTTGGAGTTTCTGTCACAATGGCGAGACACCTCATACATTTTCTAGATTAAACACATGGGGTAAAGTATGAAATTTTGTATAGTGTTTAGTTTTGTTGTTTTTTGTTTTTGTTTCCTTTTCGGTTTCTGGTTTAAAGTGACCGAGTTGCCTTAATATCTTGGTGTATTTTTGTGAAGTATGTTTTCTCTATTAGACCTTTTGTTTCTTTTCAAATGAATTTTATTCCCAATGAATTAAGTCACTTGGTATGTGTGATGTTTTTATGTGGTTATTATAGTACCCATGGGGGTGCCCATCCCCAATTCGAGTTGGTGTTATTTCTCATCTTTATCTTTCCCTTTTATCCTGAGTGTGCCTTCAAAATTTTTTGTGGTTGGTTTGTTAGAAATGAAAACACACATGCTTAAAGAATGAAATCATGTTGAATATAAGTGAAATCAAGTGTTTGAATTTGAATCCTCTCTTTTGATTGAGGAATGTGATAACCATGTCATCTCTGAGAGATCCATGTGAAAAAATTGATGATTGATCATGTTTAACCATGTAAATCCCTCATGTATATCATCCTGTGATCCCCAGGTGAAAATTACATTGTGTTCTTTGATGGCCAAAGATATGTGGCATGATGTAATTGGTGGCACTATGGCGGGTTATATTTTCACAATTACAAAAATTTCTTGAGTTCTGCAGAGTGTAATCCAAGCTCGAATCCCAATGAATATTCCCAAAAAGTTTTTTCAAATAATTCAAAAGTAGAAGTTATCCCACACTTGAAAAGGAATATGTGTTAGAATGGGATAGGAGTGGGGAATTGGGTTGGTAATGAAATTTTGCATTAGTGACCAATGGAGTGAAAAACACAAAGAAAATTCGACTCGAGGCACGTGTTGTCTATTTTGCACCCCTCACAAAAATAGAGTGAATTAGATTGTCGTGGACTTAGAATAAAGACCATGAAGAGTTGGAGAAAACCATGAAATAATATCTAAGACATGGGTAAAGAAATGAAAACCAAGAAATTACTCCACCTTTCCGTGGATGAAAATCAAAAGCCATGGCTAAGGAAATTAATTTGCTAAAGTAAAAAAATAACCACGGTGGAATTGGAGCATATTGTGAAGGTTGGGAAAACTGATGATTATGTAAAGGGTTTGTGGATGAAAATAAAAATAAGCATCATGAAGATTAGCTGAGGAAAATTGAGAAGCTATGGATAAAGGAAAAAACAATTCTACAAGGTGAGAGAAAATATTTCACTGAGAGGTTGACACAAATCGTGCCACATTGAGAACCATGGGATAGAGTGGAAGGGAGGAGGAAACCATACAAAATTAAAAGGACAAGCCGCATATTGAAGAAAATGACAGGTTTTCGGTGGGAGACTAAAAATGCCAAAAAAATTCATTGGATGATCTCATCTTTTTAAAAAATTCATATTGATGGAAAGGTCTCAATGACCTATATGTAAAGGAAACAAAATTTCTTAATTTTACTAAGGATTGATAAGTGTAAAGGTGGAAGACTTATCCAACATGAAAAAGGTGTAGTTCCATGTGACACAACTACCAACATTTAATGTAGTATGGGCACCCAACAAGGAAGATGGCATGTTGCAGTGAATAACCGGATACTCCAAGCTTTATCGTAAAACTTATTTCTTGTTGTTGGTGGTTGGATTTGAAATTTTATTTCCCTCTCCTTTTTCCTCTTCTTCTTCTATAAATGTAAGATCTCAGCTCATTAAAAGAGATCTCTCTTTGTTGTAAGGGAAACATTTCCAAATGGTGGCCAAATTCCCATGGATTTTAGAGCTTAGATTGTTCTCTACAATGTATTTTCACCTTCTCCCATGAATGTAAATGACTATGCATATTTTGATCAATAAAATCAGGTTTTGTGGTTATCTCTCCTCCACGGTCCGATGTTTTATTTCTCCTTACCTCTTTGTTTACATTTCTTGGCATGTTGTGTGTTCCCTCTTACTTCCAAGATCCATTTCATGTTTTGTTTATGTGAAGAAATCTATATCTACGTGGTTCTTATATGTGGTGAACTCGTTCCCCTTTCTCCCATGTTTTCCCTATTTTTGTCACCTTCGTGGAGAGTGATCGACCCTTCTTCCGGTGCTTTCACCTTCTTAGCTTCGAATTTCCCCTTTCCTACATCTTCTTCTATCCCTAGTCATTTGGCATATTTAGGTTAGGATTTTCTTTCAGTATTAGGAGTAATGTTAGCATTATTAAAACCCATGAATCCTACCTTCTCCAAAGGTCTTTCTTAGTTCGTAGGTCCCACAACTAAGAGATAGTCCTAGGTTGTTATATGGTAGAAAAGTGACATGTGAGCATAGGAATCTACAAGTAGCTATTCTTCATACCCCACCTCCCGAGGTCGTGCCAAGACAACCGGGTGGGAATGGAATATATGAGGATATATATAATCTAGTTGGGCAATCTTATATCTTGAACATACGATAATTGGATCTACGAATCTAAGGCAAAGAAAGCTCTCCTAACCTGAATTGGTGTAATGTATCATTCAGATATAATGGCTGCTCGGAGGCTCCAATAAATGTCAAGCTCTGCTAAGATCCTATCTATTGGTTGTTGAATGCATGGAAAGTGGCCTGTAGGTGCTTCGTATATATTTCTTGACAAGGTAAAGGAAAATGGTAGTGATAGATGCAGTGGATTTGTAGAAACTATGGGTGATTTTCTGGTCTAGCCTAGAAAATGTTGGATTGATTGGCTTCTATATTTAATATGGAAAATTGCATTATGATATCTGGCGGGAGTGGTGAGGATCTAAATACTAGCATTCGTAAACCGGTGTCAATACTTAACTGACTTGCAGGCCCGTTGGGTTGTGGGACCTAGGGATCACAATCATGAATTTGTGTTTGTTGTGGACTTGTTATGGTCATGTGAAGAATTAATCTCTTATTCTAACTATCGAATGGTCATAAGCCTTTTCAGATTCTATGTTTAATACCAGGAGTTGTGTGTTTTTCTCAGAATACCTTACGAGTGTTTTGGAAACTTGTATACACAACCCTGTATCTATGTCGATGAGAAGGTATCTTACATCTGGCTATGGAACTAACGGATCACAGCCAAATATTTGTTCTCTTTTGGGTTCTTGTATGGTCATGCGGATATCCTATCAAGGAAGTCTATAGTTGGGTTGACTTGACTAAAATGTGTATGCTTTGTTGTCTTCAATATTCAGTTGTCTCAATTGTTCACTAATTGCTTGTTGGTTTGTTGTCGTTTGAAAGACCTAAATCCTAAGCCCTTGATCTATATCCGTTAATGTTGTGAAGAGATTTGGCTGAGATACTACCAGTTTGAATACATATTCCCTGGGCTCTCTGGGTCCCGTAATTTTCATGCAAAAGAAGATTAAACTTTAACTGCAACAAGTAAACTAACTATGAAAGATATATCTACACTATGCCTATATTTCTCTTATTTTTGTATTTTCAATGATGCGTTTTTGAACAAAATTAAAAGAGAAGCTATTCTAATATATTCAGATAATGGACAGTTAATCTAATAACAGAATTTAAAACAAGCAAGCTAGCTTGATGTAGCTATTTGCCTGTGCAGTTGTGAATTTATCCTAAATATTAAATAACTTAACTAGTTTAATTGAAAGACTTTCAATCCTTCCTCGAAGTGAGGAATGAATCATAGTTTCTCCAAAAACTATCATTCCCACATAACTTCCCGACAATATTAAAAGTCAAATTTTAACTAAAATAGTATGATTTTCTACTCTATTTGATATATTGTAACTACAACTTTGATAGCTAAAACCTAGAGTTTAGAGAACAGTGGTAAATCCAGTCATATCGTGACTTGTCTCCTCAGTGTGATCTCCTTGTTCTTTCATGTTCTCATGAATATAGAAAAGTGTGAGTGTGATAGTGTTAGTAGAAGAAGATGCTCAAATAATGGAAGCTTTGGATATAAACCAAATACAATGCAAGTAAGAGAGGGATAGTGCAAGTGAACAGAGCTTGACTATGTAATTCCTAGTAGGATTTATTGCAGGAATACAACACAAAATATGAAAAATTAATGGATCTATTTCTTGTGATAAAATAAAACCTACAACTCTAAGATTATCAAAATGGATTCTAATCTAAAACTGAAACTACCTTATGCTAAGTTGGTTATATGGGACAACAATGGAGTAAAATGAAAGTATGAGGATCAAATGATCTCTAAAGCAGAAGAGAGGTTGAGAATTCATACAAAATATAAAACTATTGAAACTCATGCAAGAACTTCAAACAAAATGAATAATCAAACACAGAAGGAGAGGGGCCATTTGCTTGTGGACAAGCTGAGTATTTATAGCATTTGGATTTACCAGAGGGTAAGTCTAAATTGAACTCTTCTAATATTAAACAAAGGGAAATCACTATTTATTGGGCGGCAAAAACATAAATGCAAGATTTAGTGGTTGAGGAATGCAGATAGAAATTTGAATTTTTACGTTTGAAGAAATCGTCGGAACGTTCTGGAAAACATGCACATGACCGCTACCATGCACAGGGAGGTTGTTACACTACCGCCACCCTGTCCTGGGCGGTGGTCACGGGACCGCTACCTAGGCAAGGTAGAGGTTCCGTAACTTAAAGACAAAATAAAAGGAAAAAGGGGGAATAGGTTTAGAAAAAAACATGAAAAAGCTAGACAAGGCTTTCTAGGATGCAAACATATACTTGGCGAGATTTTCTAGGATTTTCGAACACCTTGTGAAGAGATCTGAATCATCATTGGGGTTTCCATAACCTCTTTCCGGCAGTACAGTACCTACATTTTTGGGTACGTACATATTGCCCCCTCGAAAAGTGTTTTAGCCATGAAGAGGCATAAAATGGTGGGTCCAAGTATGGTGGTCCCAAAATGGGGAGTTAGAAGCTATACCTGACACACCCGTGTGTCGAAATGTCACCATCCAAATTCCCGCTATCTGCAAAATGAAAAGAGGACTCAAGTGCAGATAGATAAAATAGATCAAAAAATAAATACTAAATTAACATGAAATGAGGACTTACCATTCATGTGGGGATGAGAACTTACCTCCATCGGCGCTCCAACTCTACGTGAGAACACTCAAAACAAAATTAGAATACTATATATATATAAAATGAACTCATTTTACTATTCATTTGCATGTGTTGATTTGGTGGTTTTTGAGCTCTGGGACCCACGGTGACCATTTTCGATGAGAGTATAGTCAAAACGTTCATTACTGAGATCGTGATCATGCCTCCGAGAGCAGGACATCGACCCACGAAGTCTTAGGTTAGTTCTCCTCAATTTATCATTTTTAAACCTAAAATATAGAAATGTTAAAATCTTGGTCTAGGGGATCATTTTTGAAAATGTTAGTTTTAAATGAGTCTCTAGGGGGCGCCCATAGGGTAGGTCTTTATTTCAGTTAAAATGGTGCATTTTTGCTTTTTAAAGTGTTTTTAGGGCTTTTGAGCCGTTTGCCGATTCGGGACAGGACCCGCATCCCTAAGGTGGTGGTCATGGGACCACCGCCCTATGAAGGTGGTGGTTATGGGACCACCGCCAATTCATAAGGTAGTGGTTACATGACACTACCTAAGAAGGCAGTGGTTAGGAAACCACCGCTTTACACAGGGCGGCGGTTTTCAAACAAAATGCAAAAAAAGATGTAAATTTTAATTGTTTTTGCATTTTCAACATTTTTATATGTTCTTGATGATTTTTCTAGTTAGATTATGTTACTAACTTACTCTTTTTCTTTATTTTGGGTGGATGTAGAAGAAGGAGGAGTACATCAGATGGAGTAGAGAGAGGGAGTGTGATTGGCTCCCAACAATGTTAGAGGCACTTACTCAGGCAGAGTGAGATACTCTACAGAGGGCTAGCATTTGGAGGATTGCACAGGTCCCTCATGTTGCACCTACTAGTCACATATTGTGTGACTTATTTTCATACTGGGATGCATATTAGAACACTTTTCGATTTCCAGGAGTTAGGGGTGAGTGGACTATCACCCTAGAGGATGTTTATCGCATATTGGGGTCCTCGATTCTTGGGAGATGACTGTCTCTCAAGATAGCAGTATCGAGATCTTAGATGGTTCAATGGGCCACCTACATGGGAGATGTTGTTGTCTCCATGGCTCAAATAAAGGGGGTGAAGGTCCATTCCATTGTTGATTCTCCTATCCCTGTGCTCCCCAGGATGTTATGGGTATCTTGGCTTCGCGATTGATTGGGGACAAGGGAGGAGATACTCTCTTATACTGTTGGGCTCCCATTATCACACAGATTGAGGTGCATGGCCATGTTTATGCTTGGGGAGTAGACATTCTTGGGACCACCTATCATGACTTATATAGGGTGGTCAGATTATAGGGACAATCATTGAGTCACCCTACTCTAGTTATGAGTTGGGTGTATGAGCGCATCATTCCCTATGGGAGAGGTGTACAAGAAGAGGATCCTAGGGCTATCAGGGCAACAAGGAGGTGGATAAGGATGACTATACTTAGGATGCCACACCAGCTAGTGGATTCTTTGACTATTGCAGACATGGAGGCCACTCCTTATCAGGCCATGGCAGGGTTATGGGGAGAGGAGACACACACACTGATTGCCTACTATACTACCAGTCAGCTGATAGACAAGATAGGGAATTTGGAGATCCACCCCTTTGATAGAGTACCTTAGTAGTTTGGCCTCCCTATATTGATATGTTTCCTCTAGCGGGGCCAGTATACATGTCTATTCATGAGGCCAAGGGAGGTCCTAGAGGTCGAGGTTAGACTACGATCACTCCTAGAGTTCCCATCGCAGCTAGGCGGGTGGTTCATCCCGAGGGGTAGCCGGTGCTCCTCGAGCACCTTTACTTCAGATCGGAGTTGGTTTCTCATAGTGGAGAGGGAGATGAGCCCATTGATGTGGACTCAGACTCTGAGGAGTTCACCGGAGAGGAGACAAGAGGAGGAGATGGCGGGGATGAGACTGGAGGTGGGGCTAGTGGGACAGATGAGGAGGATGATAGTGACTCTGAGTGGCATGAAAACTCAAAGTATTTTGAGGTCCGAGAGGGTAGAGGAGAGTGCAGAGAAGGTGACCCTGATCTCAGAGGATTTTCCTTCTCGGGACATTGGGGGAGATGATGAGTACATAGCAGTACGTCATTTCTTTTATAGATTTGGGGAGGTTCCATAGTGTGGTGATAGCGTTAGTGGTAGAGCACGAGATCCTAGAGATACCACCTAGAGGCCTGAAGATACGAGTGAGTTACTACTATTTTCTTGATTTTGTTTTAGCTAGAAATGTTTAGTCGATATTTCTCTTTTGTTGTTTTGTTTGTTTTTGACCTTATTTTGGACAATTTTCTAACTTGTTTATTTCTCTTTTTATTTGCAGTATTTGTTGAGGGATGGAGAGACTTGATTCACTAGGTGTGTGTGGACACCCTATTGCTACCTTTGGAGGGTACTGGCCGAGCTTATCGAGGACGATGGAGAGCCTTCAGCAGCCGGGCTGACATACTGATGTGTTTGCCCATGTCTTGAAGGTGGCAAAGATCATGACCTCCCTTCATACTGAGTTGGCTAGATATAGGACGGTGAGTGCTTGATGAGGAGGATCTATTCTCATAGTGAGACCCATAGCTACGCCGCCATGATCATGAGCCCTCAGTTCATTTAGAGCATCATCACAACAAGAGTCCTAGATGTGGTCGTGCACCATCTGAGGGATCCCACAGGGATTGAGAGATCATGGTGTCTTTTTGTAGTGATTTTTGGTGGATGTTTATACAAGTGTTTTTGTATTTTTCAAGCTCATTGAGAATTTTGACCATGCCTAGTGCATGATGACATTGTATATAAAACACATATATATATATATATATATATATATCTTTTTGGATCTAGATCTTCTTATATCTAGAATTTTGTGATTCGTTTCCCATGTGTACACTAGATGTTTTTAGAATCTTTGTTTTTATATGTTTTTAAAAATGTATGAAATGGATGACAAGTGATAACATAATGTTTCTCTTTTATTTGTTTTTGTAATGCTGATATGTGATGATGAAAACATAATGTTGTACTAAACTTTTGGCTTCTTTGGGCAATGTTCGTTGCTTCTTCTTATTTTGGAAAAATGTGATGAATATCTAGTGATAACAAGATGAACTTGCCCCACTCCTATCTCCACGCAACTAGTAAGATGCGAGGGCTCAACACCAAGAGTTGGGAAGGGCACAAATTATATGAGTTTGAATAAATGGAAATGATGAGAGAAAGACAAGGTTTTGACAGAAATCAAATTCAGACTTGCGTACTTACTCTTACTCGAAACTACTACATAGTTCAGAATGTATCTTATTTTCCAGTTTATCTAGACTTAGATCCATGGATGGCAACTTGGTCGACAAAATATGGTTTTAAGGATTTAATCTCTTTGGAATTTAGATACTTAATTTCACTTAATATACTTTGCTTTAAAATATTAATATTCACTAACTTGTGTGAATAGACCCCCTACGCCCTGCCCCATGCTACTAGTAAGAAGCATGGGCTCATCACCGAAGGTAGGACATAGGTGAGTAAGGGCACTTCTTTCCTTTCTCAACCTCGCATCACCAGTAAGAGATGTGGGCTCATCACCGAAGGTTGGTGGGGCAAAGAAGTGTGTAAAAATAAAATATTCTATTTTGTTTAGTATTTTGATTTAACTTGACATTTCTGATTTGTGACTTTGGAGTATCCTTGTTTCAAAGAGATGTAAGAAGGATAGATGTGACACCAAGAAGCTTCTAGAATAGACCGTAGGTAAGAACAACTTAACCAAGTAGAAAATAATGAGTATGACCAAGTATGTAGGCCTTGGTATGGTTTTTGTCAAGACTTTGTCTGTCGAATTGATGAAATGATTTTGGAACCATTTGATGATATTATGAAAATTGAAGAGATATGATTTGAATGCTTTTGCCAATATTTTCAGAAGCTTGTAATGAATTTCTTAAGAATAAGTTCCTTGACCACAATAGTTATGAAATGAGTGAACAAAATGAAACAACTAAGTGACTAAATGTAATGTAGATAGATATAATATATAAATGGTGATGTTGATGACCTATACGTAAAACCGTTTAAGATGCAAGGAATTGACAGTTTCATTGAATTCCTCACCTTCTAGTGTACATAAGAGATACACACCATTTCCATAGTCTTTCATGACTTGGTATGGGCCCAACCACTTGGGCGGAATTTCCTTCCTTCACTGGTTTTCTTATCAATCCGGCTGTCTAGTCTTAGAACTAGATCTCCCTCATATATTTCTCATTCGTAGACTTTTTGTTATATTTTGGCACATCCGGTCAGCATAGGCTTTATGCTTTTGTTTGGCATTTAGCCTAGCCTCATCAAGGCTTTCTAGTTGAGAAAGGTGTGCCTCTCTATAGGCTTCTTCTCCCAAAATCCCTTGTAATGAGATGCGGAGGCTAGGTATTTTGACCTCAAGCGGGAGAACTACTTCTACCCCAAATACTAATGAGAAAGGGGTTTCCCCCATTGGTGTTCTTATTGAGGTTCGATGGGCCCACAAGGCTAGGTATAATTTTAAATGCCAATCTCATTTATTCTCCTTAATTGTTTTGAGGAGAATAGCTTTTAATGTTTTATTTGTGGCTTCATCTTGTCCATTGGCTTGAGGGTAATAAAGAGAGGCCGTATGATGGTTTATCTTGAATTTACTACATAACTCACAGACCTCATCATTCTTAAAGGATGTGCCATTATCTAAGATAATGACTTATGGGACACCATACCTGTAAATGATTTGATTTAAAATGAACTTAGCAATTACAGAACCTGGTACGTGGTGAGAGGCATGGCCTCTACCCACTTGGTAAAATATTTGTGGCCATGTGATTATAAAATTATGGCCATATGTTGATGAGGGAGAATTTCCCTATCAAATCTAGGCCCCATGTGGAAAAGGGCCATGGGGTTGTGATTGGTTGCAGAGCTTATGCTGGCATGTGAATCTCGTGGGAGAATTCTTGGCATTTATGGAACTTGCGCACAAACTCTACTGCATCATGTTCTAGAGTGGGCCAAAAATAGCCCATCCGATGTATTTTTTGAGTAGTGGCATGACCACCAAAGTGGCCTCCACATATCCCACTATGGGATTTGTACAGAATCTTTTTGGATTCTTCAGTGTCAACGCATCTTAAAAGCATTCCATCAAAGGCTTTACGATAGAGAACTTGTTCTAAGATAACATATTTAGCAATGATAATGCGTAACCTCCTTCTTTGTTGCGATGTGGCACCTTTTGGGTATGTATGGTCCATGATAAAATTGACGATGTCAGTGTACCAAGGGCATGTAGAGATGGGGGGTCTGGTTTTGAAAAAGTATATGCACTCATCGGGAAAATCTAGATTTACCAGATCACCTCCATCTAATGGATTGTCAGCTAACCAATTTGCAATGATTTGTCCCTTAATGGATTTCTGGTTTACAAATGTTAATTCAAATTCACCCATTAAGGTTATAAATCATCCAACCTTTTTAGATAAAGACCCTTGTGTGAGGAATGTTTGTAAGTGATCTATCTTTACAATGACCCTTGTTTCTTGGTTTAACATGTAATGTCTTAAACGTTTCATTACAAAGACTATGGCAAGGCATTCTCTTTCTACCTATGTATAATGTGTTTCATAATCAAGCAACATCTAGCTAATGAAATAGACTACACATTCTCATTTATCATTGTCTTCTTGAGCCAAAGCATGTAGGCTAGGAGACATCAGTAGCCCGTGAATATAGGATCAAAGGATGATCTGGTCTAGGAGGCATTAACGTGGGAGGAGACAATAAGAAGCATTTAACTGCTTTAAAGGCCTCGTTACATTCTTCTGTCCAATCAATGCTATAATATTTCTTTAATAAATTGTTGATTGGATGAACAACAAAACTTAAGTCCGGAATGAACCTTCAAATTGCACCTAGTTTCCCAAGAAATGATCTAATACCAGACTCGTCTAATGGTGGAATCATTTTGAGAACAACCCAGATTTTGGTTGGATCGACATCAATCCCTCATGAGGATATAATGTAACCCAAAAGCTTGCCTCTGTTACACCAAATACACATTTCTCTGGATTTAATGTGACGCCATATTGATCAATCATGAGAGGATGATATGGAGTACCTCTGGGTGATCGCAGTGCTTCTTGGCCTTGGCCAACAATTCATCTACATAGGATTCCACAATCTTATGAATAAGGTCATGGAATATGTATGTCATTGCCCGTTGGTATGTAGTGCCAGCATTCTTAAGACCAAATGACATGACAATGTAACAATAAGTTCCCAAGGAGTTATAAACGTTGGTCTTGGCTTGATCTTCCTTAGATATTTTAATCTGATTATACCCTGAGAATCCATCCATGAGAGACAAAAGCTCAAATCCAGTTGTTGTGTCAACAATAACGTCGATGGATGGTAATGGGAAGTCATCTTTGGGACAAGCTTTGTTAATGTCCCGAAAGTCTATACAAATGCGTATCTTCCCATTCTTTTTTAGAACAGGGACGATATTAGATACCCATTGTGAATAGTCAACTGGTTTGATGAATCCCACTTGGAGAAGCTTCATTACTTCTTCTTTCACCATGAGAGCCACTTTTGGTTTCATTGGTCTCGACTTTTGTTTAATTGGCTTTACATCGGTTTGGTGACAAGATTATGTACCGCGATATGTGGTGCAATTCCCGTCATTTCTTTGTAATTAAATGCAAAAGCCTTTTGATGTTCTTTGAGGATCTGAGTATGTATTTCTATCTCCTCTGGAGTTAATGAGGATCCTAACTTCAAAATTTGGTTCTTCCTCCATTCCAATGTTTATGTCAATTGTTTCTTTGATTAAGGAAGCATTACCTTCTTCAAATTCAAGGGTGCTGAGAGGTAGTTCCAAACTTTCTCCATTCTCTACCTGTAGATATCGAGATCCTTTTGCGGAGGAGACTCTATCATGGGATTTCCAAAATAGGAAGAGGAATGTGGGATTAGGGAAAGATCCACTATGTGATGAGTGAGATGTAGCTCGCATAGGCATTTAGATATTCAAGAGTGACTCTATCGCTATCAAAGTGATCTGGGATAGAAGACTCATTCTCAGCTTCTATATGTGTCAGGAGTGGGTTTGTTGGTATTTTACGCACCAATGGTTCAGTATGAAGTGATACTGTGAAAATTGTATTTTCCAACTCACTATTTGGAGTGAAATAGGAAGCTGAGGTTGCTATTGAATCTGCGAGAAGGTTCTGCTCTCATGGGATTGCTTTGATTGATATGAAGTTGAATCCTTTGGTTAGATCTAATACCACCATTTTATAGAGTTGTAAATGCTCAGCTCTAGTCTCATATACCTTAGAGACTTGGTTTGCAACTAGTTGCGAGTCTCCTAGCACTCTAATGTTATCAACGCCCATCCTTTTGGCTATGATGAGGCCAAGGAGGAGGGCTTCGTACTCAGCCCCATTGTTTGTACACTCAAAATTTAACTTAAAGGCAAAAGGTAGGATCTTTCCCTCGAGAGAAGTAAAGATCACACCTACCCCAACTCCAAAATGACATCTAGCTCCATCGAAGTGGAGAGTCCAATATTTTCTTGGAAAAATGGATGTTGGGACATTCCTCATGTTTGTTTCTTCCACCTCGGTTACTTCTACCATACAAACTTTGTCTGATGGAAGGGAACCAATTCCTAGGGTGTATCCATACCCATAGAATCAAATGGTAGGAGAATGGGTAGATATTTCTCTAGTAATTCTACAATTTTTGTGGTAGTCCCTAATGATACCATTTCTATGACGTTAGTCTTACTTTCGAGTGTTGGAATGCCTTCGACTAGATTTGTAATTTCTAATTCTATTGTAGGTATCAACTTCTCTTCTGGTTTTGAATTGATTTGTTTGCTAAGTTGATTCATTAGGAGTTCAAAGTCAGAGTGTACACCTGGTCTCTTCTTCAATTATGCTAGGTGTATATCGAATGGTTTTGGGTCACCTTGTGCCACAAATATTTTCCCTAGGTGTAAAAATATTATTTCCTAGAATAGCGTGGAAGGGATTGCCTTCATGTCGGTGTATCCATGGTCAACTGAGGATCATATTATAGTTGGTTTCTCGATCTATGATATAAAATTTAGTGAGGACCATCTTGGGTCCTAAGGTGACTGGTAAAACTATAGTTCCAATTGAAGTGGCCTTGAGGCTATCATAACCTCTTAGCGTATTTCATGTTGTGGAACAATTTGTTTCTCCATATCCTAGATTTTGAAGAAAAGTGAAGGGGACTATGTTAATTATTGCCCCATCATCAATCATTGCACACTTAACATAATTATTGTAAACCCATACCTGTAAATGCAAGGTTGGGTCACCTCTACGCACAATTTCAGCATTTGTTGGCATTTTTCTTATATCAAATATAAACTCAGTATCCCTATCTGGCTGCCCTAGAGGGTAGACATCAAAGTCTACATGGTTTACTTACATTTCTAGAGGAGGAGTGATGTTAATTAAGTGACCAAGGCCTAATGCTTCTAAGAGAGCAGCCATATGGGCGGGAGAGTTCTTCAACAAATCCAAGAAAGAAATGTGAGAGAAGGTCTTTGTTAAGTCATTAATTAAATCATAAGTGCCTATGGGTTTTACCAATGTTTGTTAAATGTTGTCTAGTTCTAATGGATAGTTTGGATTTGGTTAAGAAGAATAATCTCATGTTCTTGTTATGGTTTCTATGTGTAGCTCAGTATCTAATTCTACTAGGCCAACTATCTTGGTTTGTGGTCGAGTTCCTAATTGGGGTGCGACCGGTGGATTTAATGAAGTTGAGGCTTCATGATTGTTATTTCTGTCATAACACCCTTGTTTGTCCCATTTGGATCTAACCTATTATTGTTAGAGTGATTTGGGAGTGGATCGTTAAAGATCTTGAGGGGTGCATTTTGAGGGGAAACCGCCCGTGTACGTGTTTGGCATGGGTACTACAGAATTTGCTAAAAACATGTCTATAAAGAGTTATTTTTGGTCTTCTGGAAAATGCTACATGAATTTATTGTAGTCACGACAAGTCCTAGTATCATGGCCTTGAATCTTGTGGAAACCACAATATAAGTTTGGATTATAGTTTCGAGGTTGTTGATTTGAAATTTGTTGTGGTCCAAAATTTGATTAGGTTGTTGGTTGTTAGAGTTAAAATTTTGAGGTTGTTGCCTTTGGTTTTGACTCTGATATCCAGTTGGGTTTTGATTTGGACCTTGTGTTTGGATTTTACTGTTGTTGTTGTTGTTGTTGTCGTGATGGATGATTAAAATCCACCACATTGATTGTCGGAGTAAATTTGTTATTTCACTGATTGTTAACAGGTGGCAAAATGTTTACGACGTTTTCCCTTTTAACTTGGTTATTACTCCATTTGTTGTAACCCCGTAGTTTTTGTTAAGGATCTTGGGTCCTTGATTGGTATTTACAGCATTAGGATAGGTCATAGTGTTTTGATTGAGAGTGATTAATTTCCCGTTTGTTCCATATGTCTTACGACCACTATCTATTTCCATATGATCTATTCAAAGAGTACTTTCGAGCACTTCATCATAAGTCCTTAGTGGGAACATTTGGACTTCTTCCTTTATCTCTCTATTGAGAGAATGAAGGAATAAATCACATAGTTCCATTTGATCCATGTTTGGAGCACTTGCTGATGAGTAGAGGACTGTACGCCATCTTTGAATAAAATGAGCAACGGATTCATTGTGCTCTTGTTTAATATGTAAGAATTCTCTTATTCATGTTCTTAACAATTTGTTCATGTCAAAAGTTTGATAAACTTTGACACAAGTTGTTTGAATGAGTGTATCGAGGCTTCAAGTATTTTGTAATACCAATCAAGGGCAATACCCTCTAAGGTTTTAGGGAATATCTTAGCAACAACCCCATCCCAAGGGAGTAATTCTCGAATGGCCATGGCATAGGCCTTGATATGTGCATTCAGATCTCCCTCCCCTTTGTACTTGGGAAAATCGGGAAGAGGTCTTGGAAGCATGACACTTTGTATGGTGAAATCTAGAGGCTCTTTTAAATATTCTGAGTAAGTCCCTACCGCATAGGTTTTGACCATCGATGGTGCTTGCTGAGGGGGTGGGGGTGGCATGGGTTGTTGATATGGCATAACATATGTATTTGCAGGGACATAAGGAAATCCCGTGGTTGAGTGAACATCCCAGGAGAAGAGAACATGTCTCCTTATGGTGATTTTGAATAAATATTCAAGTAGGGAGGAGCATTGCTCTGGTATGGGTTGCTTGGTGCTAAGCCAAGAGGTATCATACTTTCAACTGGAACGGCATTTGAAAATGTGGTTCTAGTTGGTGTTTGTTGTGGATAGCTATATGAATGTTGAGGAGGCATGCCTAACGTGCCATGTTCCTATGAGGAGGTCAACTTGGCTGGGATGATGCAAAGGTTGGGGATTCCTACTTGCCCGAAATATGAATTTTGATTTTCTTGAGCAAGTTCTAATCCTCTAACCTTTTCGACTAAGGTTGAGATGACCTCGATTGGTAAATATGTAGTGTTTTCCTTAATGGTTGTTATACACCTTGAGGTTGTAAAGGGGTATGATACCCTACTATAAATTGATCATTACCCTGCCAAGCTTCATCGAGAGTATTTCCCATAGGTGGAGGAATGGGGGTGTTTTCTTGGAGTAGGGTATCGGGTTGTATTTGCAAACTTCCTATAGGTGGGTACATGTTTTGGAAGCATTGTTCACTTCTAGCATAGCACATTAAATACTCCTCATCCAAAAATGGGAGTGGATCTGACTGTCTATTGATTTGTGGTCTAAACAAAACCTAAGGAGATGAAGTGGATTCTTTAGTAAACATCATATTGTTAGAGCTTGAGGGCTCTGGTTGTTGCATTTTTGTGAGTTGATCCAACTCCTTAATTTAGAATGAAGAACTAGAGCTAGTTCTTTGAGGAGGAGTTTGTGATGACAAGTAATTACTTGAATAGTTGTCAGCCCATGTAGAAAGTGAGGGTGACGGTTGTCTATTTGTTTGACCATAATGCACTTCGAGACCTGAGAGAGGTCTACCATATGCATCGTATCCCAACATATTTGGGGGTATATAAATACCCAGAATAATGGAAAGAGTGAAGATGGATGAAAGAAATGAAAATAAAAGGGGAACAGTTGTTTGTTTCATGTCGGGTTCACCAATTTTGTATGCTAGAAAAGTGACATGCGAGCATGAGAATCTACAAGTAGCTCTTCTTCATACCGACCTCCCGAGGTCATGCCAAGACAGCCGGTGGGAATGGAATATATGTGGATATAGAAAAGCTAGTTGGGTAATCTTATATCTTCAACACACAATAATGGGATCTACGAATCTAAGGCAAAGAAAGCTCTCCTAAGTTGAATTGGTGTAATGGATCATTCAGATATAATGGCTAATCGGAGGCTCCATTCAACATTGAGCTCTACCGAGATCCTATCTATTGGATATTGAATATGTGGAAAGTGGCCTGTAGGTGCTTCATATATATTTCCTGACAAGGTCATGGAAAATGGTAGTGATAGATGCTAGTGGATTTGTAGAAACTATGGGTGATTTTCTGGTCTAGCCCAGAAAATGTTGGATTGATTGGCTTCTATATTTAATACAAAAAATTATGTTATGATATCTGGTGGGAGTGGTGAGGATCTAAATACCAGTGTTTGTAAACCGGTGTCAATACTTAACTGACTTACAGGCCCGTTGGGTTGTGGGACCTGGGGATCACAACCATGAGTTCGTGTTTGTTGTGGACCTATTATGGTCATGTGAAGAATCAATCTCTTCTTCCGACTATCCAATGGTCATAAGCCTTTTCAGCTTCTATGTTTAGTACCAGGAGTTGTGTGATTTTCTCAGAATACCTTATGTGTTCTAGCAACTTGTATATGTAACCCTGTATCTATGTCGATGAGAAGGTCTCCTGCATCTGGATGTGGAACTAACGGATCACAGCCAAATATTTGTTCTCTTTCAGGTTTTTATATGGTCATGTAGATATCCTATCGGTGTAGTCTGTAGTTGGGTTGACTTGACCAAAATGTGTATGCTTTATCATCTTCAATATTCAGTTGTCTCAATCTTTCACTAATTTCTTGTTGGTTTGTTTTTTTTCAAAGACTGAATCCTAAGCCCTTGATCTATATCCATTAATGTTGTGAAGATATTTGGCTGAGATACTACTCATTTGAATACGTATTCTTTGGGGCTCTCTGGGTCCTATAATTTTCATGCAAAAGAAGATTAAACTTTAACTGCAACAAGTAAACTAACTATGAAAGATATATCTACACTATGCCTATATTTCTCTTATTTTTGTATTTTCAATGATGTGTTTTTGAACGAAATTAAAAGAGAAGCTATTCTAATATATTCAAATAATGGACAGTTAATCTAATAATAGAATTTAAAACAAGCAAGCTAGCCTGATGTAGCTATTTTCTGTGTAGTTGTGAATTTATCCTAAATATTAAATAACTTAACTAGTTTAATTGAAAGACTTTCAATCCTTCCTCAGAAGTGAGGAATGAATCATAGTTTCTCAGAAACTATCATTCCCCATAGCTTCCCCGACAATATTGAAAGTGAATTTTAACTTGAAATAAAATGATTTGCTACTCTATTTGATATATTGTAACTACAACTTTGATAGCTCAAACCTGGAGTTTACATAACAGTGGTAAATCCAGTCGTATCGTGACTTGTCCCCTCAGTGTGATCTCCTTGTTCCTTCGTGTTCTCATGAATCCAGAAAAATGTGAGTGTGATAGTGTCAGCAGAAGAAGATGCTCGAACAATGGCAGCTTTGGATATAAACTAAATACAATGCAAGTAAGAGAGGGATAGTGCAAGTGAACAGAGCTTGACTATGCAATTCCTAGCAGGATTTATCGTAGGAATACAATGCAAAATACCAAGAATTCTAGGATCTATTTCTTGTGACAAAACAAAACCTACAACTCTAAGATTATCAAATGGATTCTAATCTAAAAGTGAAACTACCTTATGCTAAGCTAGTTGTATGGGACAACAATGGAGTAAAATGAAAGTATGAGGATCAAATGATCTCTAAAGTAGAAGAGAGGCTGAGAATTCATACAAAATATAAAACTATTGAAACTCATGCAAGAACTTCAAACAAACTGAATAATCAAACACAGAAGGAGAGGGGCCATTTGTTTGTGAACAAGATGAGTATTTATAGCATTTGGATTTACCAGAGGGTAAGTCTAAATTGAACTCTTCTAATATTAAACAAAGGGAAATCACTATTTACCAGGTGGCCAAAACATAAATGCAAGCTTTAGTGGTTGAGGAATGTGGATAGAAATTTGAATTTTTACGTTTGAAAAAATCATCTAACGTTTCGGAAAATGCGCATAGGAGCCTGCCGCCATGCGCAAGGAGGTGGTTACAGGACCACATCCCTATCTTGGGTAGTGGTCATGTGACCACCACCTAGGTAGGGTGGCGGTTCCAATACTTAAAGATAAAATGCAAGGAAAAGGGGAGCAGAGGTTTAGAACAAAACATGCAAAAGCTAGACAATGCTTTCTAGGATGCAAACATATACTTGGTGAGATTTTCTAGATTTCGAACACCTTTAGAAGAGATCCGAATTGTCATTGGGGTTTTTGTAACCTCTATCCGGTATTAAAGTACCTACATTTTTGGGTACATATAGTTGCCTTAGAATTCATTATCCTCATTGATCATATCCAAGGTGCAATTTTGAGCTCCAATGACCTAACAAGGATACATTTCTCTTTCGAGCAAAAGTTAGTGGGAAGGGGTTTGGGTTAAATTATAAAACATGCAATCATTTGAAAAGTAGTGCAAAATGCAAAAATACTCCCGATTCCACAAGAACCCAAATCGGGCTACATGGATGACTTATATTCAAATAAATTTTTTAAGTTGGATGGATGATATTTTACACATTTATGGCTACACCATTAATGTTATTTTTTACGAACAAAGGTCAAAATTTTAATATATCTTCAATAATTTAGAATTTTAACATTGAATGCATATATTTATATGCCCTAGTACTATTGATTCGTGATAAAGTGAAGAAACATTGACTTTGAAGTAGTAGCATCAAGCTAGAGAACTCAGAGTTATAGAAGTAGGAGAGAATTTCATAGATTTTGCACAAGAAGTGGGTAAGTTATTGCATTACATTCATGTTCTTCTCATTTGATTTATGATTTGTAAGGAATTAAAAGGGGAAATTAAAAGCATATATAATGAAGCCCATGGAGTTGGGATTCCTCGTTACCTCCAATATTACCAAGTAATTTAGATAAAATCACAGACAAAAAATTGTTAAACACTGATTTGGATGGATTTTTGCAAACGATCCATGATCCCAAAAAAATTGAACTCATGGTATCCATGGAGGAGATCCACATTGCCCTAATCTGTTTCTTTTCCTTCTTTATTGTATTTCCTAGAACTCGTAAGTATTTTTTCTAAGAACTATGATCTGGTAAAAAGGGAAGTCTTGGATGGAAGTGGTAAAGGAGTATTAACCCTAACACCCAAAGCATTTAGATTAATGTTTGGGATACTAAAAATTACAAGACCAGTAACCATAAGCATAGATTCAACCCTTAATGATTATGAGGCAAAAATAAATACTATGCTAGAATCATGAATACTAAATGGTTGTTGTCAGATAGAAAGGATACCACAAGAATTCCTAAAAGATTTGTCGATCACAATTTGTGGAGGAAGTGGAAGACATAATTATGTTATTAAGTAGAATGGATAGCTTGGACACATCTATTGAATTCAAAGAATGGATGTGTCCATATATATGGGTTATCTTAGAGAAAAAAGGAAGTATTTGTTGGGCAACACTCATAGCTACATCAATTCACACACAACTATTTGAATTAGCCACAAAAATCAACATAGATGCCACTGATAACATTGAGTTCTATATGATGTCATACTTAATTTACAATATTGTAGGTCATAAGCTTTTCCTTGGCCTCCCACAAAAGGCACATTTTAAAGATTCTAAAGTATATGAGGTCTATCCTAGCTATGTCTAAATAGCTGGAAAGGAAATGTAAGGAACGTAAATGATGATTTTTTTGCACCGGTGATCCATCTTTTCAAGCCTAAATGGGAGCAATAAAGAATATTCAAAGAAGATAGGAATGCAACATAGGTTTTTAACTTATATTAGAGCTAGTGGATTTGATGGGCAACCATGTAAATTACCTAGATATGTAGATGAAAAGTGGGCCTTATGTGAGCTTTCAAGGAAATTAGCACCAATGCAAAAATTAATTGCAGGAAAGCATAAGACCAATATTAAATTTCCTATCAGGATTGGGAGGTATTCCTGCCCCTCCATTGCAAAATCTAGATTACTAGAAGAAGAGATGGAAATATTTGAAATGGAAAAATTTGAACCAAGGTCCCAATATGACATCAGATGGGTTATTAGCTCAGCTTTGGGGAGTTCATATGAACATGAACCTCATTTTGAGGATTACTAGATGAATTACAGAGATGAAGAAGAAGTCAGACTTAGAGATTTCTCAAGGATGACTCTTAGGAATATTATTGACTTCAAGATTGTTGTAGTACCTCAAGGAGTAGAAGATGATCAACAAACAGTGAGTAAATACTATATTGATCAAAATATTGAGGCACATCTAATTGCTCCCATAGCCTAGGATGAAAAAGAATCATACAATCCATATGAAAGAATTGCTAATGTAATGAGAAGGACCTTGAATTGGTTGCAAAAGAAGGGTATGGATTTGTCCATCCAAAATACAAAGGTATTGAATGATTTCAAAGATTTGGGAATCTTAAAGGAAGATCCCACTCTTTCAAAAGGAGCAGATAAGATTGATCCATTAGGAGGAAGAGCTCCTCAATTACCTACTAAAAAACCTACTTTATGTACTATTAATTAATGTATTGTTACTACTACATCGGCACTAGAACTCCTATGTCTACTTCTAAACAAGAAAAACAAAATGATTTTAAAATCCATGTAGAATACCCTTGTCACACCCAAGCAAAGTATCTATAAAATCTAAAGGGGTGGGACTAACCAAACACAAGACTCCCTTAGAAATATTGCCAAGATCATCTAGCAATGGAAATAAGATGATATGATCCTTAATGGGTTCTAATTTTTAATTCAAATTATCGAGTGCAAAATAAAGAGAGGAATTAAACCTCAAGCACTTTGAGAGAGCTAAGAAGAAAACTAAGATAATACTACATTTGGTAAGGGACACTAATATTTCAATAAAGGAAAGTAGCCATGTATTAAAAAAGCATAAGATTAGAGAGCTTGAGGTTATAGATCTAATCCCACTCACCAAGGATCAAGAGAAATTGGTTGCCTCATTTTCGAGTAGGAAATTCCATCAAAAATTTGTGGACCAACTCAAGTTAATCCACCCATACAACTAGAAATTACAAATATAGTTTTGATCCCAAAGGGAGTAGTAACAACAAATGCTCAAGAATAAATAACTCATAGTATTCCCATGTCGAATTAGCATATGAAAGAAAAGGTGCCAAAGGAATATATTATGATTCCATTGAAGGGTTATGATTTACCTTAATACATCAATCACATGAACAAGTGAGAAGTCTAATTAAGATAATGGAAACAAATATACAATGTGAGATGCCCTTACTTGAAAATTTTGATGTAACGATTGAAAATTATATGGTGAAAGGTGAGAATGTTTCTCAAGTTGATGAAAAAATGAAGGAATTTTCCCAGCCATCAAGTTTTGAAGTAGATATTCACTTGCAAAAGGTCCATACTAAAATTTCAACAATTATAGGAGTAGATGAATCAATGATTCAAGGACTTGTAAGTGGAACATCTGCAAAGAACATTGTATTTATTAAGGATCTCTATTAAAAGGAATAAAAAAGTATAAATGGGGACGAGTCATTTTAGGGTGTAAATGTGGCTATAGAAGTTATGATGGAGACCAAAAAAGGAGCCACACAAACAATGGAGAGTAGTGACAAAAAAATTTGAAAACTGATGATAAAGATAAAAAATCAGTCAATCTATCCAAATCCATAGAACAACAGGAGGAGGAATTACTCAAGAAAAATATCACTAGTGTGGAAATTCAAAAATATAATGCTGCTGAACATAAGTCTCCAAAATATGTAGATAACACAAAGAAAGCGGAATTTCCCAAGGTGACAATTCCAACTAGAGAAACTCCAAAAGAAACTGCAAAAAATATTGTTACCCAAGTAGAGTGTAAAGATAAGGGGAAAGTACCAGCAGATATTTTAACTCAAGAAGTAACTAGCAAGTCCCAAACTCGGGTAGGAAAAGAGCAATTGGAAATGGTAAAAATGCATGGTGATTCAAATGATCCAACATCAAAAGTGGAGAAGATACAAGATGAAGTAATATTATTGCAAGACCCCAAGAAGCATCTAAAAAGTTGGTGGTTTTCTCTAAGAAGCCCCAACTTATATTAGAACCTAATAAAAATTAGGAAATACTCTTAGAATTGGTTGGGTGGGAGGATTGATTTCATATCTAGAAAAATGATTTGTTACTAAATAGGTTATAGACATCACAAGTATAGATTTCCCAAAGCCCAAAAGAACCTCAAAAAAGGAAAAAATCCTTACCAAGACCCATGTAGACCTACAAGGGGTCATAAATCTAGAGATTAGAACCCCCCACACAAGTAAAATCAAAGCATGGATTAGAAATGGGTGATTATGATATTCAAACATTCATTTGGGGAAACCTACCAGAGAAACATTAAAACAAGATATCACATTAGTTGTTGAGGGTTTTTTGCATAAATTTGATGATGATAAGGTGTCTAAAAGGATATTAAAAGAACAAGTTAGAACATTATCCTCATACATACAGAAATGGGTACAACCTATAGATGAAGGGAAAGAAGTTATTACCAGTATAACACCTCAGATTCTAGAAGAGGCTGACAAGGCTAGAGAAATGACTAGTGTTATGGATAAATGGAAAGAGGAGTTTATTGAAAGAGGAAATAATATTATTGAAGAGGTAGTAGAATGTTATAAACAAATGACTGAATTGTTCAATGATGCAAATGACCAGCTTAACAAATGTGAAGATGAATTTGTACTACTGGGAAGGAATTCTTCCTAAAAAGGAAAAATTAGCTCAACTAGATGATCAATTAGTGGAAGATGAACATATTATTCCCCCTGAAGAAAGGGGAATACAACATAATTATGAAGGATCTATCAAGTTAAGGGTGAAAACTCTCAAGTATATTAATGAAGTTATTCTTTCTAAAAAGGAAAAGATAGTAGAACACATAGATAGACTTGATGTGTGGCTAGGGAAAATTATGATATGAATATAATCACTTATGGTAATTGGGGAATTGAGAATTTGTTACAATCCTTTGATCAAAATGTTAATGGAAAACCTGATGCAGTGAATCCAATGTTTAGTTATGATACCATCCAATTTTTTTTTGTTTTAGCGAAACAAATGACCAAGTTTTCAAATAAAATAAGAGAAAGTAATGTTGCATGGAAAAAATTTGAAGGAATAATTATAGAGAAAGCATTTATATTCATGTTCCAGTCGGGATTTATTAATATCACACTATCTCGAAAATTCCATAGATACAATGCATATAGAGAGAGATAACTAGACAAAGAAGAAGATGATAGAGATGAAGATGATAAAAATGATGAGAAGTAAGCAAGCTTAATCTTGTTTTTTATTAAAAAAATTATTCTTTTCATAATTGATACTTTTTTTATAATATTTAAACACTATTTGTAATTTTAAATTTCAAGCATGAATGTAACATGATACAATACCATATACATTTATGTCACTTTAATATATTTTTTTCTATTGATGATAAAGTAATAGGGGATTCTATAGGGGCCAAAACTCATGGAAAAGTAACATGCATTCTTTTTAATTACATAAAAATAATCTAGAGAAAAAGAAACATAATCATCTTCCACTACTGTAAATCCTCCCTAAAAGGAGGGATTTTATCTAGAAGCATGTTCTTCCTTGGAAAAAAATACTCTAACCCAAAAATTATTTGTGAAAAAAGAACGTCCCATACTAAGGTACAAGACATCCCCTACTAAGATGTGAGACATCCCCATAGCCATGAGATCCTCAATATTAATCCTAAGGCCATCTAAGATACTCATCAATTTCATCTTTTTATGATAAGAAGAGACCTAATTTAGGAGATCCAGCCACCTTTGGGAAATTATTTCCTCCCTTTTTCTTTGTAGACAGAGGGATGAGTAGGAACAATTGATGTGGCTAGAAGTGAAAGTACAATATTCGTTGGAGTTGGCTTAGAGTAGGAGCTTTCGAGCTGGATTCACCCTTGAATTTTTGCATAACCGATGGTGACAATTTAGGAGGTTGAGAAGGTGGATACTCGTAGGATTTTTATCTAAAGAAGAGACACATTGTTATAACTCATTCAATTTGTAAAAAGAGTAGGAATAGTGTCTATACAAACCCCTTCACCAAGTTCATAAGATTTTGAAGGAATCTCCTTCATAGTGAAATCTTCATTGCAAATGAAATGGCATATGTTTTCAATTGCACCTTGCACAAAAGTTCGCTCTTGAGCCAAAATTGTTTAAAGACCTCGGGAGTCTTCTGATGTTCCCACTTGAAAAGATTAAAGTACATCATTTGGAAGTTGGAAAATAAGGGACTGATTCTATTAAGCCTTTAAATCAAATCCACACAAACATCTTGGGCGGTCAATGGCCCATTATAGTCATCTAGGTCTTTAATATAAAATAACATCCTCACAAATGCCTCATCGGGGCTGTCAAGTCGAATATTTGATTCAAATATTAAGAGGATACCTCCTTTAAGATGGATTCTAATGTCATTCCTACCATGTTATAGACAAAATAATCCACCAAGATTTTTCACACTTAGAAGAAAGGATGTAAATTTTCAAAGGAAATGGGTTGAATTTATAGTAAAGTTAAATCTGGTGAGTTAAGTTGAGAACAATCATGATGAGTTGATCATTGAGATTGTCTGTGATACCCGCACAAAGGAGATAAGTATGAAATAGACTGATATCATACAAAAATGAGGAAATTGTCTTGATATGATATAACACATGCGAAAAATATCGGTTGAGAAAGATATGACAATTAAGGTGTGTTTTTCAAGGCAGATTCCCAAAAGGTGGGAATGATTAAACATCAAATCAAACCATTTGGAGGCATTAAAAATCATTAAAAATTCTCTCGACCTACCTGAAAAATAAATAATTAAACAAATGATACTAAAGGGTGACATGGCATCCCAGTCATTCTAAGATAATGAAAAAATACAAATCATTTGTAATCCCTCCACATGGCATCACGAAATTAAAGTATTTTCAAAGGAATGATAGTAGATCAGATTTTGTGCCAAAAAGAGGAATATTCTTTTGAATATTCACATTTTTTGGAGGGAAAAGGAAAAGGTAAGAGAGAGAGAGAGAGTTATATATATACGAGAGGAATGTTCTCGTATCAAGGGGGTTAAAGTTTTCTAAATTCTTAGAGAAAATAGAGAAAAATTGATTGTACTCTTCTTGAAAAACCTGAATCAAACTGAGAGACCTATGAGTTATTTTATTTCATCAAAAATTCTAAGCCAAGATGATTTCAGGTGTACATTCATTGTAAAGCATTGAGGCCATAGGGTTTATGGCCCCTTGTTTAGAAATATTATTTTCTAGAAATTAAGCGTATGTTTTCTCCTAAGAAATTTCGTGTTTGTTCTTAAGGTGATATTCTTTGGATCAGCTATTTTCCTTCTCTTTTGCAATATTATGTTGATAGTTTCTTTGAACTACACTAGATCTTATCTTAATTAGTGGCATTTTTGCAACTACAATTACACTATAGATAGAGCTTTCTTTCTGTGGTGTGATAAATAGTTTTAAATTCATATTGCCTCTATTTGGTTGAAAAGATATTAGTAAGATTTTGAGTGTATCTTGAGCGTAGTTAAATAGGAATTGTTAGTATTTTATTGAGAGTTTAGTACAATATTTTGTGTTTAAATTCTCAAAGGTTGTGTGAAATCTTGTACTTTTGGGATTTTTATGAGTGCATACCTTCTGGTTAAAGGGCTACTATTGGTTGTGTGAGGTGTTCCTCTTGCCTTGATGGAAATTTGTAAACATTTGTAAGGTTTTCTTGAGAAACTTGTATAATCAACTTTATCCTACTTTAATCTCCCATTCATACAAAAAAATTACAACCTAAAACTGTTAAATCCTTCTGAATTACCCATGTTTTCCCTACTTATAACCATTTTCCAAGGGACTTTCACATTTCTACCCTCCCTTTCCATGAACATGAAGAATAAGGCTAAGATTTACATTTTCTAAAGTGACCCGAGTCTTATTTTTGATAGACATCTGCATTATTTAGTTTGAGAACCCATTAGAGTTAAATGATGTTTGCATTGACCATGTCTATTTAGGACTATCCTTCATATTTCAAAGAGAAATATTAGAAGCTCAAATTTCATCCCCCTTTCTCACAATTACATGTTATAAGATGGGTACTCACACCATGGTGAAAGGAAGAACCTAAAGTAGGAGGGAAGGACATCCCCTTTATGATTGCAATCCAATCTCTCCCAAGTCAAGTCTCAAAGAGTCTGTGAGATATATCCCTAGCTAGAAAAAGACTAAATCTTCATTTTATCTTTCTCTAAGCATCCAACTCAGTTTCTAAATACTACTTGGATCACAAGATGGTGAATATTTGGGTACCAACATGTAAAATTCCACCTATCCTGAAAGGCAATATACAATCAAAGACACTAAACATAAAGGATTAGATAAATGAATAAACGAGCTACTCAGAAGAGGTCAATTCTAAGAATCCAAAGGGACTTCCTTGGAGGATGTCAAATTAATTTGTAACAATTAAGTGAATTGATAAATATAATGATAGTAATAGATAATAATAGACAAATGATAAATAGATGCAGATCTATAGAATTCAAGGTTGAAAGGAAGGTCTGTGTGGCTTCAAAGGTGGCCCAAGAAAGTGTAGATGCAATCTGAATGGACTCGAAGTAGTCATACCAAAAGTCTTTAATTTGTTTTTGGATATAAAGGAGGAACTCAAATTTATTTGTAACAATTAAGTGAATTTATAAATATAATGATAGTAATAGATGATAATAGACAAGTGATAAATAGATGCATATCTATAGAATTTAAGGTTGAAAGGTAGATCATGTGTGGCTTCAAAGGTGGCCCAAGAAAGTGTAGATGCAATCTGAATGAACTCTAAGTAGTTATACCAAAAGTCTTTAATTTGTTTTTGATATAAAGGAGGAACTCGATGTGATACTCAATTTATTTTTCATCAATGGAAAATTATATTTCACAAAGTGTGAGTTCATGGAAGTGTAGTATTGTTACCAAAAAAATGGGTGTTGGACTATAGGGAGATCATAAATGCTTGTAATTGGATGTGAATGGCTAGGAATTTCCATCTAATAGAGAGCCATACTTGGAAACAACATGTTAAATGTAGGGGAGTCATAAAATATGAAATTAAGATGATAAAGTAATAAAAAAATAAATTTTGACAAGAATCACCAAGGATTAATGTGAATTGTTAGTGATTTCATTAAATGACAGCTTTGCTAAAAATGATGAATAAAGTCAAAATATGATGTTTCCTATGAATTGTAAAAGATAAATAAAGATATAGGAATACCTTTGGATTGATGAAGAGATAAAAGATGCCTCAAATATTTAGTAAAAATGATTAGATTTGTTGGGTTTCCTTTTCAATCTCCCTAGATTTGAATGATGGAAATGGTTGCAAAAACATTATTGTGTAAATGACCGGTATTTGATGCCTAATGTTATATGTGTATTTCTTAGACGATGAGAAGTCTAAGATAGTTGTGGGAATGAATGATGAAATTTTCTGGTGAGAGAATAAAAAGGTGTTATTTATAATCATTGGCGATTAGGTAAAATCACCGACGATCCACTTTTTCAAGTAAAGTTCGTGAAAAGTGGTGAAACCACTTCTAAACAATTTTTTTGGTTTGTGATGTGGGTAAATGGTTAAGGGGAGGTTGGGGATGAGGTGTAGAGGTTAAAATGTAGTAAGAAAATAGGTTTGAATGGTTTTGAAATGGTTAGGATAGATTTTGGATAGTTAGGTGGTTTTTAAGAGGGATAAAATAAGATTTCTAGTTGTAAGTAGTATTTACGGGGTGTGGGAAGATATTTACATGGAGTAAATATTGTGAAGGATTTTAGACTTAGGATAAGTGATTATAGATTAAGTAATGTGACTAAATGACTTGATTGAATTTAATATTATTTATGACGATAGTGTATGTGGTCAAACAAAGTAGCGGTGCTAATTTTTTTTGTGTCTACAAGATCATGGTGGATGGATTATGGTCATTGATATGTCTGATTATGGAGATTTCATGGTGCAATTGATATTGGTAATTGTCTAATCTATTATGTTTCCTTATTACATGTGTTTCCAAGTGAATGTATGCAATGGTCTAGTATGATTGAATGAGTACTTAGGTAGATATCACTATGATTATACATGCTAATATCTTGAAAAGAAAATATGGAGGGAATTAGTAGCTTTGCAAGACTTCGTGTGAGCATTTTGATCTCTCTGAATGAGGTGCCAACATGCATAATGTTTAGGTGAAATAAAAGACTACATTTTGGTTTAGGAGGATAAAAATTTCACCAATTACTAGGGAACATTTTCATATCTTTGTTGTGTCATTTGAATTAAAAATGCACCTGCAATATTATCGCATATTGTAGTGCAAAAATTTCAAGATTTTATTCATAAGTTCTTATAGGTTTATTTAGATGATTAGAATATTTATGGGTTAGTCAAAGATTAATGTGATATTATGAAGCTCATGTTTGAGAGGTGAAGGAAGTTAAGAATTCATCTTAACATTAAGAAGTGTATATTTTCTACACCTTTCAGTAATTTACTTGGGAAAATCATTTGCAAAGAAGGATTATTGGTAGACCTAGCCAAGATAGTTGTGATTTTGGGTTTAGAATATCCTACCAATCAAAGTGAGGTGTGTGGTTTTCTTTGATATATTAGCTACTATAGGAAGTTTATCAAGGGATATGTAAAGTTTTCCATGCCCTTGCAAGAGTTTCTCAAAGTAAAAGGAAAATTTTATTGGGCTGACACGCAACAACATGTAGTTGAGACATTTAAGGAAATGTTTTCCACTGCACCTATTTTATGTTTTTCATCATGGGACAAACCGTTTAATGTACACATTGAATCCTCTAGAATGGAAATTGGTGCATTTTTGGCATAACCAGGGGAAGGAATTATGGATCATCCTATTTTCTTTATATGTAGGAATTTGACACCTACAGAGAAGAATTATACAATGAAGTGTGAATCCTTCTCTATGATGTACGTGTTTCACAATTTTATATAGTACTTGTTGACTACCGTATTTACTTTATATATAGATCATATTGCACTAAAGTACCTACTCAACAAGCCAATTTTTCAAGGGAAAATCTTTAGGTGGATACTTATTTCCCAGGAGTTTTACTTTATAGTTGTTTTTAAGCCAAGAAAGAGAAATTTAGGACCTAATTAACTTTTAAGGATAAATTTAGGTGAGGATGAGAAAATAATTGAAGATACTATGCCTGATGTGTAGTTGTTTTGGTTGAACAACACACCCCAAATTTGGAAGATATATTTGTATTTTTGTGTACTAGATTGATGCTAGAAGGGATGAGGATACTAGAGAAAAAGTGACTTGATATACATATGGAAACTTATCAATTGATTGGTGGATATTTGTACAACATGGGAAGAGATGAGGTCTTACGTTGTTGTGTTGTTGAGCATGAGCATGAATCTATTATGGAAAATGATGATGGTGGTATTGCAGGAGGACATTATGAAGGTGAGGAGAATGCGTGTAAGATCCTTATGGCTAGGCTTTGGTGGGAGACTTTTGATACAGTACCGAGAATTATGTCAAAGTTTGTGATCATTTTTAGCACCTTGGAAATCACAGACATAGAGATGAGGTGACCTAAAGATCTATTGTAAGTGTGTGGAACCTTTTGAGAAGTGGGATATTGAATTGTTAGGACCTACTTCCTCCTACGTGCATGTCAAGAATGCAATACATTATTACCTACACATATTATCTTACAAGGTGGGAAAAGGTTGCGACTACAAAAGGATTTCATTACAGCTACAATAACAAGGTTCTTATGGGAAAAATTTATTAGTAGGTATTGTTGTCCATTGAGCTTGAAAAGTGATAAAGGAACTCATTTCTTAAATGAGACAATCAAAATTCTATTGGTAGAGTTTATGGTGGCACACCATCAAAATACCCCTTGTCACCCTCAACATAATGGTACTATAGAAGCTTTCAACAAGATCTTGGGATAAACATTGAAAAAAATTTGTGATGTTGGAAGAAAGGATTAGGATGATAAATTGTTAGCTATACTTTGGGCTTAGACGAATACTTATAAAATTTTGAATAAGGCCATATCATTCTAGTTGGTGTTTCACATAGAGGTAGTGCTACCAATTGAATTCATGTTACTATCCCTACGTATTGCATGCGTAGGTAGATTAGATGATGAGAAAACTATTCAAGAGTGCATTGATAAAATAATTCAATTAGATGATTATTGCGCTATTATGCATTAGATCTAGAAGATTGAGAATATGTGATAGAACATTGAATATGATAGGCTTGTTAAGAACAAAACATTTCTATTTGTAAGATGGTACTTTTATATGGTTTTAAGTTTGCGCACCACCAGTGGAAGTTGAAGATGCATTAGTTGGGACCAATTTTAGTAACCAAGATATTTTAATCACGCACATGTCAATTAAAGGTGTTGGTTGGCGTTATGTTTCCTAGTTACTTTAATGGTAGTAGGAGGAAGTCCTACTATAAATAAAGCTTCTTGGAGTTTATAATAAGGTTGTATTTCCATTTAGATTAGCTTTCCTTTCTTGTGTTTCTTTCAAGTTGTTGCTTTTACATTATTATTTTGTTCCTTATTCTGTTGTAATATGTATGCTTTTATGTAAGAAGTTGATTAATATCTATTGATTTCATGCATAGAGGACTATGCATTATTTTAGTAAGGGGTGAACCAAGTACAAGTGCACTACATTGATGTTGAGATCTATATATAGGGTTTTACAATTGGGAAAATTGACACGGGTGCATACGTGAAGGTGTGAAGGATACTCTTTGAAATATGTGTGAAAGAGAAGGATTCTACAGTGCTAGGGATGATGGTTCTCACAAGGAAATTGATCTCAAGATGAATACCATGCATGGAAAATGTTTGTGTAGTATAACATGGGGTCGGTAACGGAAAAATGAGATAATTAGTATATGGTGCAAAGGTTTATGTAATACAACACATGGAGACATACACAAGAGAGTTTATGGTCTAGATAGTAGTAATCACACTAGAATGTTACAACTGAAATATGTGGAAGAGGGTGGTGAAAATTGTGGAAAAAGTGAAAAAGCAAAATTAAAGATGAGTACGATAGTAGCTAAAGAGTAATTAATGTGAGAAAATCATGAAAAATATGTAAAATTAATGCAATAAACCTCATTCCTACCTTTCATAATAGAGTGTTTGAGCCTTTTAGAGGGAATGAAGTTTGAAGGGGTGTGAAGTGTGAGTAAAAGTGGTAATTGATCAAACATAAGAGAACCAACACAACTTGAAGTTGAGATCCTTTTTGGAAGTTTGAGAGAGAATAAAATACATGAGGAGGGAAAGTATGAGTTTTGAGGGTTACAATTCAGTGCTATGGATTGAAAAAATGAATTAGTAACTAAGGCATGCGGGATTGAAAAACCATAGGCAACGAGAAGGATAAAAGTTACAATATTAAGTTCTGGTGAGTAAACCGATACCTAGGGCACCTTATAAGTTGAGAAGAGTTTATTGTTCTTAGTAATGACACAAAAGAAAGGCATGAAAAAACAAGAAACCCATGACCAATGAAGTGTCGGATGAGTGGTTTGTAGAGGTGCAATATCTAGGTGAGGTCATAAAGGGAAAACCATGGAAGTAACAATTAATAAAATGCAAGATTAGTAATTTTAATCATCGCTCAGAGAAGACTAAGAGTGACATTGAGGACGTGGTTAATAAGACAAATGAGAAGATGGAGTAGGGGAAATAAATTTATCATGAATTAGTACAAATAATCTTGGAGACTATTGGATTACTTCAATTTTATGAGATGCACTTGTTTAGAAAACTAGAATGCTTGTATTAGTGATTAGGATCACGAGTCCAAGAGGACTTTTTTACTTTGCAAGAAGGAGAATACGCTTAACAAGGAATTTAATAGGAAAGTGACAGGTTATGCAGCTCAAGAGAAGAGATAGAGAAAGATATAGATGGTGATGTTGGGGTAGAAACCATTATAGTTGGTATTATCTACCATCTAAGATGCCACATGATGGATGTGTCGATAATCGATGATCCTGCGACAAAAGTGGCGCGCATTTGGTGAGATGTAAGTTTGGAACATACGAGAGATGGAAATAGGTGAATAAGCGTGGGCTGCATACTATGAAAAAAATGGAGAATCAAACTTACTATAACATCATAGAAAGCATCATAAAAAGTGTGTGTATAAGATGATATTAATTTTGTTGGTATTTTGTGATATTGAGGTACCAAATGGGCCTATACAAAATATGTGGGTGTATTATATAGAGCATAAGTCTCAAGCCAAGATTTTCACCGAATTCACTTATGAAGGTAATATTTTGGGTGCCTATGTGACAAAGAGACAAATGGTATAGAAGTATGTGTGAAGAATTTTAAGGAGAATGGAGCATCTCGAGACAATTTTCCTTGGTCTTGGATGGACAAGCACAATTCACAAAAGTATACAAACACTTTTATGGGAATGTTTTATATCAAAGACGAGGAGAAAATCCCATGGTGCAAGTTGTCATTTATATTTACAACTCAATACTTCAAGATTTCGTGAATAGATAATATAATGTGAGAAAGTTGAAATGCAGAAATGGTAGAAGAATATTACCATATACTATGGAAGACTTATGTATATCCCAAAAATACAACTTATGTGGAGAAAATGGAGTTATAGAACATTTACATTACTCCTAAATCATTAACATCTAGAAAGAAATAAGTTGCATTCGTATATGTTTACCTTAAGCCCACATTCCAAGTTGAGAACTATGTTACGGGAGAAGATGTGAAGCTTCTAGAACCTCTAAAATAAAAGCATCTGTAGGCACTAGGAGGATGTGTAAGGATACTTCTCCAAGGAAGGAAGAGGAAGAAATCAAGATTCATCTTGATGCTAAGGCAACGGAGAAGGAAGATAGTGATAAACTTGACTAGGGCTATAGAAGAAATATGAGAAGAATAAGTCGGGAGTAGAGTTGTATCATAGGGACCTTCGAAGAAGTTATAAGGTCTCTAAGGAAAACTCTAGTCAAGCAAAGCCTAAAGAAGAAAAGGAGAAGAAGACACAAGCTAGTGCATAATAGTAACACTAATGGAGAAGGATTTTCAGATGAGGCTATGAGTAACACAGAGTCTCCACCTATTCATAATGTGGGAAATTAATAAGAGCCTATGGATGAGGAGAACCATCACAATGCAGAGGTTCCTAGTGAGCAAGAAGAAGGTCCTACTAGAGAGGATGTAGAATAAGAAAGGAGTGAGGGCAAACCATCCGGGATGAGTGGAGAATGTTTTGGTGTGAAAGGAGAGGGTACGTTCTTAGGTGAAGAAACTCATGTACCCATAGGTAGAAAAACTAGCAGCCAAAGGGGAGAAGAAATCTTATGTACCACGGACCTTGGGTATGTCAATGACCCTGCAAAGATAATACGTGCAAGTTTTCAAGCACCCTTTTTGTTGAACAATTATATGGGTGGGAGATTATTGATCTAGAAGGTGTGAATATGCACACTAGAAATATGTTTTCATGGAATATGCATATGTATCTAAATGAACTTGAGTTTAATTTCAGTGATGAAGCATGCATAAGGCAAAGGATAAAGAAAGCACCTCACATGACCTATGTAACAATAAATCCCACTTTGAGATAATTGATGAATAGACTAGTAATGCATTAAAAAAGATGGCGGTAGAAGTGTATCATAAAATTATAGATAAGGGGACCACTCTTAGTACAATGATCCAAGATAAAAAGAATAAAGAACATGAGGTACAACAATTGGCTAAGGTGAATGACAAAGAAGAGAAGTGTACAAAGGATTTATTGGATGTTGAAGCCAATATTGGATATGATATTTTACTTGATGCTATCGAATATGATGAACGAATTAAAGATAAGTATCCATTAGCCTTGCATTTTTGTAATATTTAGTTCATATGTTACCACAGGAGAAGTTGACTATGCAAGGGGAGACACAAGGGTACATAGTAATAGATAAGGATAAGAATAATAAAATCATGGCACGAAATATTGTGGAGCTTGAAGTCTTGCTGAAACAATAAATTATACTTTAAAGAAGGTGGGATGGGCGATTGACCATATTTAATACCTTGACCCCATCCTTAAAGCATACAAGACTTAAGGGGCAAATTTAGAAAGCGAATAGATTATCGGGAAATAAGGGGAGCTCATTTGAGATGAACTCTTGGCTGTTATTACATAGAAGAGATATGGCATGAAGACAAAAATGAACACTTATGGAAAAAGGATGAAGGAGCTACGCTACCTCATCTTGATAAAAGTATATAACCTATAGGGGCTAATATTGGGTCTATTAGGAGTAATAAGGGAGTTGAATCATAAGGGTGAGGATATGACCCTAAGCGGTTGGTGGAGTAGACATGTTTAATCATAGATATGGCCACCAAATGTTTGTTAGAGGGGGGTGAGCTGGAGAGCACCCTTACGAAGGAGTTCCCGAATTGTTGTAGCTGAATAAGGAGTAGAAAATCAGCATGCACTAAAGACTCTTCTATTCTACTACCTTGTTTTTTGTATTTTCATTATTTTCATTCTTTACAGGATAAGTTCACGATCCTCATTTCCGAGGATGGGCAATGACATTAGTGTGGGGTAATGTTGACTAGGAAAAAAAATCAATTATAAGCTATACGTAGGAGTTTTTGGGGTGCGTGAGGAAGGAACAAAGGGGCCTACAAGAAAAGGGTTAACATAGAGTGTAGGAGGTTCGTGCCTAGATAGAACGAACTCAGACTTAACCGATTTTCCATTTTACGAGCTAAAAATTGAAAAACAAGATGGAGTGCTAACAAAGAAAAGGAAAAAATCATGATAACTTGGTTCTTAAGAAAGGGATATTTCTTGAGAATGGACACACATATTGAGTACATATATGGAGGCCATTGATAGGATAAAATCAAGTCTTATTTATAGGATAAAATATTATTAGTTATTTTGTAAAACTTGCGTGTAGTCTATTTTTTTGCACACCGATTATTAGGAGAGTGCGTGGGTGGTGAAGCAAAAGTCCCCACCCCTATATATATCTATTTTACATCATTTTTGGGTGGATCATTATCACACATGATCTATGAGATTCCTTGTTATGCATTTATGGTCTATATTTTAATACTTGCACATGTTCCAGTTGCTTCGGTATTTTTTGGTCTTATGTATTTAGCTTATGTGATATAATAATTTTTGTATAATTGATCATGGTGGATGTATTATTGTCATTGATATGTATTATTATGGATTTTTCATTCTACAACTGATATTGGTAACTATATGATCTGTTATGTTTCCTTACTACATGTGTTTCAAGGTGGATGTATGCAATAGTCCAATATGATTGAATGAGTACTTGGTTAGATATCATTATGATTATGCATGATAAAATCTTTAAAAAATATAAATGAGGGATCGATAGCTTCACACAATTTTGGTCAGCATTTGTATATCTCTAAATAAGGTTCCAATGTGCATATCATTTAGGTTAAATAAAATACTACACATACTAATTTAATTGGGTTTGAGTAATGCTTCAAACAACTTCACAAAAATGGATAGAAATTTATTATTTGGCATCCATTTGGCCTAAGAAATTTTCCAAAATATTTTTTTATCCCAATAATCTTAAAATTTATATATTATGATTTATCTAAAGAAGGATCCACAATTTTTATTGAATGCTAAGAATTCGAGAGAGTTATTTTAGCATATCTCACTTAACAAGTTTTTTACAGAAAATGCAATATCTTGCCCAAAATGCCTCCTCATGTCCTCAAATTTTTACGTAACCTTTATGAATACTTCCTCTATGATATATAATTACCAATTTTCCCAAGTACATTCTAAAACTTACAATTTAATCTCATTTGTGTATGTTAAACTTGTTTGTCCTACAAAGAAATCCTACCAAGAGTAACCTAAATCATACCTTTAACTATTTAATTTTGACCTGAAACTTCATCAAAGGACTCTTCATAATGTACGTACACACATCCCATGCATGTAATTTATTTATTAATCTTTTTCTCTCCATCCCAATAGCCCGATGTTTGAGAAAACAATCTTTTAGCACATAAATATGTTTACCTCAGCTTATACGACTTAATTCTAGGCTCACTTCTTGTATATGTTTCTTGTAGGAAGGATTTAGGACTTGGGTCCCTACAATAAACTTTTAGTGCATTTTTTTTGAAATTTTTCATAATATAGACCTTCATATACCTCATGAATCTCATCTTGATGCCTCCCCTAAGGTTATACCATCTATATTTACTCGATGATGAAATGAACTTAATTTCATTCCTTGATCTCAAATCCTATTTATGATTCAATAATGTCAACAAGGTCCTAAATAGATTTTTTAGTTCTTTTTATCTTGGTCCAGTGCTAGAGTCATACATATGCTCCCCCTTGATGTATAATTTCCCATAATAATTGGTTTTTCTTGTTAGGATTTTTAAGTGATTATATTGACTCAAATTCTCTTACTTGATATCCAAGTCATCTTATCTTATCAAAATCATCCTTCTAATCCTTTTAGCCCATTATAATTATCCACTAACTCTTGTAAGGATCCTTGTAATATTGAGGTTTCTTTAGTATTAACTTCACAAGACATAATTACCTTTTCATCTAGCTTAGTAAGCATGCTCTTTTGGCTTCATTTATATGTTGATAACCTACTTAAAGATTTGAAAGAATTACCTTTTCTCTTTTAGATTTTCCCCATATTACAATATTCTCAAAATACATAAAATTATTATCATTTAACTTGAGATACCTGTGAGCATTTTTCATTCTTCACATCCTTTTATATGTACTTTACTTCCTATAACTTTGTTTACTAGCCTTGACACTTTAATATCTATTATAATTTTTATCTATTTTTGAGATGTAGTGTACCATGTACTTCTTAGCAAATGGTGATCATTTGTAGTGATAATTATGAGTAATTTAGTCCTTTGTAATCCCTTAATTCTGCAACTCTTTTTATTCTTTAGTTATAGGTAATAAATATCATTTTTCAGTCATGTCCTCATTTCATTATCACTTATTGGATAATTTAATCACATGCTTTGAATTTAATATATGGATGAATTTGGAAATCATACTTGAGAATATAACTCAAAATTTGAGCATATTCCTCGAGATCATCTCTAACTCTTCTAAATTCAGTTGGATAGATTCATCCCTACTAATAGGAAATAGTTTGTGTCAAGAAAAGTGCATATTGTTGGCAATATTATCTTCCTTGTTACTAGTATATAGATTCACCTGTATAGTCAAGGTTCAAAAAGGTATTGATTGTTCACCTCTATATGTAGTGATTCTGAAGATTTTTCTAAATTGAGAAAGGTTCATGACATCATTTATGTTCTTTGATTTAATTCCTCCTTCAAAAATATTTTTTCAACTAGTTTCCTTATTGGATTGTGCTAAAAAAATTGCTTTGTTATAGTTAATTGTAGAAATGCCAAGAAAGCATTCACATGAAGCCATGCAAATAATATTAAATTTTAATTGGTGTAAGGTATGATTACCCTTACTAGCATTTGAAGTGTTCTTCACCTGATTCCAATCCTTGAATATATATATACTTTAGTCACTAATTCTCAAGCACAATTGGATCATGACTTGCACATTTTGCAACACCTAAACCCTTGGAAATGATGTGTGGGATTGAGTAACTTATCCATGTATCATGTAATTTGTTTCATGATTTTAAATTAATACATCGACACTCCTAAAATTTATTTGAAACAATAGAATCCACCATCTTCCTTTAATCTTAGTTCAATGAATCCTTTGTAGGATTTTAAGAGTCTTCACCTCTATCAAAAATTGTTGGTAGCATCTCAAGCATACCCATTCCAAGATGAATCTATATTTGAAAACCCTTTATCCTATTGAGGGTGTGTCTCAGGTTTTGGGATTAAATTATGAGCATAGGTAACCCTTCCATCTCTTCATATTCTGACTAACTTCTAGTTTAACTAGCTTTGTCTGGGTTCTTAATTGAGCTTAAATTTATATTTAAAAGGGTATGTACCAAGATTTGAGAATTATTGGATACCAATTTGATTCATTTATAAATGTACAAAAGTTCATTATATCTTTCTTTATAAATAACTCATCCAATCATTTAGATGTAATGAACAACTCAACCTTGACCTCAACACACTTTCTTATAACCTTGTATCCTTTTAATAACTAAGTCATCTTTCATAGTATTCAATACAGTTATATATCCTTGAATGAATTCATGTATCCACATTATGTACCTTAACATTGCAATTTCACACTCTTCAAGGGAACTCAAGTACCCTACAAGTAACTCCATTAATGTCTTAGATTTATTACACAACCTCTTTTGAATTGAGACTCACTTTATAAAACAATTCCTTTTGAGAACAACTTTGACATTGAAAACTACAAAAATTTGAAATTTTTACATTCTCATGAAAACGATAACAACCGAGACACAAACAATGAAATTTTTGCATATTTTTACTTATTTGAAAACTTTTACATGTTTGAAAACTTGAAACACTTGATAAATTTTGAATTGACTTAACAAAAATAGTTAACCTAGTGAGCATAGACTTGATAGGATTTTACGGTGGCATAAGATCAGTTTTATCTACTAACTTCTACTCTGTTGAAGACTACTTACATCTTTAATGTAAATTCTTGATAATATTTATACACATCATGAGAGGTGAATTATTGTGAATATTAGCTAATTATGAAATTGTAGACCAAATGGCATAACCACATACTCTTTCCTTTTCCTAGGAAGAAATTTGAAGCCACCAATTCGAGATCTTCATATTTAATATGATAAATCGGGAAATTCATCATCTAAAATACCTTTAAGCACACAAAACATGCATCTAGACCTTAAGAAAAAGTTTGAACCAACATTCATTATGGTTGTTGACACAATTTACAACATGGAAGGTTTCTTATTTGCACCTATTGATGGTCAATCTACTTAAAATGCAACAATTATTCTTCTAAATAGAATTTACATGCTAGAATCCTAGAGAAGGAACACTATTCTTGATAGACTCTCTCAGAACAATATGAAGTCATCAAAAGAGCTTGATGAATCATTCTTTAAACATTTTGTTCTTCAAAATTTCTCACGCTCCTTGAAATCCTTGATAAATTTGATGATTTCAGCACTTAAAAATTCTTGGATTCATGATACATAATTATAAATTGCATTTACTTTCTTACTCTTGTCTATCACTTGAGGCTTTTAGTACTAGCACTAGGCTTGTTTTCAACTTTCTCAATCGATTACCACTTCCGATATATTTCTTAAGATGGTGTCAACCATGAGTTTCTTTAAAATTTCCTTAGGTTTGTTTTTAACTTTATATACCTTCTAATCCTACCTTTTGAACTATTGATTTTTATTCCTATGCCTAGGAGGTTAATTTTTCCAACAATTCTTTGCAAAGTGTCCAAGTTTATGAAAATTGAAGCACCTAACTTGAATCTTGCTTCTATATGAGTATGGACTGAGATTCCAACCATACTTAGCACTCTCATGATCATAATTTTTTTAGAAACATGTCCATTCCTTTGAAAATTATATAAAAGTATCTTATTCATACCTCTAAAATATTCTATTCTCCGAGAATGATTGTTTGGTTCTTCATGGAAGTATTGAGCTATGTGAATTTTTATTTGCAATTGAAGAAATATTTATTATTTGTACTCTCGTCTCTTATATCTCTGCATGGATGGTAATTCATGACATGCCTTGTTAATTCATTATCTCTATCTTAAAAATTTTGATAAGAAAAATAGTAACCATTAAAGTTTCTTTCAAACCTAGATGTAGTTTGTTGCCTAATTGATTTAGGCCTTCTCAAATTTTTCTCCATTTTTATCTTCATGCTTTATTATCTACTTGAACTTACCTTGTCCTCTTCACTCCTTTTCATAGATCCTTCTTTGAATCCTAGTCCATACTTATCACATATTTCCTTTTGTCTTTCTTTAAATCCATTCAAAGACTCAATAATATTCTCCATCTTTCCATGCATCTTTAGTCTCTCTTTTTCTTCCTATAATTCATCTCTCAAGGAGATAAATTATTATTCATGTCTCATAAAAGTATCTTATTTTACATTAAATGATTTTGTTATTGTGTTAACTTGAGACTTCATTTTTTCATTGGTTTTGAGGAATTATTATTCTTTGATTTTGAGGGAGTTTGAAATCAATTCCATTTGAAATCCTAGTTCTTTAAGTCCATATTCATATTATTTATCTTTTTTATTCCACTTTTATTCAAGAACCTTGATTTTATCTTGAAATTATTTCACCGTGATATTAAATTTGTGATTATTTTTCATTTGATGTTTCAATTCCTCCAAGGCACTTATGAATTTGATATTAATATTTACCTCAACTTCCTCTTCATCTAAATTTTCATGCTCATTGAGATGCCTATCTCTGAAGCTGCTTCCAAGAACTATCTCTATAGTCATTTATTTTGCTTCAAGAAGAATCTACTAAAAATTTTTAGAATTCATACATGAGTACCATGATACGATACAAATTTTTGGAAATTAGGACAATGAGAGGAGGGTGAATTGATTTCTGCTCAAAATTTGATGCACAATCTACATTCCTTAACTTATATATACGTGATATCATGAAATCCATTCAAAAATATAAATGAAAGAGCACACATAGGAGACTAAAAAATTATTGGGGAAACCCTTCAAGGAGAAAAAACAAAAAAATTAGAGAACTAACTTGTAAAAATTGTCCTACCGAGTTACAATGATTTCACATTTGAGAAACAACTCAAAATGGAGCTACAAATACATACTTTAACCAATATACAACCTAATGTTTAGAAATACTCAACTTGAATGGAAGATTCAACTCCCAAATTTAGTCACACTGAAATTTTTAAAGATTCAAATTACAATGAAGATTCAACTTCCTTACTGTTGAGCATCTACTCATTCTTGCTTGTGTTGTCTCTCACAATAGATTGTGATCACTTCTTAGATAATTATTCTCTTATCACTCTTCTTCATTTGCTTCAAGTTCACACTCAAAGCTTTCTCTTCATATCCCTCTCAACCATCTTCTCTTTTATGAATATTCTTTCTCAAAAAACCCAATCCTTAACATATGAGATGGATACTCACATTCATGCTCCACATATACCTTCAAATGCACATTTAACTACTACAAAAAAAAAAAAATGAGATATGTTTCAATAATGGAAGATACAGACAAAAAATTTTATCTTTTACTTCGTCTAACCGTAAAAATTATTCAACTTCAATCACTCATTCGAATTAGGAATAAAAAACATAAAATGACCGCATATAATTTTTTTCTTCTCGCAATGAATAACTCGAATATGTGTTAGTTACAAATGCACGACTTTCACAACCTGTTTGAATTTTTCAAATTCTTAAAAATTACTTGGAAATCATCCTAAATTCATTTCTCTAGGATACATAACTTACATATTCCTTTTGTAAACTGATTTAGCATATCTCGATTTGTCTTTTGTAGCTTCCTCTCAAAATTTTCTTCTTCCTACCCACTATACAAGCTTGTCAAGTATAGATGTTTTACATAGGTGGAAAAGTTTCTTAAACATCCAAATTTGTTAATACATTCCTTATGCACCTTTATAACCTCTTAATCCTTCCTAATTCATCGAGTTTTCCTTGACACTTCATTAGAGCTTTAAATTGTCATTAATGGAGGTCAACAATTAAAATTCAAATACATTATTTTGTATCATTATTTCATGTAGGTTGTAGGTCCAAAAAATATTTGAGAGATTTGAACTTTATTTCTATACTAGATTCAATTTCAAATAGGATCTTTACAACATTCATTCAATCAAGAAAATTTAGATTTAACCAGGAAACACTCAAATTTGCACATGTAAAATATTAGTTTTCACGAAAAGATGGATAATTTTCTCTAAATAGTTTATCATAGCTCATGACATACCTTTCTCAAGAGAATTACATTTTGAGACTAATTATATTAAAATAAATTTTCAATTCAAGAATATAATAATGAAAAAAAAGCATCTTAGAGACAAATCGGACTTAGTTTGAGCTCCAAAACCATTCTTGTATAATGAGCTTCCAAATCAAAAAAAAAGTTACAATCATGATGAACCAAAGCTTGGGAAAATTCACATGGGACCTGTATAAAAACTTAAAGTACACATTTTCATATATGATAGGGATTAAAAAATATTTGAGCCTCTGTTTCTCAAACCTAAATGACATGTCTAAAAGGGTAGTTTTGTATCACTCAAGGTTATGCATGAAAATACTTCACCAACCCAACCAAGAACAATCAAAGATCATATGAGATGTCTTAATGATATTTAGGACCAGAATAATTAACTTTTTGAGGAAAATCATCAAGTATACTCTTCATTTCTTGAGCTAGTCTTACATTCTAGAAATGCTCAAATGGTAGGAGCACAACATAACCTCGTAACATAAAATTTCTTCAAAGGAGTGTATCAAATGAATTTAGGAACATCAATAAAAACCCCAACATCTTTAACCAAAAATTTGAGCATGGGATCCTTTACTAATTTGAATCAATGGAAACTCACAATCACATGCCAATAGTGAGGGTGAATCAGTCCTTGAAAACATTAAATTCATTTACCATGTATTATTATTCATCATTTAATTAACCATTCATCATACATAACCACACATGAGCATATTAGATGTTTATTAACATTTCACTAGATCATAAGATATGAGAGATAATAAAAGACAAAAAATAGAAGTGGGAAACCCCAAACGGGAAGAAAACCCACTGAAACCTTGGCTTATATTACACATAGAAAAGACTTTTAAGAATATTACACATCCTAAAATATTTTTTTGGTGAGGCACCCACCCCATAAGAAACACCAAACCCTATAACTTTGTTTATGACTCACAAAAAGGAATATTATGAGAATTACTCATCATAAGATACTTTTCACAAGAATTATCACATAAAACAGGATCCTCCCAAAACTGATTGTGATCCAAATTCAACACCCAAGACACCAAACCCTCTTCAAACTTCTCACTCCTTCAATAGCTAAAATATTTCCTCTCATGGTAATTAGGTAAATTTCTTTTGAAAATATGATTCTCAAAATTTCTTACATTTTTATATATCATCTAGGCTTTTCCATAACCCCTCTCCACTCTAATTTAACCCCCTTTAGGTCACACTCTTCCTATCTTGCTCAACTAGTCAAATATGATTCAAAATATCTTCTTATATACAAATCACTAGACAAATTACCACCACGTCAGCCATGATTAATTAGGTCAGTCATCCCAACAAAAAAATTAGGAACATCATATAAATCTTCTCAAATGATCTAAATAGGTTGGAAAGCATCAAGACAACACCAATAAGCTCAAAACATGCTCTTTAAGCACCATCAAATGGATCATGATATATAAAGGCATCAAATAGATTTGTTATGTCTCAAGAATCATCACATAATGAATCCTTTACTAATAAAAACACCTCTACATCAGCTCCAAACATAATGAAGTATTCCAATAAGTAAACAAACCCCATTAGGTCTTCAAGAACCTAGAAACAAATCCCAAAAAAATGAATGAGATCACATAGCTAAACTCATCATAATGACTAAATTAATATATAAATGGAAATTTATCTCGAATCTTATTTCCATAACAACTCACTTTAGTTTCCAAATCATAGTGTAATGCATTCCACAAAGCCAATATGTGAAACAACTCATTAAGGATTATAGGATTCATGAACAAGTCTTCATAGAAATAAGCACAAAATGCTCCAAATAAACTTAAAACATCCACCAAAGCATGGAAAACATCATGGGATACCTAGACATAAACTTCAAACACTAACATGCATATTCCACTTGGAAAACTATGATCCAAATCACATGTTTCAATCACCTTCTTGAGCAAGCCAAATAGGGATTTCTAGGCCATTAGATCTTCAACTGAAAAAATAATCATCACCTCAAAATAAAACCTTCAATACATTATATCAAGTTTTTAACAACTAGCCATGACCAAAAACATCCACGCCATTAAGTAATTTCATTAAACTCGTGTCAAACCTCAACACTAGCATTTTATCCCTAAAGGCCAAAATTGGTACGCTAACTTTGAGAACATGTATCTCAAAATTTCTTCATGCAACATGTGTGAAAATTTTCATGTATTTATAGAATATCTCAAAATTATTTTGTAAAATTATACTTTTCATTCTAAAACATTCATGTCAACCCTAAAAATGTAAAAACCACAAATCTAGGGTTTCTCTCTTTCTTCCCAAAATAGATGGAACATGAAGTGACCACCAATTTGAGATTTGAGGAATCCTATTCAATATTGATGTATCAATTTTTCTTTCCAAGTTCATTTAGAGACCAAACAAAACAAATCTCTCAAGTCGCTCTGCTATGAGTGTTTGACTAGGGTTTTAAAGCACTTTATCTTCTTAACATTAGTTTATAAAATTATGATGATGAAAATTCCTCACTATTTTTGAATAATGTTATTAGTTTGATTTTTAATAAAAAATCAAAACCTATGGGTCCCATACAAAGTGTGTGTGAGTGGGTGAGCATCTGAAGTTCTCAATTCGAGCTAATTTCTCCTTCTCTAGAACTCGTTTTACCCAAAATGACATATATGGGAACAAAATTCTTAAATTTTACCTAAAAATTGTCATGAAACATCAAAACAACATCCTATGATTGAGAAAACTAAACTATTTTACCAAATATTACTAAAACTCTCCAACCACGGTGACTTACATGTGCTTACCTAGCTTGTCTTCACCTTCTTACTTCTCAAGGACCATGAAACATCATCATACCTTTGAGAACTGAATTGGAACTCAACATACATCTTCTATAACATGTACCAAAATATTTCCCATTTTTGGACAGTATTTTCTACTCCAAATATCATGCCACCATGCAAAACCATAAGATCTAGGTCTAGGAATAGGCCTAGAACTACCTCTTCACACCATGACTGTTCATGAAATGATCATGATGACTCAATGAAAAATATTAGAAACCTGCAACAAACCTTTAGGACCATGTATGACCTCATGAAATACGTTGAAACTAATCCCATGACCATACATTCTTGCACAATGCTTGAAACCATGCCTAGACATGGTATCAACTTCACCAAAACTAGGCAATATCAATCAACCTTCATGTTTGATCTTGAATAAAACCTCATGGAGAATCTCATGGAGCCATAAAACTATTTTCCATCATTGGAATTTGACATTAGTGACAACAATTAGCAACAATTACCAATAATCTCCCCTTTCTCGGTGATGACAACCACCTTAAGAAACATTTATTGTAACAAACAATACCAAACACCTAGATGACCTCTTTTCACGTTTCTAATGCTACTCTCTACATTTGAAATCTATGATAAATAATATAATAATGAAATCAAATGAAAATGGAAACACACAATGACGATAATTCACAAAATAATTTACTTTCTTGACTAGCTCCCTTTTGGATTGTACTTGCTCTTTTTGACCTCAAATAACAATAAGATATGATCCATAGACCTGATATAAAATACAAAAAGATACCCCTGATAGTATATTCCCTTCAATTTGTCTTCATGTTTGGTATAAATACTCTTCTTGGTCCGTAGCATGCATCTTGAACACACTAACTTTTCCTCTAACACCATTTTTAAAATTTAAGAACTATGAATCAAAAACTACACTTTCAGTCTAATATTGACAAAAATTATCCTTGTTCTATGGTAAAATTCAGAATATTAAAAAAATTATGCTTCCCCTATTCTCATATCAACCTCCTCTAACTGCCTAAGAAAAATAACCCTTCATAGCTTGAAAATATGTTATAAAAGTAGGTCAACTCGAGTGTATCAGTTCGAAGCAATCCTTTAGTGCTATCTAACTTGTTTTCATGAAAATTTACTTTCATTTATCATGTGATCAACCCCCTGTAATACTAGTTACATATGGTTAAAAATACAATCATTGTGAATTACTATGTCTTCTTGATACCTAAAACACCTAATTGAAATACAATACTTGTTATCCCTGCTTCAAAACACCTTCTCGGACTTGTAGTACACCATTGTAATGCCCACCATGATCCTCAACCTTGTAATGATGTATTATATTATCTTTCAACTCTTGGATTCTCCACTCAAAGGTAATTAAATTTATATATCCATACTTGATTCCTTTCTTTTCTTGATGTAATTTTGTCGGTTAATTTACATGCTACATGACGTGAAATCGTGATCATGCAAATGCATACTCCACATATTAACAACTTAAAATTTTGGTACCATAGTCACATAAATATTAAATTCTCCCTCCTCTTATGAATTTATACAAAATTTGTAGAGGAAATAACCTTATTGATACTTGAGTGAATAATGAGATTAACACATCCCTTGTACATGAAGACCTATTCTTATTTCAATATGTCAACACAGTTCATAAATTCTTTTCCACTCTGTCTTGGTATATATTAACATAGATATGATCTTAGAATTGTGATTCAACTTAACTACTCTAACATTAACCCCTCTTGTGTAAACTCCTCTTAATACCAACTAGGAATTATAGTCTATTCACAATCTTACCTTTAACCTTCAAGGACACAAGAATGTATTTTTCCATCTTTAATGTACACTTACAATCATAAGAACCCCGTAGTACTTCAATCTTGATCTCTAAGTGTAACACATTTTGTATATCATATTCAAATATATAACCTTTATGGATTGAACCTCAAACATTATTTTTATAACATAGACATATTATTCTTCACTACATGATCATACTTTGACAATTTATATATTGTGAATCAAGAGAATAAGGCACAATAAAAAAACCAAGTGAAGACGTAAAACACACCTCATGAAGCATATTTCAAAATATTTAATTTAGGTTTTAGGATAATGATCAACAAGCTTAAAACACTTGAGAATCTACAAAGATTTGGGACAATACTTCCTTAGTTATGACTTAGCTTTTGATACAATCAAAACTTCCTAAGGTCCTTATGATAGGAAGAACATAGAGTCAGAATTTTCAAGATATAAACCCTAGGAAAAAATGGTGAATATTTCATCTTCAAATTGTATGAATCATTATATGCTCCTCATAGTACTATCTAATAAATTTTAGCATGAAAAAATCCACTTAGGATGTGGATCACTTCATTGATATTTGATACCCCTTAAATTTTCCTTTTTCACATAGATATGATATAGATTAAATCTTTTAGATACTTTATGGATGATAACAACTAATACCCACATAGACCTTTGACATATTTCAAACCATAACTTGATACTTGTTTGACATCCTTAGATTATTCATGATATGAACACCATTTCAAACCTTAAAACCTGCTACAAATTTTTGAATAATTCTTACACACATATCTGATAAATCATGACCACATTTTAAACTCATCCATTCGAAGGACACATCATATAATCTTCTGAACACACTTCAAATATAATATTATCACTATGAATATTTCAAACTCAACCTTTTCATGACTATACTTTCAATTCTTGAGATGGCATAAATCTTACTTAGAATTAGACCTTTGAATATACATCAACTAAAAAGGGATGAGATATGATGAGAATACCACTCACGAATCTCGACATACTCATACATTTATAGTCTAAAACTTTCATGATTCAAAGTACCCAACCAGATTTGAGATACAAGGGCTATATAGTGACTTACACATGATGAAACCAAGACCACTTGAAGCATAATTGAGACTCAATAATCATCAAATAAGATATGACAATCAAAGATTGATAAACAAAAACTAAGACACATCCATAAAGACTTTTAGACATGGATATGATAAAATTAATCAAGACATATTTCATACTTTTTATTGGACCACATGAATTATAGAATAAAAAAAAATTCATGATCTTGAAATGATATAGGATACTTAAAACTAAACTCCATAATGTTCACCTACTTCCTCTGGAATGAGAAGATTCTTCTTTCAAGAAACCTTCATGATTGTTATAGGATTTGGACACTCTTCAAATATGTCTTCAACTCAAGAAATTACTTCTTTTAACTTATTCACCACCATTCCCTTCAGGATGATTAATCACAATTTCAAACACCTCAACAAACCAGTAGACCTTCATCATGTAAGAGAATATTCTTATAAAGACCACAAACTAAGAACATGACCTCTCGAGAGGACTTCAAAGTAAATATTATAGCATCATATACTTTTAGAAAAGATGAAAAAAAATCATTTTTACTTCAACCTCAACTACAAGATTAAAGATGAACTAAAGAAGTTTGACCAATAATACTAACAAATTTTTGATGAAAAAACAAAATGAGGGACACACATAATCTACATACTTCTAAAACACAAACTAGAGACTTTTTACTGAGACAACACCGTTTATCAGAAAATAATTAATGAATTATCACACAATCAAACACCTAGCAATAACTTTTAAACGAAGACCTCATAGATAGATCACAGCCCATACCTTACGACTCTTAAAGTTTGTAAAATGCATAGCCTTAAAAAATTTCATGCACTCCTTAATCTGAATTGAGCTTGATTGAATTTTCTTCCTCATTTGAATTAGGCCCTTCTTTGAAAAAATTCATTGGTTTATAATTTATGTTGAGTACCTTTACATTTGAAGAATAATTTTTCTCATGTCTTGAATCTTCAATCCTCATAGTCAATATATTAGACTGAGAATTAGTTCTCTTGAAATTATTTACTTAATCAACCACCTTCTTGACCTTATGATTTGACATGAAAGTATTTGAATCATTCATCAGACTAATTTTCAACTTGAATACTCTTCCATTTTGATCTTGAAACTTGTTGTTGAACCTAGAAGTTTCACCTTGATAGAAATGTCTCAAAATATAACCCTATTTTTATAATTCTAACACACACCATTATTATTTTCTCTTGACTCATATACACTTATATTCTAGCCACAATCCTTAGGTTTGTGACCATACTCAAAATATGAGTAACAATCAGCTTTGAAGAAGCTTTCGCCATTACTAAAAGAACTTCTTTTGTAATCTCTAGCTCTATGACCAAAATCATGACAAAAATAGTAATAAGCATTAAAATAATCACCATACCTAGCTGAATTGTGTTGTCTAACAATCATTCCTCTTTTTCTCATTCTTAAATACTTGAGAACTTGATCAAACCATGTCATCTCCATAATTTTCAATATGTTATCCTTTATGGCCTAAGATTGATTTGTCATTGGCTTCTCTTTAAATGTCTAAGATCCAATCAAGATATTTATTTATCTTTTCTAACCTCTCATACATCTTCAACATACTAGATTAATATTATATATAATATTCTAGAGCTTTCAATCTTTCTTCATACCTCGAACAAGCTTCATCTTTTTCCTGTAGGGCTTCAATCACTCTCTCAACTTTTGGTTCCAGCTCTTTGATGGTTGACCATGCTATTTCTCCATTCAACTGATATGATCTTATAAATAATGAATAAAGGAATATGAAACATCATACTTCCCTATTAAGGATAATTTAACATTATAAAATTTACCCTTTGTTTGTGCTTCAAGAGGATCTCCTTCATGTTGTCAAACTTTCTTCACAATGAACAACTCGATACCAATTATTGGATGAACAATGGATTGAGCGGGGGTGAATAAGTAATTCAAAATTTTAACTTCATTTATCATGTATTAACATTCATCATTCAATTATTCATCCATCATACATAATCATACAAGAGCACATTAGATGTATATCAACCAATCACAAGATCATAATACAAGACAAAGAACAAAAATACCCAATATAAGTGATAAAAACTCAAGTGGAAGAAAACCCACTCAAAAATTATATTATATTATATAAAGTAAGGAATTCTAAGAATATTACACATCCTGTAAGAATTGTTCAAAGTGAGGCACCCACCCCATAAGGAGCACAAACCAATAAACATTTCTTGATATGACTCACAACAAATGATTCCTATGAATATTACTCACCATTAGATATTTTTATAATAATTATCACATAAAATAGGTTTCTCCCAAAACTAATTTTGATATAAATTCATCTCCAAACACACCAAACACTCTTCAAAATTGTCTCTCCTTAAACTATTTCAAATCTATCCTCTCATGACTAATTAGGTTGATTTAATTTACACATATGATTTTAAAAAAATTCAGGTCTTCATATGTATTATAGGATCTATCCATAACCCTTCTACACTCCTCTTCAATCTCCTTTAGGTCACACTTTTCCTCTCTTTCTCACTAGTCACTAATGAATCAAAATTCTTTCTTAGATACAAGTCACTAGATGAAATTACCCCTAGGTAGGCTATTAAAAAGTAGGTAAATAAACCAAACACAAAATAATAATAACAAAATCATATTACAAAATTTAAATGTTCAATGTAGGACATAAGGGGTCAAGAAAACACTTGTAAGATCTAAGACATGTAAACAAGCTCAAAACATGCTCTCCAAGCACTAATGAATGGATCATGATATGCGAAGGCATAAAATAATTTTTTTATGGCTCAAAAAGCATCACAAAACATATTTAATCCCTATATAAACCTTCATAAATCCTAAGAAAGTATGTCAAGAAGAAAACAAACCCCACTAGGTCTTCAAGAAACTAGAAAACAGTCTCTCGTAAATCGAATGAGTTCACATCAATAAAATAATTATCACGATTAAATTAATATATCAATGAAAATATCTCTAAATCCTCTTTCTGTAAAAATCATATTATCATCAAAATCATAGTGGATACCTCTAAACAACTCAAACTCGCAATTGCTCCAAACATGATTTAAGACTCTAAAACTATGTCCTAAAAAATGAGATGGTTCTCATATCAAAAACATAATAAATACACTAGAAATATACCATTAAAAATTTATCTGAATCTATTTTGTAGAACAACTCACATTATCTTTCAACTCATTGTGGAAGAACTTGAACCAAGTCAATCTCTCGAAATAACTCATTAAGGCTTTTAGGACTCAAGAATCAGTCTTGAGAGAGAAAAGAACAAACACCTCCATATAAAATTCTTAGCTCAACCAAATAATCAAACATGTCATGGGAGTCCTAAACATTAACTTCAAACAATAACATGTATATGACATGTGGATAAATCTTATCCAACACATTTGTTTGATTCACCTTCTTGAGAAAGCCAAATAGTCCTTTCTAGGACATTAGGTATTAAACTATTAATATCTTAAATAAATCAAACCAAACACTTGAAAACATCATATCATGTGTCTAAAATATTCTCATGATAATAAAACATTAGTTCCACTAGGATATTTCATGAAATGTACCTTAAACCTCAAGACTAGCATTTTAGCCCTTAAGGCCGAAACTAGTAGTTTGACTTTGAGCACTGTATTATAGACAAAAAATTTTGGTATCACCACCCTTCACCCCATGTTTGATATATTTCACTCATTTTCATCCATTCAAATTTTATCTTCCCTCCTAAATTCATTTTATCCCATTTATCCTAATTAGTTTTAATTAGTTTCATTACTCATCACATTATTTTATTCTCCTGAATCATCTCTAATAACCCTTAATTATCCCTAATCCTCATTCAATTTATTTTATCATCTCTAAATATTTAATTTTTCATTTTCTAGGCCATCATTTAATGTTTTTACCCACCCATTTCCTTTATTTACTCATTTTAACCATCTTCCTATCCATTCATCTTCCCTATGCAACCCTAGCTCGTCCCTATCCATCTAAACCCTAATACCTCTTGTTATGTTCTCCTTTCATTGATCCCATCTTCTTACCACCATATAAATGGATGTGTCCCCATAGTAATTGGTGACCCATGCAGGTCATCGTCGACCCTATAAAGCTACCATTTCCCTTCCTTGTTCAGGATGTATATTTGACATTTTCTAATATCTTGCAATCTTTCCTTCATCTTGTGACCTCTTTTTGTAGTTGGCAAGACATTTGGAAGCCATCGGGAGATCTAGGGAGATTTGGAGTCCTATTATAATTGGATTCTTAGATCTATAATCATTTCCTTTTTAACTATCTTCATTTTATTTGTAGGTTCTATTATCATCCCAAAGTGTCTCGTTCTTACATCCCGACACCTTTTTTCTTCATCCGTAGGAAGGCATTTTTCACATTAATTTTTCCAAGTTTAAACCAGCCCTGGTATCCTCCAACATAGCCTAGTTTCCATCAACCCATCTCTATGTTTCTATTTTTCAATCACCAGTCTCATCACCTATTTGATCCCAGTTATCTAGCTTTCCAATCCAGTCATCCTATTTCATCTTCCATCTCATATCCATTATGTTAACCCCTGGTTTCTGCCAATCTATCCTAATTTCCCTCCAATCAGTCTATTTTCATATCATTTACTATATTTTTCCCTTATTTTCTTGCATCCTTTCTATTTATTTTTGTTCCAAACTTTCTATAGGTTCTTGTTGATCAACTTAATGCATTATCATATCCAGATCATATTTAGATAAAAATACAAGAATACATGCAAGCCTCTTTTAATGCATTTCCTTCTCATCCAGACTTGGTCATCGTTGAATCTCCCTCTGCAAAGATCGGGTTTGTGTTGAACCCTACTAGGTTTGATTTATTTTATCATATTTAGGTCGGTTATTTTTCTATCATCTTAGATCTAACTTTTAGTTTCTATTTTACTTCAAATTCTGCATAGATGCTACATTCAATTAATAAAATATTTATTTTATCAATCTTTATCAAACATGAGGGTTCAAATCCATCCTAGGAAGTCATTTCTTCTCATTACTAACTTTTCAGGAAACCCTCTCATCCTATCTAATAATCCCATTTTTTCTATATAGTTCTCTTAATTTGTAGGTCTCTTAGCTTCTTTGCAAGGAGAAGCATATACCATTTTTTCCCATCTACATCATTGTATAATTCAAAGGTACCATATAACCTTTAGATTTGGAGTTATTTTTTCCTTACTACTAGTTAACTAATTTGAACTAGAACAAAGAAACTTGGTCAACATTCTGGCGCTCAGGTGGGACTCACCCTTTCTAGGCGAGTCTTGTTATTTTCTTCATTTTCATTCTCTTTCTTCCATTTTCATTCACCTTGCATGAAAGGAACATGCATTGGATCTTGTTTTTTTTTCCATCATGGATTGCTTGGATTATATTCTTTGAAGATCAGATAAAAAGGAAAATTTTATACCATGTATTCCTTTTTTTTTCCATCTTTTTATTTATCGCATTACATCACTTGTTTTTTTCCTCATCAAATTTCCATATTTTATTTTGGATCTAAAACGAACCCTTTAATAATTTCTTGAAAATATATTTTAAATAGGGGTTTAACACATTGGATCCACCTCATCAAACACAATTAAATACATAAACTAATTTACACTTCCAAACACTACTTACCATGTTGAACTGTTGGGATTTCATCACCTAATAGGAAAGCCTCTGCGGTAGTCTAGCTACGTTATAAAATTTATGCATATTTGGGCCTCATGAACCTTTGGGTATATCAAGGAATCCACAACCAAAATCACCTGAAACCATCCATATCTTGCCATTTCCTAGGTGCCCCTCAAGCCCCTTTTATTTTCTTTTCACATCTTAAAATAATCAAGATAAATACATTTTTTTGTGTGATGTTCTTTCTTTAATCAAACATCATCATATTTTTTTGTTTCATGACATTTATTACAATACCTCAATCAAGGAAAATGGAATGAAACATGACATCAAACAATATCTCAATCACCACAATTGCTACCATCAAACAAAATTCCACACTTTTCATTCTTATCTCCACCCCTTTAGTTGTTCCCATCATGGTTAATCAATACATTATTACCATCGTACCATGTAGGAAAACTCAATTGAACTAACAAAACTCTCATATTAAGACCAAATATTTCTTTCTCCACCATTTTATCCCATCTAGACCAACCATGCCTCCTTTGGGCACCTCTATCGATGCTTTTGGGCCTCCTCTCCGAGCCCTCATGGGTTTGTTGAGTTTTAGGATCTTCTTTATGCAAATTTAGTTGGCCTCCATGACTAAATCCTTTGAAAAACAACTAACCATCCCATTGATGGATGTCCCTTGCAACAAATTAATTCCTATCATTTGAATCAAAACTCCACCCAAGTGCTTACCTCCCAAGTTTCCATTTTCTTTCCTAGAGCCATGAGTGAGCTTGCTAGCCCCCAACATGAGTTTGATCCTAGTAAACCATCTTCCCCCATCGCTCAAAATCATCAAACTAACCAATTTTCAGTCCCTATCTCTCCTAATTTTCCTCATGTCAATACTACCATCCCTTCTTCTATTCATATCACCTCATCTACCACAATCACTTCTCTACCTATTCAATCTTCTCAATAATCAATTGTTCTTCTTCCCATATCTAAACATCATCACACAACCTTACCCCTCATCTCTACTTCACATGTTCATGAAAGCGTAATAAGTTTTCAACCATAACCATCTGAATCACTTCAAAGCTATCAACAACCCCTAAAAGTGGTTATAAATACACGATTCTCACTCAATCAATTCAAGTATCCCAACCACCTACCAATTACATCCAAATTATCCCCTCAAAATTTCCCATTTCAAAACAATAAACTAAATATAATTAATCTTACCACATCCCCATATCTCAATAGAAATATTTATCCTAACGTATTCAATCTCATCCCCTTAATTACATCCCCTTTATCAACCAATTCCACTAATACCAACACATTTGAAAATATATCAAACATACAAAAAACCTAACCCATCCACCTCATATGCATCTCAAACTCATCCTTCAACATATCAACCATCTAATGATCCTTTATAATATTTATTGAGTATAATAGCTAGCCTCAAAGTGTAACTTTAGGATCTAAGATAACAATTTCATATGAAAAAATCTGCAATGAACCCATTTAACCATCCATCCTCATGAAACCATATCCTCCTAATTGGGAATCTCTGAAGTTCTACAAGTTAAATACTAAGGAGGATCCCCAAAACATTTGCGATCCTTTAGAAATTAATGTTATCTTATCACCCGTGATCAAGATCTCATGCTTCACACATTTCCCATGTCATTGGCTAGTCTTGCATTAGATTGGTACAATAGTATCCCATAACAATCACTATTCACATTAACTCAAATGGTGAAATTATCCCTTTAACACTTCACAATCAACATTATGCATAGTATTACCATAACTAACCTTAATTCCATTTGATAGTATGATGAAGAATCTATCACATATTTTGTTGCACAATGGCGTAACATAATTAATCACCTATCATTTCCCCTTTCAAAAGTGTTCTTTTCAAATTATTCTCAGATTCTTGTGGAAGACACATATTTTCAACTCTTCAAATTCAATATTTTCAAAACTTTGAAGAGGTATTCACTATGGCTTGCAAACTTGATCTCCTCTCCCTTGATCAATACCACCTTAAACTTACATCTAATAAAACCAAAACGAGTTCACCATATCCTATACACATAGTGTTAAATATAAAAGTACTACTAATGCAATAGTGGTTAAATCCTCATCCACTTTAGATGCAGAGCCTTAACAAAGAGATCCTAGAAAAACCCCCAACTACACCCCTCCCGGAAATCTTACAATTCAGAATTTGACAAGTTGATATCGGTCAACCTCATTATAATTCCCCCAATCTAGCCATATGATGAAACATTCACTAAACCAACATGGTATCTGCGATGCACATTATTGAAAATATAACCAAGTCTACGTGCATGACATTGAGAAGCATCACACGATAAAAGATATTTTCCAAAAGCTTATGACAAGTGGTGATCTTCAAGTAGAAAAATCTAATGTGCCACCCAATTAGCCCTTGGATGTTTTTTAAATAACCATTCCATATATATTCACCCAAAAATTAAATTCAACCTTACGAATTGCAGGAAACTAATGCCCATATCATTAACACTAAAGATCAAATTTCAACACCACAATCTATAACCATCACCTCAACACATATCACATCTACCCTCATTTTAGATTCTTCCTCCACAATTACAACTTTATCAACAATAAACACAACAACAAATATAACATCCCCATTATACTAAACCACATCTACTTCTCCATCTACATCATCTACATCCTCATCCATTGCATCTCCTCCTTCACCCATAACAACCTCAACTCAAACCTCAACATCTACACCTATTCCCATTCTTAACACAACTACACCCACATCAACATCTGAAATTACACCTACATCTACACCACCTCTTGAATCATCCACTATCCAAACTCCCATAATCAATGCACCTATAACTAACACTTCCACCACATCTATAACTCCAATCACATCAACACCAACAAATCCTAAACCTAATCCATCTACCAAACCCTTAGATATTGTTAAACACATCATGCAAAAACCACTCCCACCTTTAATATTACAAACCTTACTACCAAGTCGACTAGCACAAATTTTTCATGTAAATATGTCATTATTTATACTAAGGATAAATGATCACAATTGAAAATAAAAACCTTTGTATTCTCATCCAAAAGTCTCTTACACATCCACATAAAATACTAGAGATTTATTTTCCCAAGACAAATCCTCCTAAGCAACTTAGTATCACATCACAATTCTTAGAAGCATATCCTTCCATTTTAGGACCGACCCCTTCTTCTAAAACATCGACATATTCCATTATTAAAATTGAATCAAAATGTTCCAAATCACCAACAATAAAAATGAGACTAAAACCCAACTATCTCCCTCTTCTTCTAATCCCAAGAAAAAATCAAAGGTTCCTATGAAAACAACTCAATCCAAACCATCCTTACCCTCATCCACTATTCATGAAACCACTACATCCTCCATATTTCACATATGGTATTATTGGTTGTCAAATGTGCACCCATATCTTGGATCTAGAAGAATTGAGTCATTTGAGTCAATAATGGAACCATCTCTAAGTTATGGGACCTTGCAGGCTTGTGATGGATCTTTGGAGAAGGCCAGTTCCTCTACCTATTTCTATTGCTACTGCTACTCCTAATGCTGGAAGGGAAAAATAAGCTAAAAATTACAAGGGACTAGGGATAGAAGGATAACATAATTGCAAACTATACTACAGGAAGTGATGGCACCGAGAAATAGTGGGATGAACAATATTTTTTTTGAATTAAAATGAGGGAGAAAGCATGAGGGGAGGATATGCACGTGTAACATATACAAGAAATAATTTACACCATCGATTTCATGAAACACAACCACAAAATGGAGATATAAGGAGCTTAAGGTGACACAACAAGCATACAATGTAAAAGAGATGCAAGGAAGAAGAATATAACACCTTAAGACAAAGAATAGTCAAAAATGATGCTTCTATTATTTACAGTGTATACAAAGTCACTTATAATGACATTTGAAGGCTAATATTCACAGACACAAACCAGATCCAGGTCCTGTGACTTAGAATAGAGAGATAAATAATCCTTAAAAAAATAAAGGATGTAAAAAATGCCCAACTATTTATATTGAGGCAAGATCTTACATTTATAGATGAAGTAGAGAGAGGACAAGAGGAGAAAGAAAGAAATCCAACTTGAAATCTCAACAACCAGCCATCAATGCCTCGTAAATCCACCCGCAAGTTGTCAAGGGTGGTTCTCCATGTATGTCCTGGGTGTGTTAGATAAGGAAGGAAAGAAGATCAGATCAAATCTAGGTGATTAAAGAAATCATATCACATATTAATGGCAAGAATGACATTTTCCCTGCTCCTCACCTACCAAATCCCACTTAAATTTAAATTTTAGTGGCTTAGAATGTATCCCACATCATCATCATTCGAAAAGTCTAGGCATGGAAGGATCTCGAGAACCGAAACAAAAGTTATATGACTGTTAGAAGATCTATAGTGTAAACTAGGCATGTAAGACATGTGATGTGCATAGATTGGTTGAATAAATGGCTAACTATTGATTTTTTATTTTTTTTTCCACCATGTTTCACACACTAGTTTGTTTCAAGGATTTGATGCTCTAGTGGAGCACTTTTATAGGTTACATGTGATACACTCAAGGTTTAACAGATTTCCACGTGGCACAAAGAACAAAAAACAAGGCATAAAGGCATGTGTGCAGAAGGATGAGACACAGAAAGAAAATAGAGGGAGGTAACACACACAAGAGGAAATGAGTGAAATACCTAGTGAATTAACTTATGTGAGAGGCACATTTTTACAAAAAAATGTGCAACAACAAGGAGAAAGGGTACGTAAATTCTACATTCTTAGTTGATTTGGAAAGAAAGTCTAAGGCATATGTGCATGATGAATAACTAATGTGAAGAATGTGAATTCATTGAAGGTGTGCACAAGAGAAGAGTAGAACAAAGAGGAAAAGGAAAATTGAAGGAAAGCGTAGAAGAGGAGTTCACAAGGCACTCGAGGAAATGCAGCCAAGGAAATGTGCTAAGGAGATAGTGAAGTGTTTACAACGTGTAGTGTAGATTCTCGTTATCCAAATTTCACCCCCCCAGGGTAAATTTCGATAACATGCATCAGATTTTTGCAGTTCCAAGCATGTAGATTGATCCAGGAAAAATCATAAAAAATGACTAAGTCCTAGTCCTAGGGGCAGTCGGGACATTAGGGACATCTAGGCGCGGATCAGCCGAAAAGCCTCCAGGCAGCCCGTGAAGCAAAGGGACATCTGGGACAGAAGTACGCGGCGGGCGCAAGAAGCCGATCCGGCTGAAAGAGGAAGAAAATGACTAACTGTTGAGCTAAACTATTCGGGACATTTGGGCCTTGAGTACGTGAACCGGCCGGTTCGGCCGAAAAGAAGAACTTCCACACTAAACAGTTTAGAACATCCGGGACAAAAAGACGTGAATCATCCGGGTCGGGTGAACCAGGAAGAATTTTTCCCAAGCATCAAAGGGACATCTGGGACAAATGTACGTGAAGTACGCGAACCGGCCGGATCAGCCGAAATGAGAACAAACAGTCCGGAAGCAAATGGGACATCTGGGCCGCGAGGATGCGAACCGGCTGAATCGGGTGAATAGGAGGAATTTGTCCCGCAAAAGATCTGGGACATCCAGACAAAAAGACGTGAAAGGTGTGAAAGAGCCGGCAGGCCCGCAGACCAATCAAATCATGACACGTGTCACAAGGGAAAAGGTCAAAAAGTCAAAGGGCGAGTTTTGAAGGGTCAGCCCGAACCAATGGGATAGTGCCACGTGTCCCAGTTAGGGCCCACAATGAAATTTCAAAGGAAAGCCCACGGAAAGGTGGAGGAGAGAGAATTATTCAGTGAATCAGAGCCTGCCACGTGTCGTCCAGGTGGCGAAGCGTGGGAAAATATTTCAAAATCCGTTTTGGTCTGTTCCGCGCCCTAAATCTTCAGATCGTCATATCTTTCGATCCAGAGCTCAGATTTGCACATTCTTTATATCAATGGAAATCTGTTGAAATTCTCTACATGATTTTGGGATTAATCTTCCATTTTGGTGTAGTCTAGAGAGAGAAAGTTAAGAAATGGCTCTGACACATGGTAATGCCAGAAGTGACGCTTCAACAACCAGCTTTAATGCAGCAGACAGCCCCAACGTTTTGCCAGGATCCGCCGCTTCTACCATAATGAGATGATTTAAAATGCGACCTAGAAGTGGTTGTGGTAGTTTTGAATTTCCTCTCTTCCCTCTCTCTTTCTTCCTATATATTGTACAGAGGGGCTTCTTTCAAAAGGGGGACATAACAAAGTTGTTCATCTTTTCTGCTCTGCCCTCCCTTCTTTTCTTCTCTAGGGTTGAAAATGGAGTTTGAACCTCCTCCCTTGCTCTGTAATGGCATTTTTGCCTTTTACTATTGAAATGATGTTCTGTGCAAACTTCTGGAGCAACAAAACATGTTTTGTGATGCATCATCCATCCTTGCTCATTTTTGCTTGTTTCTCTTCTTGCCTCTCTTCATTGTAGGTATTTGTGCATGTTTGAATGTTCATTGCAGGTTTGGAGCTGTGTTCATGGAGTTTTGGGACATTTTCTGTGTGAAATCTATCCTTGGGCCTATGATGCATCTGTCCATCCTTCCCATTGCTCACCTCTCTTTGTCCCATGGCAGTTTTGATAGATGTCCAACATTCTCCTTCTCTGGTGTATCACCGTTTTAGTGTAGGATTTTGTTCTTTTCCTTTCTCTCTCTCTCTGTGTCTCCTTGGCATGGTTAGATTAGGATTAGATTAGCTTGCCTACACTGGAATAGCTTGTGGCAGGTAGTTTAGGAGCAGGAACCAGCCTTCTCTGGAGATTCCTCTCTCAGTTTCACAAGTCCCACGCTTGGAGAGAGGTTTCCATGTTGTGCAATCACACTGGATGCCTGAGTGATCAACCTAGAAGCCTGATCTGGCATCCAGGGGTGTTGTGATTTTGCACTAACAGTTTTGGCACACCGGTGGGACTCTAGAGGTCTTCCACTTCATCTTTTGCAGGTTGATGTGTTCCTGTGAAGATTTCAGCCTTTGGAGGCACTTGCAAACACATCTGGTGACTCCATCTGGTCAACAACCCATCTCTGAAGTTGCAGACCTTCCTTTCCATTCATTTTCATTCATTTTCCATCCATTCTTCCTTCCATCTCTTCCATCTTCTTTCATTCTATGAAGTTGTGCAATCATGACTTCATTTCCATCATGGAATTCACATCAACAACAGCAGTATATCACACCTCCAACATGTTTTACAAATCCTCCAAATCAACATTTTGAGCAGATTCAAGATCAGTATGCATACCCATATGAGCAGCAGTGCCAAAGTTAGTTTGGCTATGAAGCTTTCCAAGAGCAAGGGTGTGCATACAATGAAGACCATCAGATCCAAGATGCTGGTCTGTTGGAGAAGATCCAAAAGATGGAGGAAAAGATGGTGCAGTCCAGAGCAACAACTCAAATGAGAGCTTTCAAAATTGGTTGCAGGACTCCTTGTCCATGGGGAGGCCCTTTTCCAAGACACTTCAGCCCTCAAGAGAAGCTGGACTTCATGATAAAGATGCTGCCCCAACTTGCACAATGGACAGTAGAAATAGAGGCCTATACATTCGGTGTTGAACAACCTTGTCAATGGGTAAGTTCTACACCATCATCTGGTTTTTCTCTTCCCATTACTCAAGCAACATCATCTCATTTGGACTTGCAAATTTTAAAATCTCCATCTACTGTCCCAAATGTTGATCCCATGTCTCCACCTCTCAGTCTTCCACCACACCTCAATTCTTCTTTCCTTTTTCCTTCCAAACAGTCATCCTCTCCACAAGAGCTAAATGAAATCCCCCCTCCTCTAAAGAAACAAGAGATTTCATCTCCTTCACCACCACAAAAAATTGCCAAATCAATTGAGTTTCAACCTATCCCTCCTCTTGCATTCCCAATTTCATGTGGGGAAGAAGAAATTGCAAAAATCAGTCATCAAGGACAGCAAGAAGAGGAGCCCAACAGAAAAGAAATGACAGACGACTTGAAGGTTTGGGCTGCCAAGTTTGGGATGACAAAGATCCCCTTGATGGTTAAGCCTACGTAAGTGCTAAGGTTGGAGAACAAATGGTGGTTAGGATTGATTCACAGCTAGTGAGAAGAAGAAGATCTTGCGCAGTCCCAACTTGTCCTCTAGTGCAGCAAATTGAAGAGTTTGACTTGAAAAACTTCATGCTGGAGGAGGAGCTCATTCAAGAGCAAGATTGTCTTCGAACATTGGATGAAGGAGAAGCTGCTCCAGATCTAGCAGCAGAGGAGCACATTCTAGCTGTGGAGGAGAAAGTTGCAGATCCAAGAGCTCTGAGCACAAAGCAGGCTACAGGAGAACCTTCAGTTCTTCTTTCTACTTCACCTCTCTCAAGTTCCAGTGCTGAAGAGGAGTTTGACCTCTCAAAATCAATGTTGGAGGGAGAAAGAAACCATGGTGGTCAAGTTACAGATCAAGAGGACACCATGGAGGAAGTTGAACATTTGCAGCAGGACAGCCATGAGGCAGTTTATCTGTCAGATTTGAAGGACTGTTTTGATGGAGAAGAGCCGGTTGAGTTTCCACCATTCTCTCTTTCATCATCCACATTCCAAACACAAGAGTTTGTTGTCCGAAGGAGAACATTCATTTACAGCAGCCTACATCTTATAACATGTTGACTCTTGGAATCAAGATTGGAAGATTTTAATCTTTCATGTTCTTCATTGGAGGAAGAGAAAGGATAGAGGAATTTCACCATTTCTTCCACACCATCCATTCAAGAAGGTCTACAAGAAAACTCCATTCTTGGAGCTGAAAATCAGGGAAATGGGCATATTCAAAGGATTAGACCTTGCCCAATCAGGTATTTGGCTTCGTTGGAGCCAAAGGAGAAGTCACAACTAGTCATGCTTGCTTCTGAGCATGAGGGTGAGCTACAAAGTACCAACGATCAGCTGTCATACCTCTTCAATCCAAATGCAAAGCAACTAAAAGAGGTATTGAATTTTCCTTCAGCTAATACCTTGATGATTTGGATGGAATACCAGCTTCTTGTTGATTTTCCACTCATCCTAACAGCCATGATCAGCTCCAAATCAATTGCATGGCTGCCACTTTTGAGAAAGGGAAGCTATTTCTCACAACCAATTGCAAGGTTTGTTTAGCTTGCTTTGCTTCCAGTTAGAGTAGAGTAGGTAGATTTGCTTTCAGCAGAAGAAGTGCTTGTGCACACTCTGCATGTTCCATTTTGGAGCATGTATGATTTTCAGTTCTGTACATAGTTTTTGTTGTTGTGCTGGTTTTGCTCTTGCACAGTTCGTTTCAGTGGCATTTTGGTAAGAACAACTCCATGTCCGGTGGGTTTCAAGTGGCTCAGAGGGAAGTTTTCAAAGTTCAAATCAGTTTTTAGGCTTGCTTATGACTCCATGCCCAATGGATTGCTTCAGAAACGGTAACTTCATCTAGCAGGTAGATGCCCCCACTGAGTCACCAAATTGTTATCCAAATTTCACCCCCCAGGGTAAATTTCGATAACATGCATCAGAGTTTTGCAGTTCCAAGCATGTAGATTGATCCAGGAAAAATCATAAAAAATGACTAAGTCCTAGTCCTAGGGGTAGTCGGGACATTTGGGACATCTAGGCGCGGATCGGCCGAAAAGCCTCCAGCGGCCCGTGAAGCAAAGGGACATTTGGGACAGAAGTACGCGGTGGGTGCAAGAAGCCGATCCGGCCGAAAGAGGAAGAAAAATGACTAACTGCTGAGCTAAACTGTTCGGGACATTTGGGCCTTGAGTACGCGAACCGGCCGGTTCGGCCGAAAAGAAGAACTTCCGCACTAAACAGTTTGGGACATCCGGGACAAAAAGACGCGAATCGGCCGGGTCGGGCGAACCGGAAGAATTTGTCCCAAGCAGCAAAGGGACATCTGGGACAAATGTACACAAAGTACGCGAACCGGGCACTGGATCTGTCGAAATGAGAACAAACAGTCCGGAAGCAAATGGGACATCTGGGCCGCGAGGACGCGAACCGGCCGAATCGGGTGAACCGGAGGAATTTGTCCCAAGCAGCACTGGGACATCCGGGACAAAAAGACGCGAAAGCGCGAAAGAGCCGGCAGGCCCGCAGACCAATCAAATCATGACACGTGTCACAAGGGAAAAGGTCAAAAAGTCAAAGGGCGAGTTTTGAAGGGTCAGCCCGAACCAATGGGATAGTGCCACGTGTCCCAGCTAGGGCCCACAAGGAAATTTCAAAGGAAAGCCCACGGAAAGGTGGAGGAGAGAGAATTATTCAGCGAATCAGAGCCTGCCACGTGTCATCCAGGTGGCGAAGCGTGGGAAAATATTTCAAAATCTGTTTTGGTCTGTTCCGTGCCCTAAATCTTCAGATCGTCATATCTTTTGATCCAGAGCTCGGATTTGCATGTTCTTTATATCAACGGAAAGCTGTTGAAATTCTCTACATGATTCTGGGATCAATCTTCCATTTTGGTGTAGTCTGGAGAGAGAAAGTTAAGAAACGGCTCTGACGCATGGTAATGCCAGAAGTGACGCTTCAACAACCAGCTTTAATGCAGCAGACAGCCCGCCGTTTTGCCAGGATCCGCCGCTTCTACCATAATGAGATGATTTAAAATGCGACCTAGAAGTGGTTGTGGTAGTTTCGAATTTCCTCTCTTCCCTCTCTCTTTCTTCCTATATATTGTACAGAGGGGCTTCTTTCAAAAGGGGGACATAACAAAGTTGTTCATCTTTTCTGCTCTGCCTCCCTTCTTTTCTTCTCTAGGGTTGAAAATGGAGTTTGAACCTCCTCCCTTGCTCTGTAATGGCATTTTTGCCTTTTACTATTGAAATGATGTTCTGTGCAAACTTCTGGAGCAACAAAACATGTTTTGTGATGCATCTGTCCATCCTTGCTCGTTTTTTCTTGTTTCTCTTCTTTCCTCTCTTCATTGCAGGTATTTGTGCATGTTTGAATGTTCATTGCAGGTTTGGAGCTGTGTTCATGGAGTTTTGGGACATTTTCTGTGTGAAATCTATCCTTGGGCCTGTGATGCATCTGTCCATCCTTCCCATTGCTCACCTCTCTTTGTCCCATGGCAGTTTTGATAGATGTCCAACATTCTCCTTCTCTGGTGTATCACCGTTTTAGTGTAGGCTTTTGTTCTTTTCCTTTCTCTCTCTCTCTCTCTGTCTCCTTGGCATGGTTAGATTAGGATTAGATTAGCTTGCCGCACCTTTGGAATAGCTTGTGTGAGTAGTTTAGGAGCAGGAACCAGCCTTCTCTGGAGATTCCTCTCTCGGTTTCACAAGTCCCACGCTTGGAGAGAGGTTTCCATGTTGTGCAATCACACTGGATGCCTGAGTGATCAACCTAGAAGCTTGATCTGCATCCAGGGGTGCTGTGATTTTGCACTAATAGAACCTTAGAGCAAGACTGAATGTATGTTTTCCAAATATCTAGGATTTATTTCGATAATAGTTTTTGTGATGTTTGGGGTCATCTTCCTCCTAGATGAAGGAGATCAAGTATCTGGAGTATCCATTAGGCATGAATTCTGCAATGTAATCATGAAATTCTTATCAGGTGACCTTCATGAACCACCCCTTGAAGTCACTTGATGAATGATTTCTTAACTCTATTATAAATCCTGTAAAAAAAAATCAAACTACTCGAAGAATACCAACATCCTAGTAGAAAACAAAGAGCGCACACACAAGACATGTGAGAGGAAAGTACTATATATAAAAAAAATGTGTGCATAACACACTTGGAGGAATTGAAACTACTCTAATATTTACAAGATGATGTAAAAAAATCAATGGAGGGGTTTAATATAGATCCCATTGACTGGAATTTTTAGCACACCTCCCTCAAGATGAGTTAAATCGAAAGGGTTAGCCTATTTGCATGAACTAATTACGTATGGGCCACTCAAAAGTGCGTTAAACTTTGAATGGTGCCCAGTTTATCTCTTTTAGCATCCCACTTTAAGACCAAATCCCCAACTTTGAAAGATTGAGGTTTAGCCTTTCCATCAAACCATTTCTTTTTTTCTTGTTGATTCCATTCTAGCTTGATGATGGAAGATTTTATTGATTCTTCAAGTTCAACAAGCTCTGTCATTCTAATTTATCTTTGATTTGTACCCTTCAATTCTAGCTGCTGAGCAAATTCCAATGAATTTAACTCTAGTTTCAAGGGAAGGGAGGCTCCTTGCCATAAACAATCTTATAAGGAAAATTTCTTATATCCTTCTTCACTGTGATTCTTTCTATCAAGAGAGTGCGTGACACCTTTATTTTCCACTTTCTTTGGTTGATATTCACTATGGGCTTCATGATAATGATCAAGTTCTTGTTTTTTGAATTTTTCAATCCATTACCTTGCGTGTAATATTTGGAAGAAGTATTTAAATATATGTCAATGCTCAATGCTCAATCAATTATTTTAGTACCAAGGAAGGCCTTTGCATTATCAAAGAAACTTGTTTGATGAATACCAAACATTGTTATCATGCCTTCAAGAAAGTAAAGAATGACTGACTCTGTTGATTCCTTGAGTATGAAAGCCATTGTCCATCTTGAGAAGTAATTTGTATCTATCAACACCCATTTATGCTCGATTAGTGCCTAAAAGAGGATTGATCATGCCTATGAAGTCAAGACCCCATTGCGCTAAATATTGATCCATTAGATTGGTCGGATGGGAAGGCTGTTGTCAATATTTTTTTAACTACAAATAAAGTGCATTCTTTTCATTTTATGACCCACATGTGTGCATCTACAAACAAGGTATCCCAAAAGATTCTTGCCATTATGATCTTCATTGATGTAGTTTTGGTAGAGTAGTGTCCACCAGAGAATCCATCATGAAATTCCACTTACACCATTTTAGTTTTCAAACTATCAATACACTATCAAGATTCCTTTTAAAGAGAAGAACATTAATCAAAACATATGGGATTGATTGCAGCCTTAGATGTATTCTTTTTTCCTTCTTTAAACAAGGATAATATGCACCCTCAAAAAGGAATGTGATCATATCCTTCATCCAGTTGTGTTCATCAAGGGCTGCATTTTGTTTAGGTTTTGCACGTAGGAGCACTTACACAAGGAATGATGAAATCTTAGGTTCATCTTGCATGTCTTGAGAAATTTTTTTACACAATGCGCTACATCTAACAAGATTTTTCATTTTAATAGTCACATCATATTCCATGATTTTTGAAACCCATCGTGCTCTCTTCTAATTGATTTATGATCCCATGATTAATTCTCTCACACTTACATATGATAATAACACTTTTATGTTATTTTTGGTGAGAATGCTCTTGATTTTCTTGAGCACGCACATGATGGCATAGACATGTTTCTTTGTGTGACTATATTTTAGGTCATAATCTAATAGTGTTTGGATGAAGATAAAAACTAGCTACTCTAGTCCTTGCTCATTTTCTTGTGTTAGGACAACGAAATAGTTGCATCAATGCTAAAAGTATAAAGGATGAAATCCTTTGAGTAATCTGAGTTAATGAGTTTTGGTGCATAAATAGTTTCTTTCTTGATCTTGTTGAAGATTTCCATTCCTTATGTTATCAATTTGAAGGTTGTGTCCTTCTTGAGTAGGAGGTGATGAGCCTTACTAGTTCTGCAGAGTTAGGAATACAAAGTGCCTAAAAAAATATTATTTTTCCGAGGGAGGATTTCAAGGCTTTCTTATACGCTGGAAAGGAAAGAAGAAAGATGGATTAAATGCACTCAAGATGAATTACGATGACATCCTTTGAAACCGCATGGACCAAACGATTTCTATGCACGAAATTTTTTTGGAATTCTTGGGGTTAAGAGATACCCTAAAATTTATGCATCTCTCAAATACTTTTTCTAGATGTTCTATATGATTTGTGCCTTGCTTTGATAAATTTGTAATATCATCTAGGTAAACCAAGATTAACTCATTGATGTAACCTTTGAAGTCAATATCCATGGGGTGCTGAAATGTTGTGCTGTGTTTGATAGAAAAAGGGTATCTTTTGTTAGACATACGTTCCCCACTTGGTTGTAAATACCATTTTGAATTGATCGTCTTCCTTGACCAAGATCTGATTGAATCTAGAATACCCATAGAGCATTGAGAACTTCTGCTCGACCCACATGTAGACACCTAAAATTAGCACCTCTACTTATAGTGTCAACATCCACTAGGCCCCTTTCATTATCACATTACTCCCATCATATTTATACTAAGATCAACATCCTTGTCATGCTCACATAAATCCATAATCAATCATTAATTAATATATTAACATACTCTTCATCTTAGGTTATATACTTATAAACATGTACCGTCCATAAAATTAATTAAAGTCATCATTGCTCCATTTTAATGAAATCCCTAAACCTAGTTCATTATGACTTCACCCCTTAAATTAATTAATTAATCCCTAACCTCACATTACGGTACATATCTCCCCAACATTGCTAAAATTATTAATTAATTCGTTAATTAATTAATTAATTTAACCCCTAGACCTCAGTCATCATAACTTACTAGTTGCAACTAGTTTAACTAAACCTTGTAAATGTAGCTCTATACCTATCATAACCATACTTAATAGTCATATTACACCTCACCTCACTTTAGACTAGTTACGACTAGTTTAACTAGTAAACATACTAAAAACACTTCTCATTTATCCTAACCACCTCTATCCTCATCTAACTTACCCCTATAACCACTTCCCACTTCTCACTAGTTAGGACTAGATTAATTTGGGAAACCTTATAATTTATCCCTACTCTATCCTAACTACCCCCATCCACATATAAACCTCCCAATCAACCTCTCTAACTTATCTAGTTATGATTCCCCTAAATATTTAACCACCTAATATCAAAATAGAAGTTTTATCCTTCCAAAATCAAACTTTTTGTAATCATCAGTGATTCCCCAACACACCGATGATTATCTCCTATTAACTCTATAAAGATGAACTCCAGTGCCTCTGTTTGGGATTGAGTGGTAGATGGAAATGACCCGAGGAATTCATATTGTATTCTTCTTACATCATAGACCTCTCACAAAGCGAGATATTGTCATACAAATAGTCAAAGTGTCTTCAAATGTCATTCATATGTCTAGAATCACATCACCGGTATTTTTACATCAAAAATATTCCTCTGCCAGAAATATCACTTTATGTTCCTCATTTCTCAAAATTATGCAAGGTAAGTGGTTTACCTTACTTCATTACATTATTATTAATCATTTTAAATCTTAAATTGACATTTCTAACATTCCTTTTGAGTCCCATACTTGTCCATTATCATCCTATACATTATTATAAAAATCACTTGCAATTGCAAAATTCACCAAAGATTGGCTCAATTGCTAGCAATTCAGCCCCAAACTCGATAATTATCTACATCACCTAAATTATCTTGAATTCAGATTTCGATGCATATTTCAGTTTTCAAACAGAGCTACGGTTCTCAAGTTATTGTCAAAACATCATAGGTTGGTTTTTCATCAGATCTAGAGCTTCACCATCAACAAAACCATCATCCACAACCTTCTCATATCTAGTAATATCATATTTTCAGTCTTATTAGTCAATTGGAATTAGGTAAGTGCCTTTCATTCACATCATTGTCTTAATAATTCATCATTTAATAACTTAAATCATTCTTTTTATTCATCTGTTTATCATCTATTTTATCATTGATAGATTAATTTCTTGAACGCGGATTGACATCCTTTCGAGGAAGTCCATTGACTTCCGGGGACTAGCCTTTACTAGGAAATCCATCATATATTTCAATAATTCTATTTTGTTTAAGTCTCTTTGATTTGTAGGCTTACTTGTGGGTAAAATAAGTCTCGTAAATTTTCCACAGAGAACACAACATCCATCACATCTTGTTGGTATCCTAGAAAGCTGTACCATCGAGGTTGATCGAGTTTTACACTCTTAACACATTAAGGAAACCCATAAGGTAAAAGCGTGTTCAACACCACATTGTAAAGAATTTTCTCCATAGAAAGAAAAGGATAATGATCCTTCAAGGATGCCTTATTCTAATCTCTACGAAATTGATGCGAGTTTTATTTCACCATTTTTTTGCGTCTATTCATAATCCTAGTAGAGTATTTTACGTGAAAAATGATCTTTGCCTCAATTAGTTTAGACAACTATTTCCCGATGAGGTGCTCTATCTTTGGGTTGAATGGCTTCGATTTTGTCTAATGGGCTTGATACCAAGATTAAGGTCAATAGAATATTGAGAAACACTTGGATAAAAACCTTTGAGGTCTTCATACTCCCAAGAGAAGATATCACTATATTTTTGACAAAGAGAGATGAAGAATTTATTTTGATCATATGTACAAGCTTTATTGAGTAACAAATCCTTTCCACGTGCAATAGTGATTGGGGAGAAATCTTCTTACACCATACACATATTCTTTTATTCACCCTTAAACTCATCATCAGGGATAAATATTTTCTCTAAGGTGACCAGCCCTTTAGGAAACTTGTTTTTCTTGAGTTGTATCACTTGGTCACCATAGTTGTCATGTAAGTCAGCTTACATACTTGATGAGAAATCAAATTCATTCGAATGAGATGGACGATTTGCATGTCACTATCAAACACTTTCTAGATAATGTTCTTGTATGGAATATATGGTTTGATAACCATTTTGATCCGTAGTGTGTTTCCTTTCATAAAGTCTTCAGCGGGAGAGAATTGCAAACCAAGAAGCGACCATCGATTGTAGTGCCCACTTCCCTTTAGCACTTTTAGATACTGATCTTGATAATGTGATCATATTATGGACACTATTATGTTTTGTTTTAGTATGATGGTTAGATGTTAGATCATGCATTATTATTGATCTAGAATCAGTTATTCTACATGATGGTTATTAGATTCATTTTTATATATAGATGATGATATATTGTTTAACATGGACATATTATAGATGTTGATTTGGACATATGACATTGGATATGTTGAGTAGACCTAGTATGGTATATTATTGATGATGATATAGTTGATTAATTAATTCAAAATGATAATGTTGAATTCTTGGTGTTGTTCTCGATTCATGTGTTTAGGTGATCTTGAGATGTTTTTATATCATTTTGGATGTTGATATGGCCACTAGGATGAAGGAGGTATTTGCAATTTGTATGTTAAAATATCACAACAATGTCAGGGGATTGAAGACTAACCATATTGGAATTTTGGGTGAATTCAACAAGGTCACCATGACAACTGTGTTGTGTGTGTGTGTTGAGTTATGATAGGGATTCCCATGGGGGGGATTCACATTATATGTGACCACGGGTTTGTGTAATTTATTAATGTATTCCTTTATTAATGTTGCATGTGTTAATTTTGTGATGTGTTACCCTCTTCTTTAGTTGTTATGTGTTGCGTAATGTTGTGGATAATAATGTGTTAAAATAAATAAATCAACATGTCATAAGAATGTAATTAATGAAGTTGTTGATTGTAAATGTTAATGGTGTAAGAGTGTGTAAGAAATGTATAACAAGGTGTAAGGGATATATAAGATTATGTAAGATAGATTTTGGAGTCTTAAACACTTCATCCTCTTAGGAATTCGAATTTATCCTTGGAGTCTAAATTTGGAGGCTTGTCGGACAAATTAAGCTTGTCCCGCACCTCTTAAAATGATTCACCAACCATACCTATGGTTTGGAGGTTAAACTTAGGCCTTGTTATTGCATTTTAAAATGACTAATTGTAATTTTTAATTACACTTCTCTTACATGTTTTTAATTTAGTCCTTTTGGGGTGTGGGTTATTTTGAAGTGTGTAAGTTAATTTGTCATTTTTATTTATTATATTTAGGTGCATGATGTTAACTTTCCTCTTGGGGTTGAGGAGGAATGATGTGGCATCCACATGGATCCTAATCATCCTCTTCTCTTCCCTCTCCTTTAAATTAAAAAAATCCTTGCTTGTTTGTGGTTGTTGAAACTTTGTTTATTCCTCTTGGTGGCACATTTTTGCTTGCTATTTTGGAAGCTTGTTGTGGAAGGATTTAGAACTTTTTTTTATGCTTGTAAATTGCTGATTTGTGACTCTATTTGAATTTTGGGAAGCTTGTGAGCTTGGAACAAACTCCAGTATGGAGAGGAAGGAACTTGAGCCTTTTTAGAATGTTTTCTTTCTCTTGCATGCATGTATGAAATGGTGAATGTGTTATGTGTTCTTGGCTGGTTGGGTAGACTACTTAGGACATGGTGTAGGAGAAGGCTATGTGGATTTCAAATGGGGGTCATAAGGGAATGCCAAGAGCATCCGTTTTATTAATGAGGGAGTTTGGATTGGGATTCACCTTGGAAACTAAATAGCTTGCATTTCTTACTCTTGGGGGCATAAGGGAGATACTTTGGGGGGCATAAGGAGGGCTTGAGAGAAATAAGGTTTATGGTATTTGATATGTTATATTGGCGGTATGATTTTAGGTGGATGTCCAATTCCAAATAGGGAGGTATAAGTAGTTTCCCCATAGTTCCTTTCTCTTGTTGGCTTGCTTGATCAAGCCTAAGTCTTATGTGAATGTTATCAAATGTAGTTGTGAACTGCTATTTTTGCTTGAACTATGTTTCTTATTGTATTATGCATGTGAAATAATATTGCATGTTTGTTGTGGAAGCCATTGTTTCCGTGTGTTTATTATCATCTCCTATTTCAATATGGTTGGGGCTCGGGGGCCAATGAGGAAGGATGGATTCTCCCTTCTCATTAGATGTCTTGGTTGGGTGGAGAACGTTGCCTTTCCCCCTTCCTTGTTGTGATCAAGATGAAAGGATGGAGAAACTAGCATGCTATTGTTTTGGAGCAAGAGAAATACAATTTGATAGTCAGTTATTTTGTGCAAGTTCATTGTAATCCTTCCCACTTGAAGTGGATGAGTTTTATAATATTTGTAATGTGAAGATATATGTATTGAGAATGGAAGATTGAAATTAGAATGTGAAATGTAGAGGATATTTTTTTACTCTCTGTTTTGGTAAAGAAATGTAAAATATGTTACATGCATTGTATTTGGCATGTCATAAAACCAACGGTAAAAGAAAATTGTAAAGTTGTATTGGAATATGAATAAAGGATTGCATTAGTTTTCAAAATTATATTGTGTACTGGATTTGAATTTTTTCAAAGAATGAAATTTTTGTTTGTAAAGGAAGAATGCGTGTGAAGAAAAGACAATGTTGTATTCCTTTTAAAATGTATATTAGAATTGAAATCAGAACTGTACCTTAACTTAGAATTTAAGGGTTGATATAACAAGCAAATTTATTGGACTAATTTAGAAGCTATACACACATTTAAATGACAAAATTGAGATACAAATTTAAAAGAAATAGTTCACTATTATAAACTTCATTTTGGCAATTGTTTTCTTTAATAATAAATGAGCAGTTCAAATTTACACTAAACAATAAGATATGAAACATTGAAATTATATTTAGTAAGTCCCAAAGAACTCAAATTGACCCTAAATTCAAGAATGAAGCTTGAAAACTTTATAGAATCCAACTTGAAACTTACACAATCATTTTTCTCGTCTATTGTCGAAGAAATAAAATTTGGAATCAATTAGATAAATCAACTCTCAAAAAACACTATAAAACCTCCCTAGACCAATCCTCCATGTTTGTTTGACATGTTGAGTGAAGGAGGAGATCTAATTCAACCAAGTTGAGAAGTTGAAACTTTCTAGTGCACTAATTCAAAAGCCTGAATATTTTTTTCTGTTAAATTTACTACTTAAACTTCTTCAAATCAATAAATTGATGAATTTTTGGTAAAGAGGGCATTGAGAGATTTCCAAAAAGTCCTTGTTTTCCCAAAACCAAGATTTCTAGCTAGATTTATGTCCATTTTAATTTTTACTTCAATTTGGCATTCAAAAAGTAATAAAATTTAATCTAACTATTAAAGATTTAAATTTTAAACTTTTAAAAATTTTCACTAAAAAGTTTGTAGTCCCCACCATCCCACAACAAATCAAGATCTGCCATGTGGCACCTCGGAGGAAGACTGAATTTAAACTTATCCATTTTAAAAAATTTGCCTTTGTAAAAATTTTCCTTTTTCCTTCGTCGGCTCATGCAGCCACCAATTAGGGCACCATGTGTCCTCTAGGGGCCGAGGCCGAGGTGCTTTTGTTTTAACTCTTAATTTTTAAAAAAATTGTAAAATTTTCATTTTGACCCGTCGGACCGCAACTTAATGGGAAGGTGCCACATGGCACCTTAGGGTGTGGAGTGGGGAGGGCGGACCCCTTAATCCTTTTATTATTTTGGCCTTTGGGAAAATTTTCCCTTTTGTCTCATGCCCCCAGAATCCTGCCTTACTTGGAAAACTTCTTTTCTTGGGCGTGCGGACTAGCACGAGTTTTTGGGCCTTGAAACCTTCCTTCAGGTTATTGCCTTAAGATCTCCCGCCACCCCTTTCTCCCCTTACTCAACTGGTTTGTGACACATGGCAAATTCATGGTGACGGCGAAGGCGCGGACCAATTTGGTCCCTTGTGAATTTTGGAAAAAGAGACTTAAAGCCTCAACCCGCTCTGTCGGCCCATTGTTTCTCCCAACCAACTAGGTAGTGACATGTATACTCTAGGGACCCATGGAGGTGCGTAAGAATGGTAGTTTTATAACCGCACATTGGGAAAATTTCCCTAAGCCACCCCATGACCCGCCAACCCGTTCAAGGAACTTTCTTTTCCTCTTGACATGTGTCCCACCTAGGGAAAATTATCCCTATGAACTCCGACCACTTATATCTTGACTTCTACAAGGAGTTAGGAGGACTTCCTATATATCTCGGAAAGGTGAGAAAATTTCCAATCCATTGGGAATGGTTTAGAGAAATTTTGGAAGTGATATATAAGAGAAAAATCTAGTTGAATCTCTGAGCCTGTTAGAGAGTAGGCATGGGGGTAAATTACTCCCTGAACCTAACTAAAACATACAACCCTAAAATTTGAACCTTGTGAACTTGAAATTGTTAATGAAGGAAAACATAGGTTGTAGTAGTTTGGTATTGTTCTAGAACTTGTAGTGAAAATTGATGTCTTGTAACCTGGTTGTAGACATTTCTAAACAAAAAAATTATCCCCTAATTTTTTTCTAGCTAACCCTAGGTTGTTTAAATAGGGATTACAGTTTGGTATTAGAGAAGTGGTTCAAAGGTTTGGACCATTGCACACACTAGAAAACTTGAGACATGAAAACTTAAACCTAACACACTTGTAAATCTAGAAAACAACTTAGCAAGAAATTGTATATTTTAGTAAACATGGAAGTTGTGTAAAACTTAGAAAAATGAACTAACTCTCACTTTGGTCTAAACATGAGGCTCGAGATAGAGTGAGACAAACTTTCATAGGGACTCGAGACTCACCACCACCACCACCAATCAGGATGTGGCAGCCATTCTACCTCAGATTCTATAGATCCTTCAGATGTTAATGCCGCTCTATGTAGAGGATTAGGTGGAGGATAGGAAGCTAGTCATGATAGAGCTCCTTCTATTGAGGGTCAGGTATCTCCTTGACTCAGTGAGGAGCATAGAGGAGAGAAATCCCATGTGGAGTTAGTCAAAATAGAGTCACCACCTAGGAGACAAGGTAATGAGTTCCAAAGCATAGAGAGAGGTCTTGGAACCCTAGACTTAGGGATGAGTATGTTGAGAGACCTAGAGGCCGGCAGGACCACGATAGCGGATCATATCATAGAGATCCTAAAGATTCAACCCTCACATTACTCGGGTGACAAGGGTGGATTTTAGGAAGAGGCACAGCTAGTGAGCTTGAGCGGTTGCTTCAAGTTTTTCCTTGTTCTAGGAATATGAAAGCTTGTGTTGTGATCCATTTATCGAGGGATGGAGGAGTATGGTGGAGAATAGAGGAGCTGAAGATCCATGTAGAATCAAAAAGATTACTTGGGATATTTTGAGGAGAGATTCAGGAGTAGGTATTTAGCATAGAGGTTTATCTAGTAGAGGATTGACGAGTTCCATGACCTCGGCAGATTCTCTTTTTGAAAGAGTATGAGAGTAGATTTCTAGATCTACACAAGTATGTGGAGTATATGTAGGATGAGCAGGTGTGGATTCACAGGTTCATCTAGGGCCTAAATTTGGATATTAGAGGTACAGTGTGGATTCACTATCCACAGACATTAGCAGAGGTCATTGAGAAGGCCTATATTGTAGAGGAGACTCGAGGTAAGACCCAACAGGCTAGAGATTGAGTCAAGAGCCGCATTAAAGAGATGCGGGATGGTATATTGAGAGGTTCGGTACCTTCTCCTCATGGTGGTTATCATTCCTCATAGTCATTCTCTATACCCTAGTAGTGGCAACAATGAGTCCCAAAGACCTTCTAGACATCCACAAAGAGATAATCCACGAGAGAGGTTAGAGCATGTGGCCTCCTCCTATGGGTCCCATTAGGACACAGGGTGGACCTAGAGCTTAGTCAGTGGGAGCTTGCTAGTAGAGGCTGCATCAGACCACAGCCAAATCATTAGGATCCACCCCATAGGATTCTAGGTCACCTACTAGAGGTGCTACTCCTTGGAGAGGATCAAGTGGTTTCTTTGGATGTGGAATTTTTGGACATTTCTTGAGAGATTACCCTCAAAACCCTAACAAGGGTAAGGCACTGGTTTCAGAGCCGATAGTTGGTGACATGGGACACAGTCATAGGATTTATGTAGTGGTTGAGAACCTCCAGGAAGAGCACTAGAGCACATTCATTGAGACCACATGTAGCATTGATGGTATTCCTACCTCTGTATTGTTTGATTCTAGTTCTTTTTATTCTTTCATTGCACCATCTTTAGTAGACTGATGCAGGCTGGTGACAATTAGGTAGGGTCTTAGTTTGGATGTTGAGATGGCTTTTAGAGCCAAGATCTCTGTGGAATCCTTAGTTAAGGAGTGTGTAGTGGATTTGGGACCTTTCATCACTACCTTAGATCTTCATATTCTTCCTTTGGGCTCATATGGGGTCATCTTATGTATGGATTAGTTATCTGGACATAGGTCTAGGATGTATTGTTATCACAATACTATAACTTGTGCTGAGATGATTTAGGAGTTGAGTCGGTGATCTCAAGGGTTAAGATACTTGATTCTATTCGCACCATCTCATCTATGCGGCTTAAGCGGTGTGTGCGACGAGGTTGTCAGATGTATGTTGTTATAGTTAGTGAAAAATTAGAGGATGGATCTAGTGGACAATCACTAGATGATCATCCCATTTTGAGAGAGTTTTCGATGTTTCCCAAGGGAGCTACTAGGGATGCCACCCCATGTGAGATTGATTTTCATATAGATCTGGTTCGAGGAGTAGAGCCTATCTCACGACCACCTTATCGAGATGACCACCACGGAGCTCGTGAGCTCAAGTTGTAACTTGAGGCCTTTTTGGAGAAGGGCCTTATATGTCTAGTGTATCCCCTTGGGGTGCACTAGTGATCTTCGTGAAGAAGAAGGATGGATAATTGCGGTTGTGTATTGACTCTCGCTACTTGGACAAGGTAACGATCAAGAATTGTTATCCTCTTCCTCGTATTGATGACTTGTTTGATCAAATGAAATGAGCCATTGTGTTCTCTAAGATTTATCTCAAGTTAGGATATCATCGATTGAGGATTACGGGGCGAGATATTCATAAGATCGCCTTTCACATGACATATGGGCACTACGAGTTCTGGTGGTGCCTTTTGGTTTTGACGAATGCCCTACAATGTTTATGAGTTTGATGAATGGGGTATTTAGGATATTTTTAGATTGCTTCATGCTCTTCTTCTTAGATGACATTTTTATATACTCACGTATACGCGAGGATCATGAGGGCACCTTCGCAAGGTTCTTGATGTCTTCGTGAGCAGCGGTTTACGAGAACTTGGAGAAGTTTACTTTCTTTCAGTCATAGGTACATTCCTTGGGTCATATCATTTCTAGGGAAGGTATCATAGTCAATCCTTCTAAGATTAGAGCCATTATGGATTGGCCAATACCCACTATAGTGACTGAGGTGTGCAACTTCATGGGATTAGCGAGAGTTACTACATGATATTTTTTCGAGGACTTCTCTCGGATTGTACACCCCATCACTTCACTTCGAGAGGAAAGGGAAGAAGTTTTTTTGGTCGAAAGCAGATGAGAGTAGGCCTTCATGACATCAAGTAGTGCCTCACTACAACACCCATTATTGCGGTGCGAGATCCACGGGGTGAGTTCTTTGTTTACACAGATGCTTCATTAGCAATACTTGGAGGTGTGTTGATGCGGGATGGTAGAGTCTTGGATTTTGAGTCTCGTAAACTCAAATCACAAGATTAGTTATCCTCTTGTTTCGCTCGGAATGTTTCAGCTTTTGGGAATAGAGTTGCTTCTATCCTTTCATTCCTTTTAGAAAAGAGATGAGGTTAGGGTTAGGAGGAATACTGTTGAATGTCGAGATGGTGTGCGCGTCCGTAGAGAAAGATCGGGATGACTGCGGAGAACTCCTTTTGTCTTGGAAGGACTACTGCAAATAAGAACACAAGACCACAAGATTTTGATTAAACAATAAATGAGGAAGCGCTTGGGCAGGAAATATAAAACTTCCTTTCGAAGGTGGTCGAGTTCCCCGCTAATATGAATTAACACAAAAGACTGCAAAATATCAATTAAATTATTTTGTTAAACCGGGTAGGGGAAAATTTGGTTTTCTAGTTTTGATCGAGAGGAACCGATGGCGGTTCGATACCGATACCGGTGGGTTCTAGGATCTTCTTAGTAGCTATGGTGTTTGTAATGGCTGGTTTTTGGATGGTATTAGGAAATGGGATGGTTAGAAGCAAAAGAATGATAGTTAGATGCGGCGGCACGTTGGGTAGTGGATTGAAACGGCTTTAGGAGCACTTTGAGATTCAAGAAGCATAAGAAATGTTATAACAAAGGACATGCAAGATGTGACTTACTAGTTTTGACCAAGATGCAAGTTGATCTCCTTGGTTGTAAACACTTCTGGTTTCTTTACTCGTCTCTGCTCTGTCAAGTGAAGATCTGGACTCTGTTCCTCGCTCATGATACTCTATTGATCCGAAATCCTTTGGTGATCTCCAAAATGAAATTCCAATCCATTGTTTTGGTTTGGGAGCCCATTTACAGGGAACAGATGGCGGTTGCGTACCGACGGTGGTCGAGTAGGAACCGGCATCGGTAAGGAAAAAGTAGGCTATTTTTAGTAAAATAGCCCACCTTCCCTGCTTTTCTCCCGAGAGATCAGTTGCGGGCTTGGTCAAGTGGCTAGAAGGTCGGTTTTGGGTGCGAGTAAGGAGGCATTAGTTATGGATGTGAGTCTAGACCAAGCCATAAGTCTTAATTAGGTTAGTTTAGGGTTAGGGCTAGGTCATGATGAGGTGGAAAAGTGAGGTGGCGGGTAAGGTGATGTGGATTTATCAATTACAAGGTAATTAATAAATAATTGTGTAAAGTTTAGGTAATGAGGTTAGGTTGCGAAATGGGATGCGGGTCACAAGGGGTCGTAAGACATGAATTTGGTGTCTACATTAGCCCCTTATTGTCGTGTAGCTTGTTACGTAAAGCTGCGCTTGGACAATAATATGAAGTGGTTTCTCATGTTAAGGATATAGGTAATCCCCGAAATCTATCACAGTTGAGTGAGCGGGAAATCGGGGATAGGGTTGATAAAGGGTATATGTTGTAGAGAGGATGGTAAGGTGGTGGGGTAGGTCCAAGGAAGCAGACGCATGTTGAAATGCAATAGTACAACGAGGGTACATGATTTGACGAGCAAACCAGCAATGCAGAGGCAAAGGTTGATAGTTTATCCAAACAAGGGTGATATAATCCTGGTATCCAAGGCATAGGAAGTAGCCCCAGGGTATATAACAGGTAAGGTACCGGAACGTTTAGGCATGTTCGGCGATCAAAGGTTGGTTTGGTTGAGATAAACGTCACGGTCTAGGTCTGGGCAAAGCTGGTCGACAGATCAAGTCAAGGACCCTAATCATGCTAAAACACGAACAGGTGAGCTCGATTGAACCAAAAACTACCGGATGGGTGGATAAAGTGTATGGTGTTGATTTTGGGTAAGGTATGGAAGTGGTACGGTCGTGGGTTGGGCCAAGTTGTTGGGTGGCGGCCTTGGGTCGGGCCAGAAGTGTAAAGGGAGGCCTTGGGTCGGGCCAAGTAGTGAGGGCAAGCCCTTGGGTCGGGCCAAATGGGTAGGTTGAGGCCTTGGGTCGGGCCGAATAGGTAGGTTGAGGCCTTGGGTCGGGCCGAATAGGTAGGTTGAGGCCTTGGGTCGGGCCGAATAGGTAGGTTGCGGCCTTGGGTCGGGCCGAATAGGTAGGTTGAGGCCTTGGGTCGGGCCGAATGGTTAGGGTTGCGGCCTTGGGTCGGGCCAAATGGTTAGGGTTGCGGCCTTGGGTCGGGCCAAATGGTTAGGGTTGCGGCCTTGGGTCGGGCCAAATGGTTAGGGTTGCGGCCTTGGGTCGGGCCAAATGGTTAGGGTTGCGGCCTTGGGTCGGGCCAAATGGTTAGGGTTGCGGCCTTGGGTCGGGCCAAATGGTTAGGGCGAGGCCTTGGGTCGGGCCAAATGGTTAGGGTTGCGGCCTTGGGTCGGGCCAAATGGTTAGGGTTGCGGCCTTGGGTCGGGCCAAATGGCAGGTTGAGGTCTTGGGTCAGGTCGGACAAGTGAACAAATGGTGTTCAGCACAGGTGAATAGAGATGGTGTTGGTGAAAAAGGGGCAAATGGTAAAGAAGGGCAAAAATTTTGGGGGAAAGTTGGGATACGAACCGATGTCGATTCTACATGACCGATATCGGTTAAGAGACCGATACCGGTTCCTTAGGGCAAAATGAAACCGACATCGGTTAAGGTCGAAAAACCTATAAAAAGAAAAAATACGGCCTGTCATTGTCACTTTTGTTATTTGCAAACCAAAGCGACTTGTCTGACGTGGAGAGTTGATTTGGAGGGTTATTGAGTGAGGTGGAGCTATTTGATTGGCGGAGAGAGTTGATAGTGGGCCCGATTGAGGAGGAGGCAGCAGGTGATTGGCCAGGGACCCAGTAGATCAGGATTGGAGCCATGGCACAGGCAGGAGGAGCTGGAGGGGCTGGACCAGCTGGACCGCCACCACCCATCCCACCACGACGACGTGTCGTCGTACCGGTAGGTTCTAAACTCGTGATTTTATGCATTGAAATGGTTATTAGGCTAAATGGGGGGTTTGGGTAGGAATTTGTATTTTGTAGGAAATAATGAGTAAATGGAGGTAATTTGAAAAACGGAGAGGGTAGATAGGTAAAATAGGGTAATGCGGCTAGGTGGGTAAAATTGGAGGGTGTTTGGGTGGGTAAATGGGTAGAAATAGGAAAAAATGGGTTTTGGGGGCCGCGCGGGGGTTCGGCTCCGGAAAGAAAACAGTGACCGATGTCGGTCGCTAAGCGACCGGCATCGGTCGCAAATTTGCAGGGTTTGGTTGAGTTGGGAGGGACCGGCGTCGGTCGCGTATCGGCCGGTATCGGTGGCGTTGGGATGGGTTGAGGGTTTGGTGGTGGGTTAGGTGGGTTGGGTGGTTTGTGGTGGGTTAGTGTGTTTAGGGTTTAGGATGGGTTTGGGTGGTTTGTGGTGGGTTAGTGTGTGGGTTTGGGTGTTTAGGGTTTAGGGTTTAGGATGGGTTTGGGAAGCTTGTTGGGTATTAGGGTGTGGTTGGCCGTGTGAGTGGGTTAGGTGTGGGTTTTGGGTTGGGTTGTGGGTTTTGGTGGTTGTTTAGGGGGTAGAAAGTCGGGGTGTGGTCGGGGGGATACAAAAGGGGGTTTAGATGGTAAAGTAGATGTTATAATAAAGAGTAGGTCTAAGAATGTGGGTTGGTTTTGCAGGCACGTCAGCAGTTGACGATGCATGATAGGATGCCTCCACTATTGAGTCGGATGAGGCCACACGTATCTGCGGTGCATTGGGCCATCATGCACGAGGTGGGACTCGGCGGGGTCCAGAGGTACAGAGCGATAGAGAGGGATCACAGCCTGATGGTCGCCCTCATCGAGAGATGGGATCCGGCGGCCAATGTGTTCCATCTTCCGACCGGGGAGATGACCGTCACATTAGAGGATGTGTATCGCATCCTGCGGCTACCGATCGAGGGAGAGGCAGTCTTCCAGGTAGATTCAGAGACTGCCATGGATAGCATACTGCAGGTTTTTGGGGATGCAGCCGCGCTTCTTACGTATCATAGCGCGAGCATTGGATATGGTGACATGTATGCGCGCACACGAGACATGGAGACATGGCTTGCCGTGTTGATGATGATAGGATCACAGCCGCCCTCCCGGATTCAGAGGGAGGCCGCTTCCCACGAGCATTGATGGGGGTGCTGCTGGAGATGGTGGAGGAGCACACCTGTTTCGCATGGGCACCAGTGTATCTGGTGTAATTATACAGGGAGTTATGGGGCTATCGCCGGAGGAGGCGATTTGGTATTTGTTCTACATTTTTGTTGACCTTGTTGGGAATACGAGCACATCGTATGCATCGACCAGTAGGGCTACCCAGCAGCCAGGGCCACAGGTCGTATACCGATATGGCTTTCAGAGGTGGTTGGGGGTCGTGGGCCAGCCACGAGCAGTTGTTGCAGGTCGGGATGTGGCCTATTATAGACACTTGCTAGAGGGCCTTACAGCAGTAGACATTGTATGGAGACCCTACAGAGGTCACCAGCCTGGCAGAGGAGCCCGCGTACAGCTGCGCCTGATCCAGTATACATTCTGGATAGCAGGACGGAGGCCGGGAGAGTACGAGCGGATACCCCTAGAGAGGGTACGCAGGCAGATGGGGCTACGACAGGACGAGCCACCTCCCTTCCCTCAGTACAGGAGGGATGATGTAGAGGCCCCCCACCGCCAACGCCACGAGCTTTGGATCAGGCCCAGGTAGCGGAGAGACCAGCAGGTGAGGGTGTGGATGATGCCGGGTGCACGGGAGCATACAGGGTGTGGTGGGCTGGGCAGAGAGCAGCGAGGATAGTACCGACTGCGCAGCCAGACTTGGCTGCAGTTATAGGAGAGAGGGATCAGCTCAGGGGTCAGGTGCAGCTCTTACAGGGGCAGCTAGCTGCTGCGCAGGCACAGATAGGGGCCTTACAGGGGCAGCTAGCCCAGGCTCAGGCACAGGCACAGGTAGCACCACCACCAAAGCACCACGGCCAAAGTGCGAGTACGAGCACGAGTAAGCACCACCACCACCAAAGCACCACAGCCACAGTGCAGTATAGGCAAAGAAACGGCAAAAAGACCACCGCGGCCACAGTGTAGAAGTACGAGCTCGGGGGTATTGGTGTTAGGTGCCAGGGACCGGACCCAGCTCCTTGGCGCGAGATCGCTATATGGAGGTTAGAGCAGAGGCCCGATATTATCAGGATATTCTTGATAGTACCGGAGTCGAGTATCAGTGTATGCGGCGCATAGGCATAGACCTCGCAGCCTTGAGAGATCTCGGGGAGGGCAGCCCACGGTGGCGTGTCCGTGATGGGCAGGAGGCAAGAGGCACCATAGGGACGAGCGGGGGAGAGGTGCCGAGGCGGTGGGGAGAGCGATAGATCCCGACATGGTTTGTATAGGGACGGGCACCGGTCTGCGAACCGGTTGTATTGATAGAGGCTGCGTGGACGACACTTATTCATTGTATTGATTCATTTATTTATTATATACCGGCCTGCGAGCCGAGTACGGGTTGTACATTTGATACCGGCCTGCGAGCTGAGTATATTTTTGATATGAGAGACCGGCCTGCGAGCCGAGTCGAGATTTTTAGTAGGTATTGCGGCTGCGTCTTTGGCTTTGGTATATTATGAGATCACAGAGAGGCCCCAATGTAGGGCACATTGTATTTTTGAAAACCGGTATATATATATATAGATGATGTTTTGATCCATATGTAGTGTTCAAAAATGTGTTTAAATATTTTGTTAATGGTTTGGTAATATATAATGTATGATAAGTTTAGTGGGCATGTTGATAGATGGATGATGTTGATGGTTTTGTTTTTTTTTTTTTATTATACGTATATATGAATGACATGTGATGTGATGAATTGTTGGTTTTGTGACATTGTGATATATGTAGCGATGAGTTGGATCCAAATGATGTAGAGATTGATAGTTTCTTGAAATTCGTAGTAGTTGATGGTTGTGTATTGGTATGAAATAAATGATGTTTAATGAAATTCTAATGATATGATGTGTGGTGGATGAACAAATGTGGTAAATGGTGTGGTTATGCAGGAAAAGAGGCGGGCGCGACAAAAATTTAGGTGAGAAATGAAGAAAAGAACGCTGTTGAGAAAAGATAGGTGTGTAACCAATATCGGTTATTTAGGTATGAGCTTTTCTAAAAATAGAAAAGCTAGGGTGGCAACTTAAGTTTTAATTTTAGAGCCATGCAAGAGGTTAAATACGCGAACGCGACGCTTTTTGACGACTGAGACAGGTATTTGCATGAGAGATTTGAGTGATAAGGAGAAGAGAGACAGGAATTTGTATGAGAGATTTGGGTGATAAGAAAAGAGACTAGGAAGGTGAATGCGATCGGAGATTCAGAAAGTAGAAAGGCGAATTTGAAAAGAGTGGTGATAATGGCAGGACGAGGAGAAACATCCAGCAGGCAGGGACAAGAGGGAAGACAAGGGCCACCTCAAGCTACTACAACCCCAGAGGTAAATGTTTTGGTTGTGATTTGATTTTTGCATGTGTTATGAATAAGAGATTAAGTGGGTAGATATGAAGAAGAAAACATGATAGCAAGGGTTATAAGTGAGGTAAGTGTTACGTGGTAGGTAATCACGGGTTTCGGGTATGTCTGTGTATACAGAGAGGAATAAACGAGCAATTTATTGTCGTAGGTGGTTGTTTTAGGCAAGATGTATGTAATTGACAGTGACCGGTAGCGGTTAGGGAGAACCGGTATCGGTTACTCAACCGATATCGGTTATGTATAACCGATACCGGTTACTGGAGGAATTTCCAGAATGTTTGAAAAACCCTGACGGATTGAATGGTTGTTTGTTGTTTTGGTGTATGCAGGCAGAGGCAGGATTGAGGATGAATGATAGTGTGCCAGCGCTGTTGTCACGAATCCGAGCGGATGTAACACCAGCTGAATGGACATTGATAAATCGTTTGGGGTTAAGTGGAATCCGCTATTATTCACGAATCGCACGTAATCATGCTATGTTGCAGGCATTGATTGAGAGATGGAATCCCGAGACAAATACCTTTTATCTGCCAACAGGGGAGATGACAGTAACATTGGAAGATGTGTTTCGGATTTTGAGACTCCCTATTACAGGAGAACCAGTATATCAGGCACTACCTAGCGTGGCACGGGGAGCGATAACAGCAGTATTTGGTCCATACGCACGAGATTTGACACAGCGGGGTTTATCTTTTACATATGGGGTAATGTATGCAGCACACCCTGAGGAGACAAGGTTAGCAGTGATATTAATGATAGCGGTAGGGTATTATGCGTTACCGAGGGCGGAAGGGGGAAGATTTCCAAAGGCATTGATGTGTGTTATTTGGGAGATGATAGAAAGGAACGTGACTTTTGCATGGGCACCTGCATATTTGGCGGAGCTATACAGGGGTTTATGGGCTTGTAGGCGAAATCACAGAACGACACTGGATTGTTCATACTTATTACACTGTTGGGCCTATGAGCACATTGTTTGTTTGCGACTAGTAGGCCGATCCATCCAGTCAGGAGAAACCGGAGTACAGAGGTTGGGATTCAGACGATGGGTCCAGACAGAACAGGAGGCCAGATCCCAGGCCGTGACGGATGACTTTGAGTATTACAGGCAGGTATGGGAGAGAGTGACGGTTGCGGATATCTGTTGGAGGCCATACGGAAACTATATGGTAACAGAGAACATAGCTGAGGAGTTGAGGGGTGTAGAGCGATTGAGGTGGACACCAAATTCATGTCTTACGACCCCTTGTGACCCGGATCCCATTTCGCAACCTAACCTCATTACCTAAACTTTACACAATTATTTATTAATTACCTTGTAATTGATAAATCCACATCACCTTACCCACCACCTCACTTTGCCACCTCATCATGACCTAGCCCTAACCCTAAACTAACCTAATTAAGACTTATGGCTTGGTCTAGACTCACATCCATAACTAATGCCTCCTTACTCGCACCCAAAACTGACCTTCTAGCCACTTGACCAAGCCCATGCAACTGTTCTCTCGGAGAAAAGGGAAGGTGGGCTATTTTACTAAAAATAGCCTACTTTTTCCTTACCGATGCCGGTTCCTACTCGACCGCCGTCGGTTACGCAACCGCCATCGGTTCCCTGTAAATGGGCTCCCCAAACCAAAACAACGGATCGGAATTTCATTTTGGAGATTAGTCAAAGGATTTCTGGATCAACAGAGAGCATTGCGAGTGAGGAACAGAGTCCAGATCTTCACTTGACAGAGCAGAGACGAGTAAAGAAACCAGAAGTGTTTACAACCAAGGAGATCAACTTGCATCTTGGTCAAAACTAGTAAGTCACATCTTGCATGTCCTTTGTTATAACATTTCTTATGCTTCTTGAATCTCAGTGCTCCTAAAGCCGTTTCTGAATCCACTACCCAACGTGCCGTTGCATCTAACTGTCATTCTTTTGCTTCTAACCATCCCATTTCCTAATACCATCAAAAAACCAGCCATTACAAACACCATAGCTACCAAGAAGATCCTAGAACCCACCGGTATCGGTTATCAGTAACCGGCATCGGTCATCAGTAACCGCCATCGGTTCCTCTGATCAAAACCAGAAAACCAGCCTTTCCCCCTACCCAGTTTAAGAAAATAATTTAATTGATATTTTGCAGTCTTTTGTTAATTCATATTAGCAGAGGAAGCGACCACCTTCAAAAGGAAGTTTTATATTTCTGGCCCAAGGCGTTTCCTCATTTATTGTTTAATCAAAATCTTTTGGTCTTGTGTTCTTATTTGCAGTAGTCCTTCCAAGACAAAAAGGAGTTCTCGCAGATTAGCCCGATCTTTCTCTACGATGCGCGCACACCATCTTGACATTCAACAGTATTCCTCCTAACCCTAACCTCATCATTTCTAAAAGGAATGAAAGGATAGAAGCAACTCTATTCCCAAAAGCCAAAACATTCCGAGTGAAACATTACAAACACCAGACCTTTCCCCTACCCGGTTTAACAAAATAATTTAATTGATATTTTGCAGTCTTTTGTGTTAATTCATATTAGTAGGGGAGGCCGACCACCTTGACGGAAGTTTTATATTTCACAGGCCCAAGGCGGTTTCCTCATTTATTGTTTAATCAAAATCTTGTGGTCTTGTGTTCTTATTTGCGGGTAGTCCTTCTAAGACAAAAAGGAGTTCTCCATGATCGGCTGATCTTTCTCTACGATGACGCGCACACCATCTCGACATTCAACGGGTATTCCTCCTAACCCTAACCTCATCTGTTTCTAAAAGGAATGAAAGGATAGAAGCAACTCTATTCCCGAAGCGAAACATTACGAGCGAAACATTTTGAAAACCCGGCGATTGTGGGTTCGTGTCCCACCGGACGTGCCAAAATCTTTCGCTCGGAATGTTTTGGCCACGGGAATAGAGTTGCTTCTATCCTTTCACTCCTTTTAAAAGCAGATGAGGTTAGGGTTAGGAGGAATACATTGAATGTCGAGATGGTGTGCGTGTACCGTAGAGAAAGATCGAGCTAACTAGCATGGAGAACTCCCTTTTGTCTTGGAAGGACTACACTGCAAATAAGAACACACAGGAAAGTTTCAATCTATCAAGAACAAAAACAACCTCAGAATGATGAATTTGGCAAGTTGCTGGTTTGTCAGGGGCTGATGAAGACAGTAACCGATATCGGTTTAGTAACCGGTGTCGGTCACAGAGAAAATGACGTCGGTCCCTTAACCGATGCCGGTGTCAAAAGTCTAGGATAAGAAGATATAAAAGGTTGCTAATTTGATTTTTAGCAACGTTGAGTATATTTATCAACTTATTGATCACAGAAGACAAAGTATGACAGAGAAAACAGAATTTGAAAACAAGCAAGAGGCACACGCAAATCTAGAGATTAATCCTAGGGTTAATTTTAGTTATCGTGGGCTTATGCCTTTAGACGTAAGATGATGTCAGAATCCTAAACAACAAGACCTAGGGGAAATGTCAAGTTTGTTTTGGCTTATAAGGTTACCTCAATCGGGTGGAGGAATACCACGGAAAAGGGGGGATGTTTGAGCTGTTGTGTTAATTGTGAAGTGATTCGGTATGTGTTGTGCAGTGAAACTAAGGTTAATTTCCTGTCAATACCGTGGATATCACCCCCACGTGTACGACCTGTTACTTAATCTATGTTCACTAGAATTGAAGAACAACAAGCAGGAATGCAATGCACGTGTTTTAAACCCAAATCGAAAATTATATTCGATGAAGCAAGAGAGATGAATTTCACTAATGCGAAACTAGGAAAGCAAGACAAATTCTTTACGAAATATATAACAAAAGCAGCAACAACAAATATGCTTCCTAAAATGAAAATAAGCAAGAGAAAGAAACCCAAAATGGGTCCCACCGGGCGTGCCAAAATGTTTCGCTCGGAATGTTTCGGCTTCTGGGAATAGAGTTGCTTCTATCCTTTCATTCCTTTTAGAAACAGATGAGGTTAGGGTTAGGAGGAATACCTGTTGAATGTCGAGATGGTGTGCGCGTACCGTAGAGAAAGATCAGGCTGACTGCGGAGAACTCCTTTTTGTCTTGGAAGGACTACCTGCAAATAAGAACACAAGACCACAAGATTTTGATTAAACAATAAATGAGGAAACTGCCTTGGGCCCAGGAAATATAAAACTTCCTTTCGAAGGTGGTCAGTTCCCCTGCTAATATGAATTAACACAAAAGACTGCAAAATATCAATTAAATTATTTTGTTAAACTGGGTAGGGGGAAAGGCTGGTTTTCTGGTTTTGATCAGAGGAACCGATGGCGGTTACTGATAACCGATACCGGTGGGTTCTAGGATCTTCTTGGTAGCTATGGTGTTTGTAATGGCTGGTTTTTGGATGGTATTAGGAAATGGGATGGTTAGAAGCAAAAGAATGACAGTTAGATGCAACGGCACGTTGGGTAGTGGATTCTGAAACGGCTTTAGGAGCACTAAGATTCAAGAAGCATAAGAAATGTTATAACAAAGGACATGCAAGATGTGACTTACTTGGTTTTGACCAAGATGCAAGTTGATCTCCTTGGTGTAAACACTTCGGTTTCTTTACTCGTCTCGCTTTCTGTCAAGTGAAGATCTGGACTCTGTTCCTCACTTGCAATGCTCTCTGTTGATCCAGAAATCCTTTGACTGATCTCCAAAATGAAATTCGATCCGTTGTTTTGGTTTGGGGAGCCCATTTATAGGGAACCGATGGCGGTTGCGTGCAGAAGCGGCGATTCAGTCGAGTAGAACCGGCATCGGTAAGGAAAAAGTAGGCTATTTTTAGTAAAATAGCCCACCTTCCCTACTTTTCTCCGAGAGATCAATTGCGGGCTTGGTCAAGTGGCTAGAAGGTCGGCTTTGGGTGCGAGTAAGGAGGCATTAGTTATGGATGTGAGTCTAGACCAAGCCATAAGTCTTAATTAGGTTAGTTTAGGGTTAGGGCTAGGTCATGATGAGGTGGAAAAGTGAGGTGGCGAGTAAGGTGATGTGGATTTATCAATTACAAGGTAATTAATAAATAATTGTGTAAAGTTTAGGTAATGAGGTTAGGTTGCGAAATGGGATGCGGGTCACAAGGGGTCGTAAGACACGAATTTCGTGTCTACACCTACCCATGATCTTGAGCATGCAGAAGTTGTACACGCTTTGGTTAAATGGAGACATTTTCTTCATGGATGGACATTCACACTCGGGACTAATCATTTGAGTCTTCTCCACCTCTTTTTGACCTAATATCAATGCTCGTCAGCGACATTGGAAGGATTTACTTTGTGAGTATGACATGGAGGTAGAGCATGTGAAAGGGAAGGAGAATGTGGTATCGAGATGCTCTCGGTAGACAAAGACACATTGTTATGGCCACCTTAGTGAGAACAGATTTGTGGAGTAAGATTCTTCAAGACTTGCTCTTGACAACTTCTACATCACGGTAAGAGTAGAGATCGAGTCATAGATACCCCTTGAGGGGAAGTTTGATGTTTTTCCTTAGAGGCGAGATGGTCTTGTCGGGCACAAAGGCGGGATATATATTCCCGAGAGAGGAGGCTTGAGGTAGGACATCTTGGTAGCGGCACATCATACACCTTATCCGATCCATCCTAGGGTGAAGAATATGCACACTACCTTACTTACAGTTATACCACCGAAGAGGACTTCATTGAGACATGGCTCGTTTGTGTCATGGTGTTTAAAGTGCCAGAGGGTTAAGTGAGCATCAGCGTCCATTAGGTCTTATTTATCCTCATGCCACAATGGAATGGAAGTGGGACACCATTTCCATGGATTTCATTGTTGGGCTACCTATGTTGAGATATAACCATGATGGCATTATGGTTACGGTTGATAAATTGACAAAAGTGTCTCACTTTTATCTAGTGAAGTCATCTTATACCGTTAAAGATGTGGCATGAGCATATTTTGATGAGATCGTCAGGTTACATGGGATTCTGTGGAAGATCATTTGTGACTGTTATCCTTTGTACACTTCACACTTCTAGACTACCATGCAGTATGTCCTCAGGACAAGGATTAACTTCAGCACAACATATCACCCTAAGATATATGGATAGACCAAGTGATTGAATCAGATTTTGGAGGATATGCTCAAGATGTACATGATGGATCAGTAGTATAAGTGGGAGTAGTACCTGTACTGAGTGGAGTTTTCCTACAATAACAGTTTTCAGAGTTCTATAGGTATGACTCCTTTTCAGGATTTGTATTGTAGAGAGTGCAAGGCACCTCTTAGTTGGGACAGGTTAGAGGATAGCATATCTCTTGGACCAAATTTTTGTAGGACATAGAGTAGTAGGTAGTGTTGATCGGGAAGATATTGCGGGAGACTCGGGACGGTAAAAGTTAGTATGCATATCAACATATTATTGATCATAGTTTTGATGTGCGCATGAAGGTGTTCCTTCATGTTAGGCCACACAAGAGCCCTATACGTAATGGAAAAGGTTCTAAGTTATCTCCTAGATTCTTTGGTCCTTTTTAGATCTTAGAGTGTATTATCCCTTTCGCCTACCATCTAGCATTGCCACCCAGCTTGTCTCACGTACATGATGTGTTTCATGTTTCAGATTCTTAGGAGATATATTACATATCCATCTCATGTACTAGATTGGACATCATTGTAGGTGTAGGATTAGGGGCATGTGATGGTGGAGCCCATCTATATCATAGATCGTATGACCTTGGGCCTTCGAGGCAGAGAGATTAATCAAATACGGATGCGGTGGGACAGATACGATGAGGCGCAGCCACTTGGGAGGATGCCATAGTATTACGAGTGCAATTTCCACATTTGTTCCAGTGACTTCCAAGAGGAAGTCGAATCTAAGGTGAGGGGGATGTAGTGCCCACTTCTCTTAGTCACTTTTAGATATTGATCTCGATACCGTGATCATATTATAGACACTATTATGTTTTGTTTTAGTATGATGATTAAATTTTAGATCATGGATTATTATTGATCTAGATTTAGTTATTATGCATGATGAATATTAGAGACATTTTTATATGTGGATGATGATATCTTTGTCGACATGGACATATTATAGATTTTGATTTGGACATATGACATTGGATATGTTGAGTACACCTAGTATGGTAGATTATTGATGATGATATAGTTGATTAATTAATTGAAAATGATAATGTTGAATTCTTGATGTTGTTGTGATTCAATTGTTTAGGTGATCTTGAGATATTGTTTATATCATTCGGATGTTCTAATATGGCTACTAGAATGAAGGAGGTATTTGTGTTTTGTAGGTTAAAATATCACAACAATGTCGGGGGACTGAGGACTAACCATATTAGAATTATGGGTGAAATCAACAAGTTCACTATGGCAATGTGTGTGTGTGTGTGTGTGTGTGTGTGTGTGTGTGTGTGTGTGTGTGTGTGTGTGTGTGTGTGTGTGTGTTGAGTTATGCTAAGGATTCCCATTACATGTGACCATGGGTTTGTGTAATTTATTAATGTATTCCTTTATTAATTTTGCATGTGTTTATTTTGTGATGTGTTACCCTCTTCTTTAGTTGTTATATGTTGTGTAATGTTATGGATAATAATGTGTTAAAATAAATAAATCAACATGTCATAAGAATGTAATTAATGAGGTTGTTGATTATAAATTTTAATGGTGTAAGAGTGTGTAAGAAATGTGTAAGGTGTAAGGGATTTGTAATAGTATGTAAGATAGATTTTGGAGTGTTAGACACTTCATCCTCTTAGGAATTCGAATTTGTCCTTGGAGGCTAAATTTGGAGGCTTGTGGGACAAGTTAAGCTTATCCCGCACCTCTTAAAATGATTCATTAACCATACCTATGGTTTGGAGGTTAAATTTAGGCCTTTTTATTGCATTTTGAAAGGAATAATTGTAAGTTTTAATTGCACTTCTCTTACATTTTTTAATTCAGTTCTTTTGGGGTGTGGGTCATTTTGGATTTGTGTAATTTAATTGGTCTTTTTATTTATTATTTTTAGGTGCATGATGTTGAATTTCCTCTTGGTGTTGAGGAAGAATGATATGGCATCCCACATGGATCCACATCATCCTCTTTTATTCCCTCTCCTTTAAATTCAAAACTCCTTGCTTGTTTGTGGTTATTGAAACTTTGTTTATTCCTCTTGGGTGCATTTTTGCTTGCTGTTTTGGGAGCTTGTTGTGGAAGGAGTTGTATCCTTTTTGTATGCTTGGAAATTACTTATTTTAGACTGTATTTGGCTTCTAGGAATCTTGTGAGCTTGAAACAAACTCCAGCATGGAGAAGTAGGAACTTGAGACTTTTAGAATGTTTTCTTTCTCTTTCATGCATGTATGAAATGGTGAATGTGTTGTGTTCTTGGCTGGTTGGGTAGACTACTTAGGACATGTTGTAGGAGAAGGCTATGGGGATTTAAAATCGGGGGCCGTAAGGGAATGCCAAGAGCATCAGTTTTATTGATGAGGGAGTTTGGATTGGGATCCACCTAGGAAAGTAAATAGATGGCATTTCTTACTCTTGGGGGCATTTCAATAATTCTCTTTTGTTCAAGTCTCTTTGATTTGTAGGATTACTTGTTGGTAAAATAAGTCTCGTACATTTTCCACATAGAACACAACATCCATCACATCTTGCTTTGGTATCCTAGAAACCATACCATACCGAGGTTGAGCTGATTTTTACACTCTTAACACATTAAGGAAACCCACAAGGTAAAAGCAAAGTGTTCAACACCACATTCTAAAGAATTTTCTCCATAGAAAGAAAAGGATAATGATCCTTCAAGGATGCCTTATTCTAATCTCCGAAATCAATGCGAGTTTTATTTCACCATTTTTTTGTGTCTTGTTCATAATCCAAGTAGATTATTTTACGTGAAAAATGATCTTTGCCTCAATTAGTTTAGAAACTATTTCCTCATGAGGGCTCTATCTTTGGGTTGAATGGCCTCTAATTTTGTCTAATGGGCTTGATACCAAGATTAAAAGCAATATACTATTGAGAAACACTTGGATAAAAACCTTTGAGGTCTTCATACTCCCAAGAGAAGATATCACTATATTTTTGACAAAGAGAGATGAAGGATTTATTTTCATCATATGTACAAGCTTTATTGAGTAAAAACTCCTTTCCACATGCAATAGTGATTGGGAGAAATGACATTTTTAGATGTGGATGATGATATTGTTTGACATGGACATATTATAGACATTTGGATATTGGATATGTTGAGTAGACCTAGTATGGTAGATTATTGATGATGATATAGTTGATTAATTAATTGAAAATGATAATGTTGAATTCTTGATGTTGTTTTGATTCATGTGTTTAGATGATCTTGAGATGTTTTTTATATCATTTTGGATGTTCTGATATGGCCACGAGGCCGAAGGAGGTATTTGCATTTTGTAGGTTAAAATATCACAACAATGTCGGGGACTAGAGACTAACCATATTGAATTTTGGGTGAATTCAACAAGGTCACCATGCAACTGTTGTGTGTGTGTGTGTGTGTGTGTGTGTGTGTGTTGTGTTATGTTAGGATTCCCATGGGGGATTCCATTATATGTGACCATGGGTTTGTGTAATTTATTAAATGTTTTCTTTATTAATGTTGCATGTGTTTATTTTGTGATGTGTTACCCTTTTCTTTAGTTATTATGTGTTGTGTAATGTTGTGGATAATCATGTGTTAAAATAAATAAATCAACATGTCATAAGAATGTAATTAATGAAGTTGTTGATTTTAAATGTTAATGTTGTAAGAGTGTGTAAGAAATGTGTAAGAAGGTGTAAGAGATATGTAAGAGAATGTAAGATAGATTTTGGAGTGAAAGACACTTTATCCTCTTAGGAATTCAAATTTGTCCTTGAGGCTAAATTTGGAGGCTTTTGGGACAAGTTAAATTGTCCCACACCTCTTAAAATGATTCACCAACCATACCTATGGTTTGGAGGTTAAATTTAGGCCTTTTATTGCATTTTGAAATGACTAATTGTAAGTTTTAATTGCACTTCTCTTACATGTTTTTAATTCATTCCTTTTGGAGTATGGGTTATTTTGGAGTGTGTAAGTTAATTTGTCATTTTTATTTATTATGTTTAGGTGCATGATGTTGACTTTCCTCTTGGGGTTGAGGAAGAATGATGTGGCATCCCACATGGATCCACATCATCCTCTTCTCTTCCCTCTCCTTTAAATTAAAAACTCCTTGCTTGTTGTGGTTGTTGAAACTTTGTTTATTCCTCTTGGGGCACATTTTTTTTGCTTGTTGTTTTGGGAGCTTGTTGTGGAAGGAGTTGGAGCCTTTTTGCATGCTTTGGACATTGCTGATTTTTGACTGTATTTGGATTTTGGGAAGCTTGTGAGCTTGGAACAAACTCCAATATGGAGAGGTAGGAACTTGAGCCTTTTAGAATGTTTTCTTTCTCTTGCATGCATGTATGAAATGGTGAATGTGTTATGTGTTCTTGGCTGGTTGGGTAGATTGCTTAGGACATGGTGTAGGAGAAGGCTATGGGGATTTCAAATGGGGGCATAAGGGAATGCCAAGGGCATCCATTTTATTGTGGAGGGAGTTTGGATTGGGATCCACCTTGGAAAATAAATAGCTTGCATTTCTTACTCTTGGGGGGCATAAGGGAGAAACTTTGGGGGGCATAAGGAGGGGTTGGGAGACATAAGGTTTATGGGATTTGATATGTTATATTGGCGGTATGATTTTAGGTGGATGCCCAATTCCAAATAGGGAGGCATAAGTAGTTTCCCATAGTTCCTTGCTCTTGTTGGCTTGCTTGATCAAGCCTAAGTTTTGTGTGAATGTTATCAAATGCAGTTGTGAACTGCTATTTTTTCTTGAACTATGTTTCTTATTGAATTATGCATGTGAAAGAATGTTGCTTGTTTTTGTGGAAGCCATTGTTTCCATGTGTTGATTATCATCTCTTATTTCAATATGGTTGGGGCTCGGGGGCCAATGAGGAAGGATGGCTTCTCCCTTCTCATTGGATGTCTTGGTTGGGTGGAGAGCATTGCCTTTCCCCCTTCCTTGTTGTGATCAAATGAAAAGATGAAGAAACTAGCATGTTATTGTTTTGGAGCAAGAAGAATGTACAATTTGATAGTCCCATCCTTTGAGCAAGTTTATTGTAATCCTTCCCCACCTTGAAGTGGATGAGTTGTATAATATTTGTAATGTGAAGATATGTGTATTGAGAATGGAAGATTGAAATTGGAATGTGAAATGTAGAGGAGATTTATTTTACTCTCTGTTTTGGTAAAGAAATGTAAAAGATGTTACATGCATTGTATTTGGCATGTTAGAAAACCAACGGAAAAAGAAAATTGTAAAGTTGTATTGGAATATGAATAAAGGATTGCATTAGTTTTCAAAATTGTATTGTGTATTGGATTTGAATTGTTGTTAAAGAATGAATTTTTTTTTGTTTGTAAAGGAAGAATGCGTGTGAAGAAAAGACAATGTTGTATTCCTTTTAAAATGTATATTAGAATTGAAATCAGAACTACACCTTAACTTAGAATTGAATGGTTGATTTAACAAGAAAATGTATTGGACTAATTTAGAATCTATACACACATTTAAATGACAAAATTGATATACAAATTTAAAAGAAATAGTTCACTGTTATAAACTTCATTCTGGAAATTATTTTCTTTAATAAAAATGAGAAGTTCAAACTTACACCAAACAATAAGATATGAAACATTGAAATTTAGACTTAGTAAGTCCCAAAGAACTCAAATTGACCCTAACATTTAAGAATGAACCTTCAAAACTTTATAGAATCCAACTTGAAACTTGCACAGTCATTTTTCTGTCTATTGTCGGAGAAATAAAATTTGAAATCAATTGGATAAATCAACTCTCTAAAAACACTCTAAACCCTCCCTAGACCAATCCTCCATGTTTGTTTGACATGTTGAGTGAAGGAGGAGATCTAATTTAACCAAGTTGAGAAGTTGAAAATTGCCAGTGCACTAATTCAAAATCCTGCAGATTTTTTTCATTAAATTACCACTTAAACTTCATCAAATTTCAAAATTGATGACTCTTGTGTAAAGAGGGCATCGAGAGCTTTCCGAAAAGTCCTCGTTTTCCCAAAACTAAGATTTCTAGCTCAAGTTATGGCCATTTGAAGTTTTACTTCAATTTGGCATTCAAAAAGTAATAAAATTTAATCTAACTGTTAAAAATTTAAATTTTAAACTTTGGAAAAATTTCCCTAAAATTCTATGGGCCCCCGCCATCCCACAACCAATCGGGATCTGCCACGTGGCACCTCGGAGGGTGGACCAAATTTAAACTTATCCATTTTAAAAAAAAATTGCCTTGGGAAAAATTTTTTTTTTTCCTTTTTCCTCCGCCATTGGCCCAGCCACCAATAGAGGGTGCCATGTGTCCTCTAGGGGCTGAGGCGGAGAGGCGGTTTGTTTTAACTCTTAACCCTTTTTGAAATTTTTGGAAAATTTTCATTTTGGCCCCACTAGACCATGCCAATGAGAAGGTGCCATGTGGCACCTTGGGGGTGGCAGCATGGGAGGGCGGACCCCTTTCCTTTTTTTTGTTTTGGCCTTTGGGAAAATTTCCCCTTTTGTCTCCACGTGGCCCCACAATCCCCGCCTCGCTTGGAAAACTTCTTTTCATGGGCGCGAGACCGGTGTGAGATTTTGGGCCTTTGAAACCCTCCTTGGCTTATTACCTTAAGATCTCCCACCACCCCTTTCTCCCCTTGCTCAACTGACATGTGACATGTGGTGACCTCATGGCCATGGTGGAGGCATGAACCAATTCGGTCCCTTGTGAATTTTGGTGAAAGAGACTTAAAGCCTCAACCCGCTCCGCCGGCCCGTCGTTTCTCCCAACCAACCGAGTAGTGACATGTGTACTCCAGGGACCCGCAGAGGCATGGAAGAATGGTTGTCTTTGTGCCCGTGCATTGGGAAAATTCCCTAAGCCACCCCGTGACCCGCCAACCCATTTAAGGTGCTTTCTCCTCCTCTTGACACGTGTCCCACCTAGGGAAAATTTTCCCTAGGAACTCCACCCGCTTATATCTTGAGTTCTACAAGGAGTTAGGAGGACTTCCTTATATCACTGGAAAGGTGAGAAAATTTCCTATCCATTGGGAATGGTTTAGGGAAATTTTGGAAGTGTTAAGTAGGAGAAAAATCTAGTTGAAACTCTGATCCTGTTAGAGAGCGAGGCATGGGGTAAATTACTCCCTGAACCTAACTAAAACATATAACCCTAAAATTTGAACCTTGTGAACTTGAAATTAGTTAATGAAGGAAAACATAGGTTGTAGTAGTTTGGTCTTGTTCAGAACCGTTAGTGAAAATGATGTCTTGCAACCTAGTTGTAGACACTTCTAAATAAAAAAAAAATTATCCCTAATTTTCTAGCTAACCCTAGGTTGTTTCTTGGGTCTCAAGTGGTTGTTTAAATGGGCATTACAGTTTGGTATCAGAGTAATGGTTCAAAGGCTTGGACCATTGGGCACACTAGAAAACTTGAGACATGAAAACTTAAACCTAGCACACTTGTAAATCTAGAAAACAACTTAGCAAGAAATTTGTATATTTTAGTAAACATGGAAGTTGTGTAAAACTTAGCAAAATGAACTAACTCTTGCTTTGGTCTATGTAGGAGGCTCAAAAAGGAGTGAGAGGAACTTTCACAGGGACTCAGACTCACCACCACCACCACCACCACTAGATCAGGGTGTGGCAGCCATTCTACCTCAGATTCTACAGACCCTTTAGGATGTTAATGCTGCTCTACATACGGAGGATTAGGTGGAGGACATGCAAGCTAGTCATGATAGAGCTCCTTCTATTGAGGTTAGGTATCTCCTTGACTTAGTGAGGAGCATAGAGGAGAGAACTCCCATGCGGAGTCAACTCGAGTAGAGTCACCACCTAGGAGACAGGGTGATAGAGTTCTAGAGCATAGAGAGAGGTCTCGAAGCCCTAGGCTTAGGGATGAGCGTGCAAAGAGACCTAGAGGCTAACAGACCACAGCAGTGGATCACATTAGGGAGATCCTAAAGCTTCGGACCCTCACATTACTTAGGTGATATGGGTGGATTTAGGTAGAGGCCTGGCTAGTGAGCTTGAGTGGTTGCTTCAAGATTTGTCCTTGTTCTAGCAACATGAAAGATCATGTTGTGATCCATCTACTGAGGGATGGAGTAGGAGTATGGTGGAGGACAGAGGAGAAGAAGCTCCATGTAGATTCAGAGATAGTGACCTAGGAGATTTTTGAGGAGAGATTCAGGAGCAGGTATTTATCACAGAGGTTCATCCAACAGAGGATTGATGAGTTCCATGACCTCTGATAGGCTTCTCTTTAGTAGCAGAGTATGAGAGTAGATTTTTGGATCTACTCCGTATATGTAGAGTATATGTAGGATGAGCAGGTGTGGATTCATAGGTTCATCTGGGGCCTAAATTTGGATATTGGAGGTGCAGTGGATTCACTATCCATCAGACATTAGCAGAGGCCATCGAGAAGGCCTATATTACAGAGGAGACTTGGGGTAAGAACCCAATAGGCTAGAGACCGAGTCAGGAGCCACATTCAGCAGATGCAGGATGGTAGATCGAGAGGTTAGTACCTCCTCCTCATGGTGGTCAGCATTCCTCATAGTCATCCTTTAGCCCCAGAAATAGTAGCAGCAGAGTCCTCCCACCTTATAGACCTCCACAGAGAGCTGATGCATAGAGAGGTCGGAGTATGGGGCCTCCTCCTAGGGGTCCCATCAGGACAGGTGGACCTAGAGCTCAGTCAAGTGGGAGCTCACCAGTAGAGAGATGTAGTAGACCATAGCTAGATCATAGGATCCACACCATAGGCTTTTAGGGCACCTACTGGAGGTGCTACTCCTTGGAGAGGATCAGGTGGTTGCTTTGGATGTGGAGTTGCTGGACATTTTTGGAGAGATTTCCCTCATAACCCTAACAAGGGTAAGGCAAGGTTTTGAGCCAATAGTTGGTGACATGGGACGATGCAATCACAAGATTTATGTAGTTGAGAACCACCAGGAAGAGCACCAAAGCATAGTCATTGAGACCACAGGTAGCATTGGTGGTATTCCTACCTCTGTATTGTTTGATTCTGGTTCTTCTGATTCTTTCATTGCACCATCTTTAGTAGAGTGATGTAGGTTGGTGGCAGTTAGGCAAGGTCTTAGTTGGGATGTTGAGATGGCTTCTGGAGCCAAGATCTCTGTGGACTCCTTAGTTAAGGAGTGTGTAGTGGATTTGGGACCTTTCACCACTACCTCAGATCTTCGTATTCTTCCTTTGGGCTCATATGGAGTCATCTTAGGTATGGATTGGTTATCTGCACATAGGGCTAGGATGGATTGTTATCACAAGACTATAGCTTGTGTAGATGATTTAGGAGTTGAGTCGGTGATCTGGGGGTCAAGAGACCCATTTCTATTTGCACCATCTCTGCTATGTAGCTTAAGCGGTGTGTGTGATGGGGTTGTCAGATGTATGTTGTTATAGTCAGTGATGATCAGAGGATGGGTCTAGTGGACCATCACTAGATGATCATCCCATCTTGAGAGAGTTTTCTGATGTTTTTCTAGGGGAGCTACCTAGGGTTACCACCCCCACGTGAGATTTATTTTCATATAGATCTAGTTCTTGGAGCAGAGCCTATCTCACGAGCACCTTATCGGATGACCACCCCAGAGCTCTGTGAGCTCAAGTTGCAGCTTGAGGGCCTTTTGGAGAAGGGCCTTATCCATCCTAGTGTATCCCCTTGGGGTGCACCGGTGATCTTTGTGAAGAAGAAGGATGGATCCTTGTGGTTGTGTATTGATTACCGCTAGTTGAACAAGGTAACGATCAAGAATCGTTATCCTCTTCCTCGTATTGATGACTTGTTTGATCAGATGAAGGGAGCCATGGTGTTCTCTAAGATTGATCTCAAGTCAGGCTACCATCAGTTGAGGATTTTGGAGGTGGACATTCATAAGACCACCTTCCACATGAGATATGGGCACTATGAGTTCATAGTGGTGCCTTTTGGTTTGATGAATGCCCCTGCAAAGTGTTTATGAGTTTGATGAATGGGGTATTAGGACCTTTTAGATCACTTCGTGCTCATCTTCCTAGATGACATTTTGATATACTCACATACACGTGAGGAGCACGAGGGCACCTTCGCTAGGTTCTTCAGTGTCTTCATGAGAAAAAACTTTATGGGAACTTGGAGAAGTGTGCTTTCTTTCAGATAGAGGTATAATATTTGGGTCATATCATTTTATGGGGAAGGTATCATAGTCGATCCTTCCAAGATTAGAGCCATTATGGATTGGCCAACACCCACTATAGTGACCGAGGTGCAACTTCATGGGATTAGTAGGTTACTACAGGAGATTTTTCAGGACTTCTCTGGATTGCAGCACCCCATCACTTCCCTTCAGAGGAAAGGAAGAAGTTTGTTTGGTCGAGATAGATGTGAGTAGGCCTTCAGGACACTGAAGGAGTGCCTCACTATAACACCCATTCTTGTAGTGCTGGATCCATAGGGTGAGTTCTTTGTTTGCACAGATGCTTCGTTAGTAGGCTTGGAGGTGTGTTGATGCAGGATGGCAGAGTAGTGGCTTTTGAGTCTCAAAAATCAAAGATCATGAGCTTAATTATCCGACCCATGATCTTGAGCTTGTGGAAGTTGTGCATGCTTTGGTTAGATGGAGACATTTTCTTCTTGGATGGAGATTCACACTCAGGACTAGATCATTTGAGTCTTCACCACCTCTTCACGCAGCCCAATCTAAACGCTCGTCAACGGCGTTGGATGGAGTTTCTTTGTGAGTATGACATGGAGATAGAGCATGTGAAAGGGAAGGAGAATGTGGTAGTAGATGCTCTCAATAGATGGAGACATGTGGCTATGGCCACCTCAGTGAGCACAGATTTGTGGAGCAGGATTCTTCAAGCAACTTCCTCTTGACAGCTTCTACATTGCAAAGTATGAGCAAGAGATTGAGTCACAGAGACCCCTTGAGGGAAGTTTGATGGTTTTTCCTTAGAGGTAGATGGTCTTCTTAGGCACAGAGGTAGGATATATGTTCCCAGAGATGGAGGCTTGAGGTAGGACATCTTGGTAGAGGCACATCGTGCACCCTATTCAGCCCATCCGGGGTGAAGAAGATGCATGCTACCTTGCGATAGTTGTACCATTGGAGAGGACTTCATCAAGACATGGCTCAGTTTGTGTCATGGTGTTTAGAGTGCCAGAGGGTTAAGGCCAAGCATCAACATCCAACAGGTCTTCTTTATCCTCATGCCATACTAGAATGGAAGTGGGACACCATTTCCATGGATTTCATTGTTGGGCTACCTATGTCGAGATATCACCATGATGCCATTATGGTCACGGTTGATAAATTGACAAAAGTGGCTCACTTTTTCTCGGTGAAGACCACTTATACCGCTAGAGCAATGGCATGAGTATATTTGGATGAGATTTTCAGGTTACAAGATTTTAGAAGATCATTTGTGACCGTGATCCTTTGTACACTTCACACTTTTGGACTACCATGTAGTATGTCCTCGGGATGAGGATTAACTTTAGCACAACATATCACCTTGAGACAGATGGACAAATCGAGTGAGTGAATCAGATTTTAGAGGATATGCTCAGGATGTATGTGATGGATCAATAATCTAAGTGGGAGGAGTACCTATACTTAGTGGAGTTTTCCTACAATAATAGTTTTTAGAGTTCTATAGGCATGGCTCCTTTTCAGGATTTGTATGGTAGAGAGTGCAAGACACCTCTTAGTTGGGACAGGTTAGAGGATAGAGTATCTCTTGGACCAGCTCTTTTTAGGACATGGAGCAATAGGTAGTGTTGATCAGGAAGAGATTACAGGAGGCTCAGGACAGGTAGAAGAAGTATGTGGATCAGCATAGGATGATTGATGTAGTTTTGATGTGGGCATGAAGGTGTTCCTTCGTGTTAGGCCACACAAGAGCCCTATCCATTATGGAAAAGGTTCTAAGTTAGCTCCTAGATTCGTTGGTCCTTTTGAGATCTTGGAGTGTATCGGCCCTTTGGCCTACCGTCTAGCATTTCCACCAGCTTGTCTCGCGTACATGATGTGTTTCATGTTTAGTTCTTAGGAGATATATTACAGATCCATCTCATGTATTGGATTGGACATCATTGTAGGTGCAGGATCAGGGGCAGGTGATGGTGGAGCCCATCTGTATCATAGATCACAGGACCCTGGGCCTTCGAGGTAGAGAGATTGATCAGGTACGGGTGCAGTGGGACAGATATGATGAGACTGTAGCCACTTGGGAGGATGCCACAGTATTATGAGTGTAGTTTCCACATTTGTTCTAGTGACTTCCAGGAGGAAGTCGAGTCTAAGGGGAGGGGGATGTAGTGCCCACTTCCCTTTGACACTTTTAGATATTGATCTTGATACTGTTGATCTTATTATGGACACTATTATGTTTTGTTTTAGTATGATGGTTAGATGTTAGATCATGGATTATTATTGATCTGGATTTAGTTATTATGCATGATGTTATTAGAGACATTTTTATATGTGGATGATGATATACTATTTGACATGGACATATTATAGATGTTGATTTGGACATGTGACATTGGATATTTTGAGTAGACCTAGTATGGAAGATTATTGATGATGATATAGTTGATTAATTAATTGAAAATGATAATGTTGAATTCTTGATGTTGTTGTGATTCATGTGTTTAGATGATCTTGAGATGTTGTTTATATCATTTTGGATGTTCTGATATGGCCATGAGGCCGAAGGAGGTATTTGCATTTTTAGCAGTTAAAATATCACAACAATGTGGGGACTGGAGACTAACCATATTGAAATTCTAGGTGAATTCAACAAGGTCACCATGGCAATTGTGTGTGTGTGTGTGTGTGTGTGTGTGTTATGCTTAGGGATTCCCATGGGGGATTTCCATTATATGTGACCATGGGTTTGTGTAATTTATTAATGTGGTTTCTTTATTAATGTTGCATGTGTTTATTTTGTGATGTGTTACCTTTTTCTTTAGTTATATATGTGTTGTGTAATGTTGTGGATAATCATGTGTTAAAATAAATAAATCAATATGTCATAAGAATGTAATTAATGAAGTTGTTGATCTTAAATGTAATGTTGTAAGAGTGTGTAAGAAATGTTGTAAGAAATGTGTAAGAAGGTGTAAGAGATATGTAAGAGAATGTAAGATAGATTTTGGAGTGAAAGACACTTCATCCTCTTAGGAATTCGAATTTGTCCTTGGAGGCTAAATTTGGAGGCTTGTGGGACAAGTTAAGCTTGTCCCACACCTCTTAAAATGATTCACCAACCATACCTATGGTTTGGAGGTTAAATTTAGGCCTTTTATTGCATTTTGAAATGACTAATTGTAAGTTTTAATTGCACTTCTCTTACATGTTTTTAATTCAGTCCTTTTGGGGTATGGGTTATTTTGGAGTGTGTAAGTTAATTTGTCATTTTTATTTATTATGTTTAGGTGCATGATGTTGAATTTCCTCTTGGGGTTGAGGAAGAATGATGTGGCATCCCACATGGATCCACATCATCCTCTTCTCTTCCCTCTCCTTTAAATTCAAAACTCCTTGCTTGTTTTGTGGTTGTTGAAACTTTGTTTATTCCTCTTGGGGCACATTTTTTTGCTTGTTGTTTTGGGAGCTTGTTGTGGAAGGAGTTGGAGCCTTTTTGCATGCTTGGACATTGCTGATTTTGGACTGTATTTGGATTTTGGGAAGCTTGTGAGCTTGGAACAAACTCCAGTATGGAGAGGTAGGAACTTGAGCCTTTTTAGAATGTTTTCTTTCTCTTGCATGCATGTATGAAATGGTGAATGTGTTATGTGTTCTTGGCTGGTTGGGTAGACTTAGGACATGGTGTAGGAGAAGGCTATGGGGATTTCAAATGGGGGCATAAGGGAATGCCAAGGGCATCAGTTTTATTGTGGAGGGAGTTTGGATTGGGATCCACCTTGGAAAATAAATAGCTTGCATTTCTTACTCTTGGGGGCATAAGGGAGAAACTTTGGGGGCATAAGGAGGGGTTGGGAGACATAAGGTTTATGGGATTTGATATGTTATATTGGTGGTATGATTTTAGGTGGATGCCCAATTCCAAATAGGGAGGCATAAGTAGTTTCCCCATAGTTCCTTGCTCTTGTTGGCTTGCTTGATCAAGCCTAAGTTTTGTGTGAATGTTATCAAATGCAGTTGTGAACTATTGTTTTTTCTTGAACTATGTTTCTTATTGAATTATGCATGTGAAAGAATGTTGCTTGTTTGTTGTGGAAGCCATTGTTTCCATGTGTTGATTCTCATCTCTTATTTCAATATGGTTGGGGCTCGGGGGCAATGAGGAAGGATGGCTTCACCCTTCTCATTGGATGTCTTGGTTGGGTGGAGAGTGTTGCCTTTCCCCTTCCTTGTTGTGATCAAATGAAAAGATGAAGAAACTAGCATGTTGCTGTTTTGGAGCAAGAAGAATATATAGTTTAATGAAGTCCCATCCTTTGAGCAAGTTTATTGTAATCCTTCCCCACTTGAAGTGGATGAGTTGTATAATATTTGTAATGTGAAGATATGTGTATTGAGAATGGAAGATTGAAATTGGAATGTGAAATGTAGAGGAGATTTATTTTACTCTCTGTTTTGGTAAAGAAATGTAAAAGATGTTACATGCATTGTATTTGACATGTTAGAAACCAATGGAAAAAGAAAATTGTAAAGTTGTATTGGAATATGAATAAAGGATTGCATTAGTTTTCAAAATTGTATTGTGTATTGGATTTGAATTGTTGTCAAAGAATGAGATTTCTGTTTGTAAAGGAAGAATGCATGTGAAGAAAAGACAATGTTGTATTCCTTTTAAAATGTATATTAGAATTGAAATAAGAACTTTGCACCTTAACTTAGAATTGAATGGTTGATTTAACAATTAAATGTATTGAGACTAATTTAGAAAGCTATATACACTTTTGAATGATAAAATTGATATACCAATTTAAAGGAAATAGTTCACTATTATAAACTTCATTCTGGCAAATTTTCTTTAATAAAAATGAGCAGTTCAAACTTACACCAAACAATAAGATATGAAACATTGAAATTTAGACTTAGTAAGTCCCAAAGAACTCAAATTGACCCTAACATTTAAGAATGAACCTTCAAAACTTTATAGAATCCAACTTGAAACTTGCACAGTCATTTTTCTATCTATTGTCAGAGAAATAAAATTTGAAATCAATTGGATAAATCAACTCTTTAAAACACTCTAAACCCTCCCTAGACCAATCCTCCATGTCTGTTTGACATGTTGAGTGAAGGAGGAGATCTAATTTAACCAAGTTGAGAAGTTGAAAATTGCCAGTGCACTAATTCAAAAGCCTGCAGATTGTTTCATTAAATTTACCACTTAAAATTCATCAAATTTCAAAATTGATGACTCTTTGTAAAGAGGGCATCGAGAGATTTTCGAAAAGTCCTCGTTTTCCCAAACCATGAGCTTTCTAGCTCAAGTTATGGCCATTTGAAGTTTTACTTCAATTTGGCATTCAAAAAGTAATAAAATTTAATCTAACTATTAAAAATTTAAATTTTAAACTTTGGAAAAATTTCCTAAAATGTCATGGCCCCCGCCATCCCACAACCAATCGGGATCTGCCACGTGGCACCTTAGGAGGGGTGGACCGAATTTAAACTTATCCATTTTAAAAAAATTTACCTTGGGAAAATTTTTCCTTTTTCCTCCACCGGCCCACAGCCAATCAGAGGGCACCACGTGTCCTCTAGGGGTCTAAGGCAGAGGTGCGGTTTTTTTTAACTCTTAACCCTTTTGAAAATTTTTGGAAAATTTTCATTTTGGCCCCGGCAGACACATAGCCAATGAGAAGGTGCCACATGGCACCTTGGGGGTGGCAGTGGGGAGGGTGGACCCCTTATTCCTTTTGTTGTTTTGGCCTTTGGGAAAATTTCCCCTTTTGTCTCCATGGCCCACAATCCCCACCTCACTTGGAAAACTTATTTTCGCGGGCGCGCGGATGGCGCGAGCTTTTGGGCCTTTAAACCCTCCTTGACTTATTGCCTTAAGATCTCCCACCACCCCTTTCTCCCCTTGCTCAACCGGCGTCACGTGACATGTGGTGACCTCATGGTGATGGCGGAGGCGGACCAATTCGGTCCCTTGTGAATTTTGGTGAAAGAGACTTAAAGCCTCAACCCACTCCATCGGCCCGTCATTTCTCCCAACCAACCAAGTAGTGACACGTGTACTCAGGGACCCGTGGAGGCATGGAAGAATGGTTGTCTTTGTGCCTATGCATTGGGAAAATTTCCCTAAGCCACCCTATGACCCGCCAACCCATTCAAGGTGCTTTCTCCTCCTCTTGACACGTGTCCCACCTAGGGAAAATTTTCCCTAGGAACTCCACCCACTTATATCTTGAGTTCTACAAGGAGTTAGGAGGACTTCCTTATATCACCAGAAAGGTGAGAAAATTTCCTATCCATTGGGAAATGGTTTAGGGAAAATTTGGAAGTGAACCTAACTAAAACATATAACCCTTAAGTAGGAGAAAAATAGTAGTTAAACCCGTAGTGAAAATTGATCTGAGACATTTCTAAACAAAAAAATTTATCCCCTGTTAGAGAGAAGGCATGGGGGTAAATTACTCCTGAACCTAACTAAAACATATAACCCTTGTGGTGGCTTTTTCCCACTCATCAAGCACTAGATCAAGAATAGGAGGTTGAAGAGGCTGCTCTTAAAAACTGAAACTTGTTCTTCTTGGATTAGGTAGTTGGTTTGGAGGGGAGATGATTCATATGACTCTACATGATAGAAAAATATCAGATCAGCTTGTATGGTAAGAAAGGTACCATACCTTCTCTTGAGTATCATATGGGACCAATATAAAGACAAGTAACCACCCACTTTAGCAGAGTAAATTATTTTGATAGACAAAGGGAAAAAAATGGGGAAAATCAATGATTGACACATCTTGAGTTATTATGAGGCTTGGACATGCATGAAGGTTTAACTAAATATCCTTGATGATTCAGGACTCTTTTTTTCTTAAGGGGATATATTTAAGACCTAAGACATCAACATTTTTACCAAGCATGATATAAGTACTAGCATTTGAGTCAATCATATAGTTATTGACAAGATGTTTTCCTATAATTTAGGATGTATAAAAGGATGGGGTTATGAAAACCTTACTTACTTAATTGTCCTCTTATTTTAAGATATTGATAGAAGTGTGTGGCTTTAGAATAGCTAGATCAACACGTGGAAGTTGGGCTAGAGCCTCATGCAACTTGTTTGTGCTAAGATGGAATCGTCAAAGCATCCCACATTGTGAAATTAATATTTTTCTTCTCCATTTTTTCCACAATGATGAATAGAATTCCCACTAAATTTTATGCATTTGAGGCAAAACAACATATTTTATTGATTGTTTAGGTGGAGACATAGTAGCCTTATCTAGCATAGAGGATTTACCTACCAAAGGAGGGGGTGTACGGATTTAGAAGTAGAATTGCACAAAGCCTCGTGTGTAGGGACTTGAGAACTTTTACTTGTTGGATGCCTTAGTTGTTTCCTTTTACTTTTGAGGATCTACTTGTGTTACCGAATAAAAATTTGTGCAACAGACTTGAGAATTCTCTTCTTATGTCTTGTGTTGTCTATAACCGGGGCATGCGGTATACTCGCATCATTTGTAGCTTCATTGATCACTCGAACTTCTTAGCACCAAACAATATCAAGTTAGCTTTAGGAGGGGTTTATATATTTTCTAGGTTCTTAGGATCGGTTGTGCTCATGGATGGTTCATAGTTAGAAGCATTCTAGATTGTGTATCCTTGTGTATGTGTAGGATTGGCACATCATTACTAGTTGTGAGGAATGTGACAAGGAAAACACCATTATGACTCTTGCACCATGTTATTCTGAACTGGAACAAGTTCCTGGCTTGTGTTAGGTGATGGAAGAGGTTGTGCAAAAGGAATCACTTGCAAAGGAAAGTATGCTTTAGCATAACATCTATAATTTTTCTCATTCTACCTATATCTTTGGTTTCCATACTGATTCCTCTAAGGATAATTGTTCTATTTATAGGTCCGATTACAATTATTTATGAAGGATTGCACCTATTTTTTATCTAAGGAGATGAACTTATATGGTAAGTTTTTAATAAGGGCATTCATATCTTCATCTTCTTTATGTTGTGCGGGACAGTAGGATCTATATACATCAAGTTGCATTCTCTACAATGGAATAGGGAAATAAAAGGCTGGGGAACTAGAGACATCTATGTAAATAAAGCGCAGGAGGTCTAGGAGCCAAATTTCCTACCTGAATGAGACTATTTTCTACCCTTATGGAAATGTTGTATGCAATAGGTAAGGTTCTACCTCCCATGGATTGAATTAATACTAAAATGTCACTGTTCAAATCCCTTAGATAATACAAGAAAACATGATGGATTATAGGCCTTACCACTTGAGGAATTCTATCCCAAGTCTTCTTGGAACATGATGTTGAAATCAATCATCTCGCTTGTTGGGCACAACCTTTGTTGTAGTTAGTTGTTTTACCAAAGATAGGTGATTTGAATTGTCCTTAAAATAGTTTCATATATTTTTTCCAAGATCATCCTAGGTTGAAATATGTGCAGGTCTTAGGCCACTATGCCATTAGAGTGATTTTCCTTTGAATGAGGTTGCAAGGAACTTGACTGCTACATCATCATGTGTGATTAGATAGAAAGAACACAAATTTTTTACATATTGAATATGCTCAACATGGTTGAATTAATTTTCTCCCATGAATTATGGAATGCTCTTGAGCTTGGATGTTGGCATATCATGTTGTGCATTGAGATTGAGTAGGCTTCCACTAGTGAAGCTATAAAAATTCCTTGGAGGAGGTGGTTGGAGCACCATGGTAGGGCATATTGGTCTATTTTAAGGACAAGTGGAATGTGCATGAAATGTTGGACATGGGGATATGCTCACGGGATATATTTTAAGAGTGCTTCATGGAAAAATTTAGAGGTAATTATAGGATCCTTCAAGTAAAAATTTGTCTCATGTGCACTCTTCTCATACAAGGCACTCTAGCTGCTAAAATAGTGGATCCGAGTATTGGGAGTCAAAAATCTGTTGGAAAATATCCTCCAAAGGCTAGAAGTCACTAAGTCACACACCAAATTTATAAATTTATAAATCTAAGATTTCACTATTAGTCCCTCTTGGTGTGCCGAGAAATTGTTGGTGATAAAGCGTGCACTCATATCTTGGATTTGGAAGAACCTGAGATGCTTGATACAATAATGGAACAATTTGTAAGTTATGGGACCTTGTGTGCTTGAGGAAGATATCTAGAGAAGGCCAATTCCTCTACCTATTTCTATTACTACTCCTAATGCTAGAAGGGAAAGACTAAGCTAAAAATGCTAAAGTACTAGGGATAAAACGATACCATAATGGAGAACTAGACTATGGGAGGTGATAACACTAGAAAAAGTGGGATGAACACTATCATTTTGAGTGAAAATGAGGGAGAAATCATGAGGGGAGGCTAGGCACATGTAGCACAAACCAAAAAGCATTTACACCATTGATTTCATGAAACACAACTAGAAAATGGAGTGCAAGGAACTTAAAGTGACATAGCAAGCATACAATGTAAAAGAGAGGCAAGGAAGAAGAATATAACACATTAAGATATATAATAGTCACAAAACAATGCTTCTATTACTTCTGTGTATGCACGATTGGTTATAATGGCATTTGAAGGCCAATATTTAGATGCATGACTAGATCTAGAGGTCTACTACTCGAATGTAGAGATAAAGAATCCTTAGAAACACTAAAAGATGAAAAAATGTCCAAACCTTTAAAATGAGCCAAGATCTTACATTTATAGATGAAGTGAAGAGAAGAAAAGAAGAGAAGGAAGGAAATATGACTTGAAACCTCAACTACTAGCTATCAATTCCTATAAATATTCCCGCAATATGTCAAGTTAGGTTCTCCATGTCTATTTTGCATGTTAGATAAGGAAGGAAATTAGATCACATAAAATCTAGGTGATTGAAGCAATCAGATCACATGTTAATGGCGTGGAAGACATTTTTGATCTTCTTAGCTACCAAATCGAGCTGAAATATGAATTTCAATGGCTTAGCATGTAGCTCATCGACACTAAAATTTTCCTCCGTAATTTCTATTTCATTAATGTATGTATTAGGAATAGGATGTTGTTAATTGTAATTAGTAGTAGCGTCGATAGAAGATAACGGTGCCGTCAAGACAATGCCACCAATAATGTAGAGTATGGTAACAGTACATTCAAATTACAATAGGAATGTTGTAAAAAGTAAATATTTGTCGTAAGTGGTCCAGTAATGTTAAAATGTCAAAGTTGGGATAAATAGAGAAGTAGGGTCTACATGATTAGGAATTAGAAATATTATATTGGTAATAAGGACAAGGAGTGAGGTCATAAATATTTTTGTATTTTATTTGTAAAATGTCAAAAATGTGGAACCCATGTGAAATGATAAGGTTTATCTTATCTTAAAAGATAAGCTTACATGTACATATGAGAGTTAAGGTATGGAATATGATTTGTCGAGTGGATTTCTTATCCTATCTTAGAGATAAGATGGATAAGCCTGGAATTTCTATAAATAAAGATGCCACCCCCCTCATTTAGCATAGAAGGAAGTAGTGAGAAATATTGTATGAAGTGTGTAAAGGAAGCCATCAGTTTAAAGGTGTGTTGAAGAAGCCATTAAGAGGTGTAATTGTAAAGTTTCTCCCATAGTATTGGTGGAAGGCAAGTGAAGTCAATAACACTTGAAGTACCTCATGGGTGAGATTGTAACAATTTCATGTTAATATTATAATTTACTTTGATATTTCAGATTTGTCATCATTCTGTCTTATCATAGTCGATGGTATTCTTGTGTTATGTTTGTTGTTTTGTTTCCAAATTACATCCACCAAACTAAAGGCTGTGCATTAGTAAATAATCATAGCATGAGGAGTTCCGGTGAAGAATTATCATAATGCCAGATTGGTGATGACATTTTGGTTCCATTGCCGGGACCATTCCTCGTTGGTGGATTGTCTGGAGAGATATTCCCACTTAGTCAAAAATCAATTGGAGGGTAACCTTGTTTTTACTATGCATAGTAGTTACCATGGTAAAGTAATTTTTGCTGTGAATAGTAGTTAACATGGTAAACTCATTTTTATGTGAATAGTATTTACCACAAGAAAGTCACTTTTTTCCGTGAATAGTATTTACCACAAGAACTTCACTTTTACTATGAATAGTGTTTACCACAGTAAAGTCAGTTTTTACCGCAGTAAGTCAAGTTTTACCATAGTTTACCATGCTCATTTCTATTTTCTATTATAGTGATTTCAATTATTTGTGCACATAAGTCTTGTTGATTGTACTTGTGGGTTGGTATTTCACTATGGTTACTTTTGAAAATGGGGAAGATTCCTATTTTTCAGCCCAATCTAATGAAGATCCTTCCTCTTTCATTCAAGAGTTTAAACAATTTTGTATTTGTAATGGCCTTATAAGAAGGGAACAATGGACTGAATTTTTTCCTACCTTTTTGGATGGTTCAGCCCTTAGGTGGTTTGAAACACTAGGTGATAATGTGAAAAACTCATGGGATTTATTAACTGAAAGTTTTCTTGAAGAATTTGGTGAACAACAGAGATATGTAGATCTCATGATCGATATCACAAAGCTAACCCAAGGAGAGAAGGCGAAGATAAGGGATTATCATGCTCATGTTCTAGAGCTAAGGAGAAAGCTCGACGCCTAGATCCGGAAGGAAGGATTAGCGGATGGGTTGATGAATGGCATGGATAATATCCTATGTAAGCACTTCATTCTTGGGATGAAGCCATAGATTAGACAACGAGTGAAGTATGACCACCCGCCTACCATTGAAAAGAAAAGGAGATTACAAGAAGGTAAGAAGAAAGCATGGAAGAGGAGCCCAAAGAAATTGTTGCTAAAGTAGAACCTACACAAAGCACCTTTGCTCCAGAATCCACAACCACTCTCGGTGAGCACAAATCTTTCTCCTAGTACATCTACTGAGTATGAAGATCTACTCAAAAAGATGGGTCAGTTAACTATTAATCTTCTTCAAGGAAAAGAATTTAGTTCTCAGGGAGGAGATAGAGGTCCAAAAAGAAATATTTCTGAAGTTGTATGTTATGGTTATTATAAAAAGGGTCATTATAAGTATAATTTTCTAGATAGAGCTTCTACATCTAGTAAAGGAGATAATGATAAAGGAAAAGCACCTGTGAATTCTTTTGATGTAGTAGATAAGAGCAGAAATAATGAAGTAGATGTGTTTGTAACAAAAATAAAGAAAGAAAAAGATAATCAAGATGGAAATGATCCTAAGAAGATGAAAGGAGAAACTAGTAAGAAACATAGGAGAAGAAAGTTGGGTGTGCAGGATTTTCTAATTTCACAGGGGCAAGGACCATACTCCATCTTGGAAGATCTGTCCAAAAGGCCTGCAAATATTACATATGGTCAACTCTTGGCTATCTTCTGAGAAGAGGCGGAAGCTACGAAGTGGAATCAATGCTCGACAAAGGAAGGAGGTTGAGGTCCCTGTTTTGGAGGCAGAGGCAGATCCCTATGCTCCACAAGCTGAGGTATTATGTAATGGTATTTCAATTCATGATGTCTTAGTTGATGGAGGTGCTGCAGTTAATGTAATGACCGAGTCTGTAATGAATATGTTGGGTTTAAAAATTGATCGCCCTTAAACACTTATGTTAAGATCATTAAATAAGGGAAAAACTAAACCGAAGGTGTAGTTTCAAATGTGGCAATATCTTTTATGGGTGTTGTATGTGTGGTAAACTTTTAGGTGATGAAAATTGGTACTGTTGTGTACCCAATTTTGCTAGGAAGACCATGGCTAAGGAGAGTTCATGTAAGAAACTACTAGAATGAAGGCTTCATGACACTTGGACATGGTAGAGAGAGGGTGAAGATAAACATGATCCTCGACATCATAAGGTAGAACCCGTGGATTCAAGTGATGAAATCGATGATTGGACATCCTCGATTACTCTAGTACCAAAGTGAAGTGGACACGAGAAGATGAAGAAAGTGAGGTTGATGTTTCAGATCATGGATATCCTTCCAGTCACACCAACTCATGACCCCATAAAATTATCTCAAGAAGAAGTTGATAACCGTCTCCAACAAATAAAGATTGGTGATGCTTGTGATGGAGAGTGAGAAGGAATCCTACCTCCAACTCTTTCGAAGGTAATGTTATCCAAATTCACCCCGTGGTTGAACTGATAACATACATCAGAATTCTCAAGTCCCAGGAAAATTGATTGATCCAGGGCAAAAAATCATGTTTCTAGGGTCCCCTCATATTTTTCCTAACTCTCCTGTCTAGGTTGAAAAGAGCAAGTTCTGAGAAAAGGTGAAAAAGCTGCAAAAACAAGCTTGGGCCAGAAAGAATTGTGAAAATTGGCTAAGTCCTAGTCCTCGAAACATTCGGGACATTTGGTACATCGAGATGCGGATCGGCCGAAAATCCTCCAGGCAGCCCGCGAAGCTTTGGGACATGTGGGACAAAAGGACGCGCAAGGCGCGAGAAGCCGATCCGGCCGAAGGAGGAAGCAAAATTGACTAACTGCTGAGAAAAATAGTTTGGGACATTCGGGCTAGGAGGATGCAAACCACCGGATTGGCCGAAGCCGAGAGAAATTTAGCATCGGGACAGTCGGGCCAGAAGTACGCGACAGACGCGGAAAGCCGGTTCGGCCAAAGGAGAAGAAAATTGAATAACTTCTTTGGGACATAAGGGACAAAGGAATGCGAGGCTGGAAGAATTTCTCCAGCATGCTGGGGACAGTTGGAACAAATGTATGCGAAGGACGTGAACCGGCCGGTTCACCCAAAATAGGGAACTTTCGTATTGGGACAGTTGGGACAAAGGGACGCGAGGGACGTGGATAGCTGAAAAATCGAGAGCTAATCAGATTGCGCCCACGTGTCATCGGAAGATAAGGGACAAGGAAGCCCATTTCAGATGGATCGGAGGATTCTGTCTCAAAAAGCACTGGGACATCCGGGAAAAAAAGGCGAAAGGCACGAAAAGCCGGCCAGACCGTGGACCAATCAAATCATGACACGTGTCACGGGAAAAAGGGTCCAAAAGTCAAAGGGTGAGGTTTCAAGCACTGACCCGAGCCAATCAAAAGAGGACACGTGTCCAATGAGGCAAGAAAGCCCATTGGAAAGAGAGGAGAGAGAATTACATATCCAATCAACGTGTGCCACGTGTCATCCAGGTGGCAGAGCGCGGGAAAAATTTCAAAAACGCATTTTCACCTATTTTGTGCCCTAAATCTTCAGATCGACATATCTTTCGATCCAGAGCTCAGATTTGCACGTTCTTTATATCAACGGAAAGCTTTTGAAATTCTTCACATGATTGCGAGGTTAATATTGAGTTTTGGTGTAGTCTGAGAGAGAAAAATTGAGAAATGGCTCGACACATGTTTATGGCGAAGTGACATTTCATCGACCAGATTTAATGCAGAATGGGTCGCATTCTCCTGTATCCAGTCAAAATGATAGGGTATGGGTTTGTAAGGTCCCCCATGCCATTTTAATGCACCTGTAGTCAAGAAGGGATGGGCTCTCATGTTTTTGTATGTTTTATGTCCCCTGGGCTCGACCCATGCAATGTAAAAGCCAGATTTGGCTCATTTAAAAGGGGGAACAATTTTTGACATAGCAACTTCTTCTTTCAGCTCAGCCAGTGAGTGGATCGACGCAAGGAATAGACCTCTCCAAAGATTGTAACAGTTTTCTTTTACCTCTCTGAGGGTGTAATGCGTGTTTTTGACACTAAAAAGATAATGCAAGCTCTGTGAATGGGTTTCAGTCCTCTGTTTGTATTATTTGCTTCATTTCAGATCCTAAATTATACCTTATCAATCATGTATGTTTTATGTTGTGAAATTTGGTCTGTGTTTATTTGCATGAAAAATATGTTTCACCACTCCTTTTGGTGCATCACCATCTTTAGTTAGTTTCAATTTTTGCACTTCTACCCCTGTCTCCTTGTAAGTTAGAGTAGGATTAGGATCTAAACCTCTGTAGTTTTGTAAAAATATAGATCTAAATCAGAGGAGTTTGAGGAACCAGCCTCTAATCTAGAGATTCCTCTCTCAGTTTTACAAGTCCCCACACTTGGAGAGAGGTTTCCATGTTGTGCAATCACACTGGATGCTAGAGTGATCAACCTAGAAGCTTGATCTACATCCAGGGGTGCTGTGAGTCTGCAACAATAGTTTTGGCATGCCGGTGGGACAAGAGGTCTCATTTTTATTACAGCAGGGTTGATGTGCATCTACTGCAATCTTCTTGCTTAAAAAGAGCTATTATTTGCATATCTAGCGACTCCAAGGGGAAGAATCAACTGGTTCCAAGTGCAGGCCTGAAAACTCATGAGAAGAATCACCACAAGGTCAAGAGTTGGAGAAGAAGAAGTGTTGTTTGAATACCTACAATTATCTCCAAGAAGAAGGCAAAGAGGAAGAAGGATTCAAAGGTCTCCATCTCCACTAAATAGAACTCTCTCAACTCCTCCACCTAGTAGGCCTTTCATTCAGTCAACAAGGGTTTTAAGACCAATTAGAATGGCTCATAACAACCCCTACATCAACTTCACAGGTAGCAGCCCACTTGCTCTCAACGCACAACATCCAGTTCCTATTGCAGCCTTGAAGGACATTCCCTACTTCACTGGAGAAAATCAGACTACTCCAGTTGATCATGTTAAAGATATTGCTAACCTTTGTGCAATCCATGAAATCAATGAAATGAAAGTGGTTGTCAAGTTACTGGCATCTTCCTTCAAGGGTAAAGCATTACAATGGTTTAGGAGCCTTGGAGCTGGTTCTATCACAAACTGGAATCAGTTGTGTATTGCACTTCACGAGAAATTTGGAGAGAAGGGAGACAACTTGTCTCTTTTGGAGCAGCTGACAACTATCAAGAGAGCCCCCAACGAGTAGTTGACTGACTTCAACTTCAGATTTCAAAGGTCTTGGGATAGGATTCCAGTGGCAGTCAGGCCAACAGCAGAAGGTGCTTTTCTATATTACCTTAAAGCTTTGAATTCTGATATTTCTATGTTAATTCAATCTATGGGAGGCACAACCTTACCTACTACTTATAGCATTGCCATTAGAGCCGAAAATTGTCTTATTCAAGCTGGTAAACTAGCTCCTAGGCCTCCCATGCCCTTGTATCCAAACTTAGAAAATCCAAGCACTAGTCAAACACCCACTTTGGCTCCTGTTCCTACCCCTAGAAATCAAAGTTCAAGTGAAACTTCTACTTCATCCTCTAGTGCTTCAAATGAACTCCAAGAGGTCATGAAACAATTGCAAAATTTGGGAAATGAGCTAGTTACTATCAAAAGACAGCAAGCTCAAAGTGCTAGACCGTATCAGCCTCAAGCACAATACCAGGCTAGGCCCCCATACCAACAAAATAGGTCACCAAATCAGGCTGCAAATCAAAATCAAAGCCAAGTAAGGCCTCCCGCTAATAGACCATTTCAGCCCTATAACCCCAATGTCGTATCTACTTCTAAAGCATTAGTGCCAGTCCAAAATAACATGGCCCAAGAATATGATTGGTGCTTTCCATGCAATGAGCCTCATAACCAATCCATGTGTTTCAATGGTGCTCTCAATCAAGCATTGATGGTGACAACTACTGGTGTGGAGGGTGAGGGCAGTCAAGGAAACAACCAACAACAAGAAACATTCCAACAACAATCAGCCCCAAATGACACCACATTGGTGTCGGCAAGTGAGAAGATTTATGTGGCATGAATCAAGTAGTTTCTCAAGGTGTTGCAGCCAACACAAGGTCAAAGAGGAGAAATTTGGGTGAAGAACAACCATTAGCCCTAGCCAATCCACAACCTTCCACGGCTCCACAAATGATTGGCAAGCAAAGTCCAGTTTCAAGTGCACAAGGGCAGCCAAGAACAGCTCCTAGGCCAATTCAAATGCCAACTATTGCTGCCCATGTGCAAGGGGTGAATGTGCAAACCAAGGGAAAACAAAAGGATACTTCATCCCCGTTCAGTATCATTGAACAGATGAAGAAGACTAACATCAATATATCAATGTGGGAATCCCTATCCATCCCAGGACAAAGAGATTTGCTACAAGCTACCATGAAGGACTGGTCAACTTCGAACCAACAGGTCCAAATGAAAGAGAAGGTACTCACAAATGCTGCCCAGCCTGAAGGAAATCATGGAAGATAGCAAGGTAAAATGTCGAAGCCCCCTCCATTTTATGTTTCATTGATCATAGGAGACAAGTTGGTACATAATTGCATGATTGACTCTGGGGCAAGTAGTTCAGTAATGCCCAAGCAAATAGCTGATCAGCTAGGGCTTCAATATGAAGTCATCTCCAAGGGTGTAGTGCAATTAGATGGGACAACAGTGACAACGGTTGGAGTAATCAAAGGTTTGAGCCTCACACTACACACATGTCCCAACGTAATAGTGTTACAAGATGTGTCAGTCATAGACCTTCCACCACTCTTTGCCCTATGTTTGTCAAGGGACTTCACGGCCAAGATTGGAGGGTATTTTCTGCTGGATTGGTCACACATGCTATTCGAGAAGAAGATATGGAACTAAGGCCACAATCAGATCGAACCTATTGCAAACTTCCATATTGAGCCTTACACTCCAAGTCAGATTAATGCCAATTGCTCAGCATTTGATCAAGAAGATCACCCTAGCACTGATGAAGCTGACACTAAGGTTGGAAGTATCCCAGATTTGACTCTTGATGAATGGGCAAGCAAAGTGCATGCCTTTGATCCTTATCAAGAAATAGAAGAATTTGAGCTAGGGGTTTATTGTTTACATGAAGAGGATCAACCTCTCCCCAGCATCACCAAGCCAGATCATAAAGACAAGAATGAAGTATGGCAATTGTTCTTTGATGGGTCAAGGAGTAGACAAGGTGTAGGAGGAGGAGCTATGCTTATTTCACCATAAGATATAAGGTATTACTTAGCCTTCCGTTTCCAGTTTTCCTGTTCAAACAACATAGCTGAGTATGAAGCCTTAATTCATGGGTACCTTTGGGCAATAAAGAGAGGCATCAGGAATTTACAAGTATTTGGTGATAGTGAGCTGGTCGTAAACCAAGTCAAAGGAAAAAATGCTGCCAAAAATGATCTGCTTAAGTGCTACAAAAATCGGGTATGGGATCTTATTGAAGATTTTGAAGCTTTTAGCATCAATTCCATCCCAAGAAAAAAGAATGAAGCCGCTGACAGACTTGCAGCAATTGGGGCTGCGTTTGATGTTGTAGAGAGTATCAAAAGTGAGAAATCTCAGCCTCATATCAAATTGGTTGTGAGACCAGCTGTTCCAGATAACAACACAAGTTGGCAAGTCTTCGAGAATGATCAGCAAATTGTTAATTTCCTACAAGAAGAAGCTGAGTTCTCCGCCAGAAATCAAGACAAGCTGGAGCAGCAATATGGTGATCAGGTAGTATAGCTGAGAACTAACAAATTACCAAAAGGCCTCATAACCTTGGAGTCAATATTCAACCCGAATGATCAGTTCCGGAAGGAGAAAGTAAACATTCAAGTGAAGGGTGAAGATTCAGAGCCTATTTTAGTGGAAGAAGGCAAAACATTGCAGATTGGCAAAGTAAGTACCTCACAAGAGAAATCTAACTTTGTTCAGCTTTGTCAAGAGTTCCCAGATATCTTTGCTTGGAATTACAAAGATCTAAGAGGTTTCAACCCAAAGCTGGCACAACATACTATTGAGCTAGATCCGGAATCCAAGCCCGTTACGCAAAAGCAAAGGCCGGTGAATCCCCATATTGAACCTCTCATGAGAAAAGAGTTAAGCAAGCTTATTGAGGCCAGTATCATCTTCCCCATCAAACACTCAAGTTGGGTTACAAACTTGGTGCCAGTGTGAAAAAGAAATGGAGAAATCAGGCGTGTGTTGACTTGAGACTTGAAGCAGAGCCTCCCTCAAGGACCATTACCCACTCCCTTCCATGGAGCAAATATTGCAAGTTGTAGCTAGTTCAGAAAGGTTCTCACTACTTGATGGATACTCAGGCTATAATCAGATAATGGTGAAGGAAGAAGATCAATTCAAGATGGCTTTCACCACCAAATGGGGAACCTATGCCTACAAGAAGATGCCATTTGGCCTATCAAATGCCGGAGCAACATTTCAGTGAGCTATGGATATGGCATTCAAAGGATTAATCAACAATATAGTGCTAGTATACCTAGATGATATCACTGTCTTCTCAAAGAATGCAGTAGACCATCTCTTTCACCTTAGACAAGTGTTTCAAAGGTGTAGAAGGTTCGGAGTGTCGTTGAATCCAAAGAAGTGTATATTCTTGGCACATGAGGGAAAATTGTTGGGCCACATTGTCTCTAGGGAAGGGCTAACAATTGATCCTGAAAGGGTTGAAGCCATCGAACGCTCCCATTGCCACACCACAAGAAATATCTTCAAAGCTTCTTAGGAAGGATAAAATTTGTCCGCAGATTTGTGCCTAATTTTTCCACTCTTGTGAAGCCTCTAATAATGATGTTGAAGAAGAGTCTGGCATTCAAATGGACAGCAGAAGGCAAAGAGAGTTTTGAAAGCATCAAGCATGCAATATCACAAGCTCAACTCTTATCAACCCGAGACTTTTCAAAGGACTTCATGTTGTATGCGTTTGGAGGATCAGACACAATCTCAGCTATATTAACACAGCTGAATAGAGAAGGTTCAGAACAGCCCATAGCATTCTTCTGCCAAACCTTGGAAGATTACGAAATAAAGTATTCTTTCATCGAAAAGCATGTCCTTGCTGTCATCAGGAGCTTGAAGAAGTTCAGACATTTGGTCTCAAACAATAAGATTCAATTGCTGGTCTCACATGCTGGGGTTAAGGATTTCCTCCTCAACAAGGATTTGAATGAGAAAAGGGCAGGTTGGATCACCCGTGTCATGGAGTATGACATTGAGATCAAGATCACCAAGCTGGTGAGAGGAAAGGATTATGTGAGTAGCTGGTTTTGGGGGAAACAAAAAGAAGTATGCAATGAAGAAGAGGCTATTTTGTGAGTCCAGATAGTCATGAGCCAAGTGGCAAACAAGAAGAAGACAATGCTTCCCCCACTCCTTGCTAGACTCAAGGTATTATGCACTTCCTAGGCACATGCCTATGCCCTCAGAGATGAACAAACCTAAAGGAGACACTTCAGATTGCAGGCTGTCCCGTATGCCATTGTTGATGGAGTTTTGTTCAGAAAGATGTAAATGGAGTCTTTTGAGATGCATTAGCACAAAGTCGATTCAAAGAGTGTTGGAAGAGTTTCATGGTGGACCAGCTGGTGGCCATTTTGCACCAAGAGTGACAGCTCTAAAAATCATGAAGGCTAGTTATTATTGGCCTAAAATCTTCAGTGATTGCTATGCATGGATCAAGAGGTGTAAGAATTGTGCATTCTTCACAGGAAAAGAGAGACTTGCTGCCCTTCCATTGCATCCAATCTCAGTTGACCAGCCATTCATGCAATGGGGTTTGGACTTCATTGGAGTCATTAATCCCAATTCAAGCCAAGGGCACAAATGGATTTTGACAGCCACAGACTACTTCACCAAATGGACAGAAGCAGTAGCACTCAAAGAGGCGAATGAGTCTAACATCTTAGACTTTTATGAGGGGATAACAACCAGATTTGGTGTACCTACCACAATAATCTCTGATAATGCATTGGCATTCATTAGATCCAAGGTGACTGAGTGGGCTGTCAAGAACGGTATTTACCTAAGCACTTCATCGAACTATTACCCTCAGGGTAATGGCCAGGCCGAGTCTACAAACAAGAACTTGTTGAGGATCATTAGGAGGACTCTTGATGAGAATCAGAGGTCTTGGCATACCAAGCTGAAATCAGCCTTATGGGCTGATAGGATCACTCCCAAAAGATCCATAGGTAACTCTCCATTTAGGCTTGTCTATGGAAGAGAGGAAATCTTGCCCATGTCACTTGAGTTGCCAACATTGGAACTCATGAAGCAGCTGGAGTTGCTTGAATTTGAGCCCATGGAGGTGAGGTATGCAGAGTTGATGGAGCTGCAAGAGATCAGAAATCAGGCATCCCAAGCAATGGAAAAGGATCAAGCTTTGATCAAGAAGACCTTTGATAGAAAGGCCAAGGATAGATCTTTTCAAGTTGGAGATCTAGTGTTGAAATGGGATGTGGATAGAGAAAAACCGGGAAGGCATTCAAAATTTGATGCCATTTGGAGTGGCCCATACGTGGTCACAAAGTGCAAGAACAGCAATGCTTTCCAATTGGCCTCATTGGATGGTGAAGAAGCTGTAGATTCCATCAATGGAATCTATCTCAAGCGTTGCTTCTAGAGGGAAGTTCACTACCTTTGTAAATATTAGATTATATTTTCTTTCCTCCAAGTGCTTGTGCACATTGTTTTGCTGTAGGTTAGTCTTGTTTTCCCTAAGTGCTTTGGCACAACTTGCTGTCCATGGAGATGTTTAGCAATCCTTGCTTTCATCAGGTAACATTCCATCTTCCTCCTTGCACATTCTGAGTCAGTTAGGGTCTAAACAGAATATTTGATGACTCCATGCCCAATGGACTACTTTAGGCAACTGGTATCTTCTACCTAGCAGGCAGGTATCCCCGCTGAGTCACCAAATTGTTATCCAAATTCACCCCCAGGGTTGAATTGATAACATACATCAGAATTCTCAAGTCCCAGGAAAATTGATTGATCCAGGGCAAAAATCATGTTTCCAGGGTCCCCTCATATTTTTCCTAACTCTCCTGTCCAGGTTGAAAAGAGCAAGTTCTGAGAAAAGGTGAAAAAGCTGCAAAAACAAGCTTGGGCCAGAAAGAATTGTGAAAATTGGCTAAGTCCTAGTCTTTGAAACAATGTAGGGACATTTGGGACATCGAGACGCAGATCGGCCGAAAAGCCTCCAAGTGGGCCACGAAGCAAAAGGGACATGTGGGATGAAGAAGGACGCGCGCAGGCGCGAGAAGCCGATCCGGCCGAAGGAGGAAGCAAAATTGACTAACTGCTGAGCAAAACAGTTTGGGACATTCGGGCCGTGAGGACGCGAACCGCCCGGATCGGCCGAAACAGAGAACTTTAGCACCGGGACAGAGTCGGGCCGTAGGAAGTACGCGGCGAGACGCGGAAAGCCGGCCGGGCCGAATTTGAGAAGAAAATTGACTAACTGCTTTGGGACATAAGGGACAAAGGAACGTGAACCGGCCGAATCGGGTGAACCGGAAGAATTTGTCCTAGAAAGTCTAGGACAGTTGGAACAAATGTATGCGAAGGACTTGAATCGGCAGTTCACCGAAAGCAGGAACTTTCATACTAGGACAGTTGGGACAAAGGGACGCGAGGGATGCGGATAGCTCGAAAAAAGTTGAGAGCCAATCAGATTGTGCCACGTGTCATCGGCAGATAAGGGAAAAGGAAGCCCATTTCGGGTGGATCGAAGGATTTTGTTCAAAGCAGGCCTTAGGACATCCGGGACAAAAAGATGCGAAGGGTGCAAAAGCGAAGACCGCGGAGCAATCAAATCACGACACGTGTCATGGGAAAAAGGGTCCAAAAGTCTAAGTGTGAGGTTTCAAGCAGCGACCCAAGCCAATCAAAAGAGGACACGTGTCCAATGAGGCAAGAAAGCCCATTGGAAAGAGAGGAGAGAGAATTACATATCCAATCAACGTGTGCCACGTGTCATCCAGGTGGCAGAGTGCGGGAAAAATTTCAAAAACGCATTTTCACCTATTTTGTGCCCTAAATCTTCGGATCGACATATCTTTCGATCCAGAGCTCAGATTTGCACGTTCTTTATATCAACGGAAAGCTTTTGAAATTCTTCACATGATTGCGAGGTTAATATTGAGTTTTGGTGTAGTCTAGAGATAAAAATTGAGAAACAGCTCGACGCGTGTTTATGGCGAAGTGACATTTCAGCGACAGATTTAATGCGAATGGGTCGCATTCTCCTATATCCCAATCAAAATGATAGGGTATGGGTTTGTAACATCCCCATGTTGTTTTAATGCACTTGTAGTCAAGAAGGGATGGGCTCTCATGTTTTTGTACGTTTTCTGTCCCCTGGGCTCGACCCATGCAATGTAAAAGCCAGATTTGGCTCATTACCAAAGGGAACAATTTTTGACATAGCAACTTCTTCTTTCAGCTCCAGCAAGTGACTGAAGCAAGGATCAGACCTCTCCAAAGATTGTAACAGTTTTCTTTTACCTCTCTGAGGGTGTAATGCGTGTTTTTGACACTGAAAAGATAATGCAAGCTCTGTGAATGGGTTTCAGTCCTCTGTTTGTATTATTTGCTTCATTTCAGATCCTAAATTATACCTTATCAGTCTGTGTATGTTTTATGTTGTGAACTTTGGTCTGTGTTTATTTGCATGACAAATATGTTTCACCACTCCTTTTGGTGCATCACCATCTTTAGTTAGTTTCAATTTTTGCACTTCTACCCCTGTCTCCTTGCAAGTTAGAGTAGGATTAGGATCTAAACCTCTGTAGTTTTGCAAAATATAGATCTAAATCAGAGGAGTTTGAGGAACCAACCTCTAATCTGGAGATTCCTCTCTCATTTTTACAAGTCCCCACACTTGGAGAGAGGTTTCCATGTTGTGCAATCACACTGGATGCTAGAGTGATCAACCTAGAAGCCTGATCTGCATCCAGGGGTCTTTGTGAGTCTATAACAACCGGTACATACACATATTCACTTTTGATTACAAGGAACTCCATCAAGTAAGTTGGGTAGAACATTCTATTGAGTGGTAGATGGTGTTAATCCTATAAAGTAAATGCCATATAGAATGAATCCTAATTTTTCCAAAAGCGTAAAAGAAGAAATAGATAAGTTCTTGATGCGATGCAGATTCATATTTCTTTGTGGAGAATTCAGAATGGGTTTCTCCCATTGTGATCTCAATAAAAAAGAATGGGAAGCTACGCATTTGTGTTGATTACAGGAAGCTCAATAAGGCAACAAAGAAGGATCATTGCCCTCTTCCATTCTTAGATCAGATCTTGGATGAAGTAGCTAGCCAAGAGTGTTATAGTTTTGTTGATGGATATAGCGGATACAACCAAGTCCGTATATAGAGAAATATCAGTTGAAGACCACGTTCACCACTCCTTGGGGAATGTTTTCTTATAGAGTTATTCCTTTTGGGTTGTGTAATGCTCTAGAAACATTCCAACGTTTGATGAATAGGGTGTTCGAACCCTACATTGGGACCTTCATCAGAGTATTTCGAAGATTTTTGCATCTATGGGAGCAAGATGGACCACTTGCACCAGATGGAGACAACATTTCAAAGGTTAGATGAAGCACAAGCCTCACTAAACCCTACAAAGTGTGTCTTTGGATGTTCTAAAGGTGTTTTGTTAGGGCATGTTGTATCCAGAGATGGTATTGGTACTGATCCTGATAAAGTTTCAAAAATCAAATATTTACCATTTCCTATGAATAGAAGTAAGTTGAGATCATTTTAAAGCCATGTGGGTTACCATAGAAGGTTCATCAAGAATTTCTCAAAGATTGCATAGCCACTAACCCAGTTCTTGAAGAAGGATGTTACTTATGAACCAGGAAATAAGGCACATGAAGCTTTTGGACAACTGAAGGAAGCCCTGGTGTCTTCACCTATTTTAAAGAATCCAGATTAGAGCAAGCCATTCATTATGTACACTGATGCCTCAGATGCAGCACTAGGAAGTACTTTGAGCCAAAAGGATGAAAATGGGAATGAACATCCAATTTACTTTGGGAGTAGACAAATGAGTAGTGCTGAGGTAAATTATACTGTAACTGAAAAAGAGGCTCTAGCTATCATTTTTGCTATAAATAAGTTTAGAAATTACTTGCTAGGGCAGAAATTTATAGTTGTAACAGATCAAGTGCAGGCTCTAAAACATATTGTCAATAAGCCTAACCCATCGGGAGGATATCAAGATGGATAATTTTGCTACAAGAACTTGAATTTGATATTATAGATAGGCGAAAAGAAGCATGTCAACACGGATGCACTCTCTCGAGCCTATGATGGTTTAGGATCATCTTATGATGATGATGATTTCCCGATGCAGCATTGTTATCCCTTGACACAATCCCTAGTGAATACATATATATTTGGAATTATCTCGAATGAATTCAAGTTTCGATGGTGCCAATGCAAAGACTAAGAGAAATACTACTCAAGCCGGTCGTCCATATTCTATTCTCGCATGGAGTATTATTTCAAATAGGACTCGATGGACAAGACAAGAGGGCATTTGGACGTGATCAAGGGAAGGAAACGCTAGAAGAATTCCACAATGGTACATGTGGAGGCGCAGTTTCTGACAACTTACAAAGCAAGAAGGATCTTGGATGCAGTTATCACCGGCTCACTCTTTTTAAAGATTGTTATAATTATTGTAAGACATGTGATATTTGTCAAACACATGGTAACCGTAAGACTTCATCAACTCCATTATGTCCTATTCTTCCACTTGATCCCTTTGAAACCGGGAATAGACATTGTAGGTCCACTTCCAACTACCTCATGCCAAAATAAGTATATTGTAGTTGCCACAGATTATTTAACCAAGTGGGTTGAAGCTAGGCCATTGAAAACAACTTCCATGGATGAGGTGGCAAGGTTCATATATGAACGCATTGTCACCAGATTTGGTTGTCCATTAGAAATGTAATGAGATCAAGGAAGCCACTTCATTAATGAGGTAGTAGAAGCCCTAGTCAATAAATTTTCTATTAAGCACGGGAAGGAAACAACATACAAGACAAATATAAATGGACAGGTGGAACAAACAAATTTTGTGTTGTGTCAATTTCTAGCAAAAGATGCAGCCTTGCAGGTACATAAGTGGGATAAAAGGATTCATGCAGCATTGTGGGCATATAGGGAAACATTAAAGTCAGTAACATGATACTCCCCATTTCAGTTGGCCTATGACATTGATCCAGTTCTTCCTATTGAGTTTGATATTCCCATTGTGAGAGTTATGAAAAATGAAAGGATGAATGAAAGTGATTTAGTAAAAGAAAGGTTGGTACATCTTCATTTGCTAGAGGAAATGAGGGAAATAGCAAAGGATACAGGCCATAAGAAGAAAATGAAGTAGAAGGAATACTTTGATCAAAAGATCCATTGGTCTCTATTTCATGTGAATGACTTGGTTCTAGTATATGATTCCAGATACAAAAAAAGAAGACAGAGAAATTTTCTTCCAAAATGGATGGGGCCCTACAAAATAGCAGTTGTGCATGAAAATGGTACGTACCGACTGGAGGAATTGGATGGCACTCCCATTAAAAAAATGGGTCAACCACGACAAGTTGAAGAGTTTCCAAGAACTAGAATAGTCTACTCTAAGGACGGAGTAGAAGCTAGGAAGGGGGAAGATGTCGACACTAAAATTTTCCTCCGTAATTTCTATTTCATTAATGTATTTATTAGGAATAGGATGTTAAGTGTAATTAGTAGTAGCGTCGATAGAAGATAACGGTCTTTGTCGATGCGGTGCCGCCAATAATGTAGAGTACGGTAACAGTCAAAGTACAATAGGAATGTTGTAAAAAGTAAATATTTGTCGTAAGTGGTCCGGTAATGTTAAAATGTCAAAGTTGGGATAAGTAGAGAAGTAGGGTCTACATGATTAGGAATTAGAAATATTATATTGGTAATAAGGACAAGGAGTGAGGTCATAAATATTTTGTGTATTTTATTTGTAAAAAGTATAAAAATGTGGAACCCATGTGAAATGATAAGGTTTATCTTATCTTAAAAGATAAGCTTACATGTACAGATAAGAGTTAAGGTATGGAATATGATTCGTTAGAGTGGATTTCTTATCCTATCTTAGAGATAAGATGGATAAGCCTGGAAGTTCTATAAATAAAGAGGCCACCCCCCTCATTTAGCATAGAAGGAAGTAGTGAGAAATATTGTATGAAGTGTGTAAAGGAAGCCATTAGTTTAAAGGTGTGTTGAAGAAGCCATTAAGAGGTGTAATTGTAAAGTTTCTCCCATAGTATTGGTGGAAGGAAAGTGAAGTCAATAACACTTGAAGTACCTCATGGGTGAGATTGTAACAATTTCATGTTAATATTATAATTTACTTTGATATTTCATATTTGTCATCATTCCGTCTTATCATAGTTGATGGTATTCTTGTGTTATGTTTGTTGTTTTGTTTCCAGATTACATCCACCAAACTAAAAGCTGTGCATTAGTAAATAATCATAGCACGAGGAGTTCCCGGTGAAGAATTATCATAGTGTCGGATTGGTGATGAGAAGCCCACATTAGCATCTTTCCAAAAAAATTTAGACACGCAAATATCTCGAGCAACCTTTGGAACAAAATTTATGGCATTCAGTAGATATGTAGTGTAAATTTGGCACATAAGACACATAGTGCACACAATTTCTTTGAAGAAATAGTCAATTATTGATTTATTTTATCATTTTTGACACATGTCAAGCACTAGTTTGTTGCAAGGATATGGCACCCTAGTGGCACGCTTTGATAGGTTACGTGTGATACACTCAAGGTCATACATATTTCCACATGGCATGAAGAACATAGAAGAACGTGTAAATGCATATGCACGAAGGATGAGATGCAGAAAGAAAATAGAGGGAAGGTGTGCTTAAAGGTAATGCATGTAAGAGGAAATGGTAGAAATACCAAAGGAAGAAACATACGGAAGAGGAAAAACTACCAAAAATAATGTGTGCAAAGAACGAAAGGGCACGTGAATGTTAGGGACTTTGTTGATTTGGAAAGGAAGTTTAAGGTGCACACAAAGGATGAACAACTATTGGGAAGAAGAAAAATTCACGAGAAGGTATGCACAAGGAAGAATAGAACAAAGAGTAAAATTAAAATGGAAGGAAGACATATAAATGGAGTGCACAAGGCATGTGAGGAAATGTAGCCAAGAAAATGTGCCAAGTAGATAGCTGGAGTGCATGTAACCTGTAGTGTAGAACCTTAGAGCAAGATTGTGAATGTAAATTGTCCAAATAATCGAGTTATTTGGTTAACAAGAATTACAAAACAATTTTTCATCAATTATTCCAAGCTTCCTCAATAACTCTTCTATCTATCAAACAATTTGATCAAAATTCCCCAATACCTTCATAGTTTTATTCCAACCTCATTTGTGCATACCATTATGCACCGGGACATGACATAAAACATTATAGGGCTCTTTAAACAATCATTCATAACCTTCTTAATGATGATGATATTCTTATTGAGGAGAACCAACTCATGCACCAACTGAATCAACTCCCTCATCCAAACCTTCATCGATCAAGATAGCCAAATCCCCTCATTCATCTAAAATTTACGTTTCCATTCCACCTCCAACCTCGACTTCTCCCAAATAAGGTGTTCCACTCTATATAAATGTTGTTCGGTCGAACTCATTCCAATCCCCATGAATTAAAATCATCCACTAAATTCAAATCTAAAGTCACTATTTCTTATCTCTCTAGTGATCCTACTCCATTACCTTCCTTTTCAAAACCTAAGGTATCTATCTTAGATATCCCTTGGCCCAAGACTATTGAATTGAGTGTCATGAAACTACTTAACTAGTCCCTAGTTAGGATGTCACTTTATGAGCTTATTAAAAATAACCTAGAGATCATAAACAATACCACACCTGAAGCTCTAAAACACATCCCCACTCCTAATGATTAGGATGATCCCTTTTCATATCTTATTTTGTACCTATCCACTTTACCCTCCATATCGTTTGATGACACAAAAATTCCGGACATTACACCAGAGGAACATGGCCTCCCCTTTTATCATGGTCCGTATCAATGACACCTTCATTTTTCGTTCTATGATTGATAATGGAGATACCATAAACATCATCCATATGACACTTTTGATCAACTGAAGCTCCCTAAATCCATTATCACCAAATCACCCACATTTCTTCACACATCTAATGATTTGTTGCACGTACCTAGGTACAATTATTCTTCCCATCCATGTTAGTGAAAAGTTCCTCCATGAACGTTTCTACATTATAGAATGGGATTTTAAATATAATATCCTTCTAGAATGACCATGGATTTATGACATGAGTTGTGTTCCTTCCACCCTCAATTGATGCATTAAATACAAACATGAAGAGGAAATTCTAAATATCCCTTTTGACACTCCTCCACTTAAATAATGTAATGTAACATACCAACCCAACGAAGTCATAATTCCTAAACATGACCATTCTAAAGCATCCAACATCCCATATGTCTCTTCATCCAATCTCCTTAATGGTAACTCCTTAGAAAAAGTGATTGATTTCCTTTGGCTAGTGGAGTATTGCCTTCTCACACTTAACTCCCTTACCACACCTCAAAGAATAGGAAGACATGATAAATCTCCCATGTAGCAACCTAATGATGGGGATATCATTTCTTTTGGTAAACCTCATACTTTTACCAACCTCATCTATGGTGAAATTAATCTCCTTTCCTCACACATGGATATTTAACCACACACAAAACTCTACACCAATATATTTGGATATCTTTATAAGAATTCATTTTCCTACACCTATCTCCATCACTATGCCTAGAAAGGATTTAGCATGGGGCATTACAAAAAAGGTATGAATGACCTTATCATTGAGCAATCTTTCAAACCCCATTAAAACTTTGAACAAGGATATAAAGAACAATCTATAGACCCTCTTCCAACATCTATGATGCTTATGGACATTTCCCCTTTATCTTCTCCATTGCATGAAGCCATGGATACAGATGAAACCATGTCCATCACTTAAGATTTTTTTAGTCTCCACCATCTCCTTAGGACTGGTCACTTATTATTGTGATGGAAAATATAGTTCCCTCCCTCGTCAACATCCAAAACGATAGAGAAAGACTCCCTATAATTGAAATTCTCTAATACACCGACAACAACCCGATCCTTTCCCACATAGGGGAAGATGATTCATATATTCATAAGTCCTTACCTCCTAACACATATAACCTTCTTAACAAATCCACCATTAACATCAACATAATGAATTTTCACGAGCCCCACATTATCAAAGTGGGTCATTTATTTTATTAGCAGGAGCTTCAATATTTCACTTCCTTTTTCTATCGACATAATCAAGCCTTCACATAGTCATATTCTAACATGACACGTCTTGACTCTTCCATCATTTTTATAACATCTTCACCTTCCCTAATCCTAATCTAGTTAAGCATAAGCTTTTTCACGTGCATCCTTGAGTTGCACTCCTTGTCAAAGAGGAGTTAGAATTCCTCCTTTCCACTAAATTCATCATCCCCATTGATTATCCCCAATAGGTTTCAAATATTTAACCCATTTCTAAGGCCTTGGGAATCTTTTTATCTACTCTACGAATTTAAAGATATAAATATTTAATTCCATAAAGACAAATTTCCCTTTGCCAAAATCGATTAGCTTGTAGACCTTATTACAGGCCATGAGATGGTGTATCTTATGGATGGTTTTCTTGGATAATAAAACATCCTTATCACATCAGAAGACAAACATAAGACCTCTTTTGTTTCTTCTTCAAGAACCTTTTTCTATCGTGTCATGCAATTTGGGTTGAAAAACACTAGAGCCACTTATTAGTGAGAAATGGCCTACATATTCCATGATATCATCAATTAAAATGTAGATTACTATGTTGATGACCTCTTTGGTAAATCCAAGCATCTATGTAACCATCTTGTCACCCTTGAGATCCTTTTCGAGTGCCTTATCCACTTCTTCCTCCATCTTAATCATGCCAAGTGTGTATTTAGAGTTCTTCTTGGTAAAATCCTTCACTTCATCGTTTCTATCGGGGTATTGATGTTGACCAAAAAAAAAAGGTTAACCTTGAGATGCCACTCCTAACTTAAAGAATCTTCACAGTCTTCAAGGCCACATTCAATCTACTCATCTTTTCATCTCGCAACTCTCTCGATCATTTCGACCCTTTAATCATCTTCTTCATAAAGACGTAAAATATATATGAGATGAAACCTACAAGAAATGATTTGATGTTCTCAAGAAGTTTCTCCTATCCCTGCCTATGCTTACCCCTCCATGCGAGGGGGAGCCCTTCTATCTTTAAGTTTTTCATTTGACCATGCTCTAGGCACCATGTTGGCACTTTGCAATGAGAAAGGCGGGGAAGAAATTGGTTTATTACAATAGCTACACCCCTCATGATTATGAGACTCACTACACTCGAAGTTGAAAATATCTTTTACACTCTTTCTTTCACTACCTCCAAGATCCGTCACTATCTTCTTAATCATAAAAATTATTTCATCACTAGTTTTAACCTCCTAAAGTCCATGTATTCTAATCCCAACCATAGCAATCATGTCACACAATGGCTAATAATCATGACCTATTTTGACCTAGAGTTCATATCTCAAAAATAAATCAAGGATAAGGCTATAAAAATAAGCTAGCTAACATCCCTCTTTCTGATAATCACCTTTCTCAGGAACAATTTCTTGATGAGTCCATAAAAAACATCCAACATGAATTTTATCCTCTCAATATGAATCTCTTCTTTCATGGCTCTAAGTTTCAGAAAGGGGGAGGCGTTAGCATCATTATCATTCCTCCTTAGGAAACTCCTTTCCCTCTCACAAACAAGCTTAATTTTGAAAGAAATAACAATATGGATGAGTATGAAGCTTTATTCTTAGGTCTTGAAACTACCATCTTGATTTGCATTGAATTCCTTAATATCTACAAGGATTCTAAACTTATCATCAATCAATTCAAAGGTGTTTATCAATGTAAAAATGACATACTTCAAAATTATAAGGACTTTGTTAACTTCCTCCTTAAGGCATTTGAGTTTTATAACATTTATATCGTTCCTCATTCATCCAATCATTTTATAGATACTATGAAATATCTCACATCTCTCATCCCTTCAACAACGAAAGAATCTAACATTTATGTTGTTGTTCAAAGCGTCAAGATCAAGTATCTCACATTTGTGAACTCCTAATATTAACCATAATGAGACTAACCCTCATGATATTTGGTATTCTCAAATATTTTACTAACTATATCGATCCATAATCGTCTTCGACTTATCTAAAAATTGTAGGAGGTCCTTTCTTCAATGTTTTAATTGCTATTTTATCCTTAGTGACATACTCTACAAGTGTGGCTTTGACGATATAATTTTTCATTTCCTAAAGTCTTACAAATCCATTCGAGCTATCTAAGAAGTCCATGATGGTGTGTGGTGTCCATGTTAGAGATTTGGTGCTGCCAAGATTGTTCTTCAAATGACACTCCAATCTCATCTGGATTCCTAGTCAATCCTTAGAGCTAGATCAAGACATATTTCCTTTCTCACAATGGGGACTTGACCTTATTAGCCTCATCAATATGTGTTCTCCTCAAATCCATCATTTTATCATCATCGCTACCGATTATTACACTAAATATGTGGAATTGATTCCACTTGTATTAACCAAAGAGATAAAATTTTTATCATCACATCATTTTTTCTTCGGTGTTCCTAATAAAATTATCACGGATAACGATAAGTGCTTAAAAAATACCTCAAGAATATTTTTGGCTGAATTAATATCAATCTTAGCTTCTGTTCTTCATAATATCCTGAATTTAATGGTTAATATAAAGCCACTAACAAAACTCTTTACAACATCCTTGCCAAGCTTATTGATCATTTTTTTCAAATTGATATATTCACATTCCCTTCACTCTTTGGGATTATTAGAATAAACATCCCCACCGCTATGGGAATTAATTATTTCTCTCTCATCTACAGCTCCAAGGTTGTTCTTCCTCTTGAAGTGAAAATCCCATCCTTGGACATTTCTCTTCATGAATTCATCTCTAATGAAGATTATTGTCAAGAGCATCTAAAAAAATTCAATTTTTATATAAATGACACCTTCTTCTTCTTCTTCTTGAGCGCAACTAGGTTTACCAAGATTGCATCAAACGTGCTTATAAAAAATCACAAAGAAGGTGACTTTAAAATTAGTGACCTTGTCCTTAAATAAATTCAAAACATCATTACTCTAGAAAGGAGCCAACATGGAATGTTTTATCCCAACTAGATGGGACCTTACATTATCACACATAATTAAGGGTTTGGGGCCTTTTTTTTTTCTTCCCTAGATGGTAGATTGGAATTCAAACCTCTTAACACATTTAAATTATGGCATTTCTAATGTTAGCATACCTACCATTGTGAACTTAGTCATCCCATTGGTCATCCATCCATCATTAGCCATTTCCATATTTCATCGTAATGATATGGAATTATGTGGTCTATTGTCACTTTCCTATATATGACCTTGAATATGGGCACCATGGCTCTGCTCATAGCATATTCCTTATGGATAGGTTCTTCCTTCTTGGTGAGAAATCTATGATCATTACATCCATTACCCTCTTATTCACCTATTGGAACCATGTTAAGGGTCCATAGGTGTCACTTGTACATTCATTATCCACTCCTAAGTGGTCTACCTAGCTATCTCGCAAATCATCCCCATTAAAAATTCAAAAGTAAACAAACTGATCCCTTGAAGGATAGTTGTTCATAAAAGCATAAAAAATTTGAAGGAATACTATCATGCATATATTAACCCTTCCATCTATAAAAAACAAAATCCCAAAAAGTAAAAAACCATCAAATCAAAAAGTACTACACTCCATCAAAGGATGGTCACTCCCTTTTATATCATGGCGGGGAAGGATTTATGTATTGATCAATATTCTATCTAATCATTCCAAAAACATTAAAGCTTAAAAACAAGCATCCTAAGAAATCTTTTCACATTGACCATATTTCTCATTTATAACAAAATTTCCGCATTGATATATTTCCATCCCATTACCCAAAGCTGGGGCATAGACCTAGGAATACCCACCTATGGAGAACTTATCTTCTAGTGTAAAAATTACATCTAAACCCCTTATGTCATGTTGAGATTGGGTCTATAGGAATACCCATCATAATTTCCCTTCTAAATCTTAGGATCACTAACTAGGGATGGTTTTGTGTTAACACATGTTATTAGCTACAAGTGCATTGCTTTAAGTGGCTCCATTTTTATTTACCTCCAATCTAGTTTGAAGTATCATTTCCTTGTGCAATCCTTACTACGATTACTTGTCACTTCTCTCATTTCGGTCACCTTTCATTGAATTTACATCCTTTAATCTACATAAACTTATTAAATAAAATTAACTAACTATGTAGTGTGGGGATAGTTAATCTAAACTATGAATAGTTGTAATAAATATAGTAATCAAGAATGTTAATGATATAAAAACTATGTAAAATGAAATGCTAACCCTAATATGTAGAGAGTGAGGAAAGAACTCATCGATAATGAGATGTCTATTAGAGAGTGTCATAGAGGTGCTTGGAAATATTAGGAGCAGGAAAGGCGTAGAAGTGCCAAAAAGAGTGGATCGGGACCTGTAGAAGTGCCAAAAACAGTGGATCTGGCGTATTGGTGATTGGATCACCCAGAGGAGGGTAGGGACACCTACGGAAACTTTGGTCTACAATTTGGTCACCCTAGTCTTTGCGTAATCTCTCGAAACTAGTTTTTACAGGGTCAGAAGGTGGTTCAAAACCCTCATTATGTATCATATCAACTTTGTTGTTTTGCATTGAATGTCACCAATACGCCAAGATGAATGGAAGAACTTAAGGACCCCAAAACAAAAATCAAACCATAAAAATGAATAATGTATATGAAGGGATCACACTTACCTTATATACCACAATGGTGGAATTACTAATTAAGCGCTACACTACATCTCAAACCTGATGTAGTTCTATGTATAATTGTGTGTGAAGATGCCCTAGGTTTCTCTTGTGCCATTCACACTTTGTGAAGTAATGAGTAATAATTATGTGTAGAAAATGTAGTAGAATGTTTTCATCGAATAGAATAGAATTCCTCCCCTATGAAATGTGATGTAGATATCCTAGCCTTGTTCCTTGATGATGGAGATATGTTGATGCAAGTGATCTCCAATGTAATAGACAGATACAACTCTAGATGGAGTGATAGTAGTAAGTGATATTAGGTCCCTCATTCGGTATCTTAACTTTATATTTATAGGGTTATCTTGATCTAATTTCATAATTAACCCTGAAAATGCTTAACAAAAGAAAGATAAAGATGTCAAATGGCTAGAAAGAGTGTAAAAAAGTTGCAAGAAAGAGAAAAAGGAACAGGGTGCCCTTGGTGGGACTAAGGAACCGACGGGTGCCCCGATACTTTCTTGGGTGCCCCATTCGAGACTAAAATTATAGGGAATGACCGAAATAGACTGGTCATATGGGTACAAGAGGTCTCGTACTAAAAAATAAAATAAAATAAAATGGCTAAAAGATAGGTGTTAATTAGTACTTTATTCACTCAAGAATGTCTAAATAATAGTATGAAACTAGAATAAATAAATCTCTAAAGTACTTGATTTTTTGTCTACATTATTCCCCGCACTTTATGTTGATGAGTGGAAATCTCGACAACATAAATTAGATAGATATACGTACTTGATGTCTATTAAGTGTGTAGTAGAAATGAGTGAAGGTCTAGATAAAAGCATGGAATGATAGAAAAGATCAAGGATCATGGAAATTAAAGATGAAAAATGTACGAGAAAACATTATGAGAGTGAACCTAGGGTGGTACGTGTGTGTAGTTTCTACACTTTTTAATGTACATGCATGGTTAGTAAAGTGTGTGTTGTCACGAAGTGTTGTTTTTGAATTTTTTGTTATGATTACCCCTAATTTGACTACTTGTTTCTCATACGACTTGACCTATAAGGAGAAAGCGATCAGGTAGTCAAATATGTATGTATGTATGTGTAAAAACAAAATGTAAAAAAATGAATGTATATGTAAAATACACAAATAGAAAATGTAAATGTGTAAATAGAACATGTGCACCTAATCCATGTCGATAGAAAGAGTGTAGAAGGATATCCTATACTACAATTTTTTTGGGTGATCTCAAACCACTCTAGACAAATAAGTGTATGGAGAAAATGCTATGTGTCCTCTATGCTCTAATTTCTTCCCATATTATATGTGAAGATATCTTTGTATCATCCTAGTTTTTGGGTGATTCAACACCATAGGATGAATTAGTGTAGAGAGGAACACCCATTGTAACCTATGAGCCTCTAACAACTTCGCGAGAATGCTAAGGACACCATGTCCTATAGAATTCATTTTATATGGGGTTCGTAGACTTGTCTTAACACACTCACCGTATATAACTAAACCGAACCAAAGTGTATTATATTTTTGTAGTGTGTAAAAAAACTCCAAATGATGCCCACCTCTTTGGGGCACATGCAACATCACTAAAGGAGAATGCAGCCCTAAAAGAGACCAACTACATGTACTCTATAAATCTTCCCCTGTAGGGGAAGAGTATGCACTTGATAAAACCAAGGTGCGCACAAAAAGGATGGCTAGCCAAAACAAGTATTACTACAAAATCACATTCATGTATGAAGACAATCGTAAAGTATGCAGACAATTTAAAAACTATCAAACACAATATTTTAAACACAAAAGAACACAAGTAAGCCACACAAAGTGGGTCAAAAAAATGGGACATCACTCATGATGTCGTAAGACACGCAAGGCCATCATGGCCGCAAAAACAAGAATGTTTACACCCAAAACATAGGTAAAATCCCACATACACGAAGAAAATAAAGTAGACAAGTACAAATAAAGAAGTAGTCATGAAAACATGTAATCTTGCAAACCAATTTCTACACATGGAACACCCATTAACATGTTATAGAAATAATAAATATTTCAAAGCATGAGTTAAAAAGTAATGTGAAGTGTTAAGTATAAAAATAAACCATATAACGTGGAATAAACAAATGTGGATGCCGCATTAGAACCGGTCTAGGAAGGATAGAAGGCGGGAATCCATGCCACGTGTAAAGGATCTATATCTGTGATCACAGATGAAAAATTATGTGAATGCACATGTGTGGATGATATATAGATATGACATATAACTAAGCTAACTAGCATGTGTACTAAAGTGATCATGAACACGTAAATGTAAGCAAACATAAAAGAAACCATAGTATGTAGTATTTTGTGGATGGATGGAATGGAATGCAATATGGAGTGATAGGATCCATGTGCCCCCCAAGTGAATGGAAATGTATGAAGTGAGGATCATTTTTTTTCCCCCCTCAATAATCAAGAATGAATCGTCAATGAGATTGCATCATCAGGAAATGGTCGAGTAGTGTGTGTTGTGTTTAATGCGTTGTGAGGAATGTGTATGTGTAGTGATGATATGCGACCTAGCAATGATGTGTGTGTGAAAATTATAGCCGAAGCATATATCATGACCAAATGAATTCAAGAGTAATGATTTATCCTAAGAATATATCACTATAATATGAATGGATGAGAAATGATTTAAGCAAAGAATTGTATATCACTATAAAATGTAAGGAGGGTGTGGTGATGTAACCTAAGGTGTAGACCACTAGAAAATGATAAAATAGGTGAAAATTTATCCTAAAGTGTATGTCACCGGCCTAGGAATGTCACATGGTGATAGTTCGAATAATAAATTTGTAAGGTCAATTTGATTTCTAAACCCTCGGAAGATGAGTATAGATCGAGTAACTAAAGTGCATCATTAGGTAGTGAATTCAGCATGTAGAAAAAAATGTAGTATATGTAACAATGAAATATGACCATGTAATGAGTTGAATATTTAATATATGTGATGTTTAGAATGCAATTTAATATGTGTAGAATGTGTAAATTGTAGTGTATAAATTATCATGTAATGAATGTAGATAGCCTAGTAATGTAGTATGTAGGATGATATAATGCTAGACTCCTATGTGATGAATACTAGTGTGATGTATGATTTGTAAACACGTAAATGTGGAAATGTTGTAGAATATATGGAGTATGTTGCATAATGTGTGATAAGATGCAATGTGTAAGACCTATAATGTAATGTGTGGGTTTCATGTGTATTAATACCTCAACAGTAAAGTTTGAACCTAAGAACAAGAGTGTGTCATCGTGTAATTTTGTTAAAGTGTGTAATGAGTATGTGTATGCCTTGAGATTGATGTATGAGAATGTAAAATTTAGATATGCGTAGATGCTAAGATTAGGGGGGATGTGGGATGTTATGCCCCCCAAGTGTATGATAACGTGTGTACTATGTGATAAATGATGTATGAGGGTGATGAAGCATTATAAATTTCATTTAATTGATGATGTATAAGGAGCGTTAAAGTATTATAGATGTGTTTATGTATAGGTGGTGATGTAATGGAGGAATATGGTAATGTAAGATGAAACAAGGTTCTTTAAGGTAGAATACCCCTCAACAGTCATATAAACCATAAGAATACTAGTATTTCATCGGAAGGTAGGATGACAAGAGTCACCTATCGTAGACCAAGTTTGTGTTTAGTAGTGGAATCATTATCGGTAAAAGTAACAATAGGACCCTACAACCGTGGTGGAAATTGAAATGTGTCATGACCACTAGTAGGAGGATTAGTTTCTTTGATGAATGTGATTGGGTGGAGCTTAGACTTGAGAGGAGGACATATTTCATTGATTCTCAAGGGAGACTTATTAGGTTGACTTGGTAATGTAGTCGAAAAATAATATGAGTGGTTTGTGAACTAATTTTGAAAGGTGGTTCACTTTTTTGGCTTGGGGATACCATAGGTGATTGCTTAGGTGGATTTTAACTAATCAAAGGAGTAGCCTTAGGATCCCATGGGGTGTAACCTTCATAATAGAATGTTGTGTATTAAATAAAATAGTATCTTGACACTTAATACTTTGGATTATGTGATGCAAAGTATGGAAATCATTGTCATTATGTCCATTTATTTGATGATTATTGGAGTATGGATGATCTTGATATTTTGCTAACCAATAAAGAGAAAAGTAATGAGTGGTTTATAAGGTGATTAATTGGTGACTAAGGATATGAATAAGAATGTCATATGGCATAGTATTATGCTCAAATATGAGAGGCTTAGAAAATGGCATGTCTTGCGGTTTGGCTAGATAACATGTAGTGGTAAAAGATTTCATATGAGATGTAGAAGGAACACAAACATGCAATTGAGAAGCATCCTTAAGATGTTGAATTTCATATCTAAGAGATGTGATTGTGGATTCCATGACTACAAATTTATCTTGAAATAATGCATGTAAGGCTTGAATCAAGTCTAATAGGGGTTGAGTAGATGGATAATAACTAGGGTTTCTGATAAATGATCAAATATAAGATGTATTTTGTGCGGCAGAATATTGTCATTGAGATACATGGTGTCTAGATGTTTTTATTAAATAGCCTGGAAATTGTGATATCTCTTAAATAAATCAAATAAAGAAACTTGAGCAATTTTGGAGCCATGATAAATGGAAAATGAGGATCCTAAGCGTGAAAGTAGTCAAGTTCACCAAAATGATCAAATAAAAATTAACTATTTAGTCGGGGGTAGTTAATCTAAGCTATGAACAAATGTAATAAATATAGTAATCAAGAATTTAAATGATATAAAAACTATGTAAAAGGAAATGCTAACCCTAATATGTTAAAGAGAGTAAGGAATTAACTCCTCTCTGCTAACATATGCCTATTAGGAGTGTCTCAGAGGTGACTAGAAAAACCAGGAGTAGGAACAATTGTGCAAAATTCCCAAAAAGAGTGGATTTGGACTATTTCTCTAGACTAGAGTGCCTACTGGGGAGAACGGGGCACTTGCGGGTGCTTTGGTATACAATTTGAGAGCCATGGTGAATGAGAAAGCTCGAAACTAGATTTCATAGGGTCATAAGATGGTCTCGAAACCCTCTCTATGTGTTACATCAACTTCTTTGTTCTTCGTTGAATGTCGTCCATACTCCAAGGTGAATGAATGACTTGCAAGACCCCAAAAGAAGCCTCAAACCCTAAAAATTAATAATTCATATGAAAGGGTCGACTAACCTCACCTTCCAAAATGGTGGAGTTACTAAGCGAGTGTTGCACTACATCTCGAGACACAATGTAGTTCTATGTACAAGTGAGTGTGAACTTGCCCTAGGTTACACTTGTGTGAGTCACACTTTGTGAAGTAGTGAGCCATAGCTGTGTAAAAAATATATTAGAATGTGTACATGGAATATAATATAATACCTCCCTTTTGAATTTTGATGCATACATCATAGCCTTGTGCCTTGATGATGGAGTTATGTGGATGCAAGTAATCTCTAATGGAATATATGGATGCAACTCTAGATGGAGTGATAGTAGTAATCGATGCTAGGTCCCTCATTATGGTCTCATAACATTTTATTTATAGGGTCTTCTTGATATAATTTTATAATTAACCCCAAAAATTCTGACCATAAGAAAGATAAAGATGTAAAATGACTAGAAAATCCCAAAAATGGTGGGAAAGAGAAAAAAAGGACCAAGGTACACCTGGTAGGACAAGGGTGCTTGACGGGTGCCCTAGACAAGGCTAAAAAGATAGGGAATTACAAAATCAAAATAGGCTTGATGGTCCAAGAGGTTGGTAATGACACAATCTAATAAGATAGCAGAAATATGGGGGTTAATTATGTTGGTCCGAAAATCATTGCTTGGTCGAGATCTATGGATAGACGAGCCAACAAAGTGTGTAGGGCATAGCCCCTCTTTGAGTCAAAGCAAAGTGGCGGTTTATTGCTATTCTACCAGCAGGAATCTATGCAAGTCTCACAATATTCTGCCTTCGGGGGTTTGGGATCTCATCCCAGTAGGATGTTTCCGACTACGAAAAGAAAGGAATGAAAGAGAGGATGGAGAAAGATCAGATCCGAAGAAAGAAAAGAAATGAATTCCAAAGCAGAAAGGTCAGAGGGTTTATGTTTTGGGATTGGTAGTAAACAGAGCCAAACCTACTTGCATAAACGAGCAAAGCAATACTGATGAATAAATGACAATAAAATAGAAGTGGATCCAACAGAACAAGCATACAGATCTAACGTAAGAGAGATCCAATGCAAATAACACACGTATTCAGCACAAAGTCTAAATATTGTATTAATAATTCTTTCTGTTACAAAAAGCTCAAAGTCTTTTCTCCTCACTTCTATTTTTCATCTGAAAGATATCCACTCATGCACACCACAACAAGTATTGGGGTATTTATAGAAGGAGAGAAAGGAAGGCAAAAGGAGCGAACCACCTATTTACAAAGATCTTTACAAAATATCTACAAGGAGATACAAAATATCCTAAAGTCATGTTGGCTTTTGACTTGATGGATGACATCATCTCATGGTGCAACATGGATGATGTCATCATTTGTGCCAACATACTTCAGATATTTACAAAAAGAAAGTCGAAGAAGAGAGAGAAGAAGAAGAATCCACTATTCATCATCGTCATCCTGCGGCCGAAAGGGAGTAGCCTGCTTTTGTTGCTCAGGTGACGAGATGTGGAATTGAGTGTGGTATTCCATGAACTTGCTAATCATGGGCCCTAGTTGATCTTGGGAAGGATCCTTGTGTCGCTCACTGATCACCTTGCAAGTCTCCTAGGCCGACGGCCACAAAGTGCCGGTGATGAGGAATGCCGAGTATTATCTCAAAGTGGCGGGAGTGAGGTTGATTACAACCTCGCCCTTCTCATTTAGGACACACCTTGTGTCTTTATTATAGCACCGGCAAACCACCATCATGAATTCATTGTTAACGGTGCTGACTGGGATTCCCCCAGCAAAGTGCAGGGCACTGCCTATTAGCTTGTCCATCCACGAACTTCTTGTGACCTTTTGAGTCCTGACCCAAAATTCCTCCAAATCAATATGACCCAACTCTGAGTCTCTGATGTCCAGGTCACACTCGGCCTGGGAGTCAGGCATTCTGACCCTCTGATATTTATACTTCATTTCTTCCTCTGTGAGCTTGGCCTTGCCTTTGGATTTGGTAGGCCTCTTGCTTGATGTTGACATATGTTCTTCTGAGTTTAATTGCTGATCTGCAAGAATAAGACGTGAAACCCAATCGAAGAAAGCCGTGTCAGCTACTTGATTTTCCATTGAAATGCTTGACAGAAGAAAGAGTTAGTAATTTTGAGGCCTCGGGGCACATGGTGCATAGATATTGCAGATTGCAGAGCTAAATAGGTAAGGCGCACAGGAAAAGGGTGTTGCAAGGGAACAGGATGTGCCCATGGCGCATGTATCTTTCATGTTGCATAGAACTTTGGTGCGCCAAAGGCGCATATAGAGTTTGTGTAATATATGCTTTTGGTGCACTTAAGGGAACAGTGCGGCACATGGAGGGTGCAAAACATGATGTTGCTTATGATAAGGAAAGTGCTTGCACCTTTATAGCTTAGTACTTGGTGCATATGAAAGGGTTGTTACATGAATGTTGGATGTGCCAAAGGGCACAGGAATCTTTATGTTGCATCCAAGTTTGATGTGCGCTAAGAGCGTGGGTGCATGGAAGCATTTGCAGCAACAAGCGAGAGAAGTGCGCCATTGGCACGGCTTTTCATGATGTAACAGGGGTGACAGGTGTGACAAGGGCGCGACTATTTTTGATAATGCATGGTGTGCCAATGCGCCAAAGAGAAAAGAAAATGCGGGTTCCTTTTCAAGGCTTTAATTCTTTAGAGGGTTTCGCATATGGCTTAGTTCCTTCTGCAAGGCTCATTGAGGTGATGAAAAGGTTTAAACAAAGAGGTTTCAGACCATCACTTTTTTAGGACAGAGCTTCCTCTACTAGTAGATCTGGAAAGAGGAGGAAGAAAATATGGAAAAGATAGCAAGGGGGAAACACATGATTTTATTCTTTTCAATCCAAATCACCCACAAACAACCAAAAACCACAAACATGAAGCAGAAAGGAAAGAGGACCTCTTACCTAGATTTTATAATGAAGAAATGCATGAAAGGGGTCCACAAAGTGATTCAAAAGTGACGGGGCTAGTGCGCTGACAAGCTTAGAGAAAAATCACGTGTTTTGCATCGGTGACAATGACAGCGTAGATGCGCCTATATATAGGTGAGGCAGTAATAAATGCACCACCAAATTTTTAAAGGGGCACACCAAATGAGCTATCGACATGAGAAAACATGTGCCCTTTGGCACACCGAAAGACTTGTCAACATGAAGATATGTGCGCCTATGGCGCACCGGAAGTGGTGTTGACAGAGGAAAATGTGCACCTTTGGTGCACCAAAAAGAGGCGCAACAAATGATCTGTCGACAGGAAGGTGCATGCGCCTCGGTACACGTAGGGAAGCCTTAACAGGTAGAGGTGCACCAAAATGCCTGCTGACACAAGAAAACATGCGCCAAAGGTTTTAAAGGGGGCGCATCAAAAGTTGATGTTACATAGTCATTCTATGCGCCCGGCCAAAAAGACCAAAAAATGACTAAGTTTGAAAAACCAGATTTCCCGGGAAGGGATTTTGCAACATTCCGAATGCAAGGAGTCCCTAACGAGGGATCGGAACAAAATTTCGGTATGGTTATCTGTAAAATTTCCCTTGCCAATTTTATGGGATAACAGCTGGCTCTTTCTGGGGACTATCCCTGAGTAGACTCGGGGGTAGAGAATCCCAGATCTCATGTGCCTATCCATTGGGCTGGAGAGTCAAAAACAAGGGCGACCGGAGGGTGAACAAAAGGGAACACACAACAAACTGAAAGCAAACACACGACAAAAAAAAACACACACAACTAAAGCAAACTGTACAAAGAAGAGAGAAAGCTCTACTTCCTGAAGATTTTAGATGTTGCCCGCTATAGGGAAGTGGGAGTTCGGTTCCATCCAAATATGAGAGATAGAAACTATTCTCTCCGTTGAGCTGCTTGATCTTGAAAGGTCCTCTCCATAGGGAATCAAACTTTCCGTGCATGCCTTTTGGCTCTCTTCGCTTGTCCCACAGAAGGACGAGGTCCCCACCTGGAAATTTCTTTGCTTAGATTTTTTATCGAACAGTCTCTTGACTTGATTCTGATGCTTGGTGATCTTGTCAACCACTCTTACTCTCTTTTCTTCGAGCTCTGTCAGATACATGATCCTCTTCTCAAGAGAATTTTGGAAAGTTTCATCTTCAATAGCTCGTGCCAAGCGCAGAGCAGGGATTTCAGCAGAAATGGGAAGCTCGGCATCAGTGCCATATAACACTTGAAAAGGTGACATACCGAGAGATCTCTTAGGAGTAATGTGATTTGCCCGCAAAGCGTCATATAAGGACTTGTGCCACATTCGTTGATTCTCATCCACTAGTTTTCGTATGATGGTCACAAGTTTTATTCTTGGATTCCGCCTAACCATTACCCCGAGGGTAATAATCCGAGGCATGAGCCAAAGTTATCCCATATTCATAGCAAAAATAATAATTTCTCATGAGGATAAGTTAGAAGCATTATCAAGAACAATTTTGTTTGGGATGCCAAACCCGACAATGATGTTTTCTTGATGAAATTACAAACAACCTCGAAGTGGCATTCTTAACTTGTGTATGGCCTCCACCCATTTGGTGAAGTAATCTGTTGTCCAAGACATAACTATATCCGAAACTCGATTAAGGATTAAGTGCACCGATAAAATCAATTCCCCACTGCCTGAATGGTTCGTTGACAACAACCGGCCTGAGGGGAAAAGCAACCATCTTGGGCTTGCCGACGAACTGCTGGCAAGGTTCACATTTTGCTACCCAGGTGGCTGTATCTTGGAAAAGCATCGGCCAATAGTACCTGGCTCGGATGATCTTGTGTGCCATCACGGAGGAGGAGAAATGGCCTCCACAGGCTGAATCATGAAAACTCTCAAGTAACTTCACCTGCTGTGGCTTATCGACACATCGCAAGAAGACACCATCTATCCCGCGTTTGTATAAACCATCATCCCAGATGACATATTTGGCTGCCCTGAGCTTTATAGTGCGTTTCTCCTTTGTAGTCAGGTGAGCTGGACATTCGTCGTAGGTGAGGAAGAAAGCAATATCGGAATACCACTCATCACTGGTTGCAACAAATAGGACCAGAGGCAGAGAATGGGCTTTCTCCAACTGGCTTTGTGCTTCATTGGTACAATCATCCTTTTCCTCCGGACTTTCTGAATCTTTGTTTTCAGCTATAAGCTGACATAGGCCCTTGCCTCTTACCAGCTTGGTTGGTTTTATATCCAGGTCGTACTCCTGGACCTTAGCAATCCAATTTCCTCGCAAGCTTCCTAACTCCTGTTGAGTTAGAATTGATTTGACTGCCGTGTCAGGGACCAGCACCACTGTATGAGAATTTAGAATGTAATACCTGAAATTTTTTACTGCTTTGACAATGGCGAAGGCATGCTTTTCCAATTGAGACATTTTTAGTTCATGAGGCTTGAGGGGAGAGCTCATGAACGCAATCAGAGATTCAACATTCTCTCGAATTCTTTTGCATCAAGATGGTAGACACAGTATGCTCAGATGCATAACTATACATGATAAAGTCCTTGGAGAAATCGGGACATACCAGGACTGGTGCGTGAGCAACGGAAGCTTTTATTTCTTCAAATGACCTTTTTCCTTCCTCGCTCCACCGGAAAGTTGGTGACCCCTTCATCATGTCCAATATATGACGAGTCTTCTCAGCAAAGTTGGGAACAAAATGCCTGAGAAAGTTCACCTTTCCGAAGAAAGAATGAACGCCAGTCTTACTTGTAGGTAGAGTAAGGCTCTGAATAGCCTTGACTCTTTCGGCATCTATCTTCGTTCCTTCTTTGCTAACAACGTGCCCTAGCAACTTTCCTTCCGTGACTCCAAAAACAGACTTTTTCGGGTTCAGGGAAATCCCATGTTCTCGGCATCTGGCCAATACTTGCTCTAAATGATCACAATGATCATTTCATTTTTAGAGAACACAGTTAAGTCATCCAGATAAATGACAATGACTTTCCCCATCATACCTTTGAATGCCAGGTCCATGGCCCGCTGAAAAGTGGCGCCAGCATTGGTTAGGCCAAAAGGCATCCTGCTATAGGCAAATGTACCCCAGGGAGTAGTGAATGTTGTTTTAAATTGATCTTCAGGTGAAACTTCAATCTGATTGTAGCCTGAAAAACCATCAAGCATGGACAGCATTTCCGATCCAGTGACTGCTTGTAGAACTTGATCCATTATAGGAAGGGGGTAGTTGTCTTTCAAGGAAGCCTGATTTAGGTTTTGAAAATCTATGCATATGCATATTTCACCGTTCTTCTTGCACACTGGCACAATATTTGCTACCCAAGTACTGTGATGGATAGGAAAAATGATTCTCGCATCCAGCATTTTCTGAATTTCAGCCTGGATAGTACCTGAGATCTTAGGATTATAATGCCTCTGCTTCTGGCAAAAGGCTTTAACGTCTTCTTTCAATGGGATGTCATGTTGGACGTCCTTTGGCTTAAAAGACTTTAGATCGGCGTAGGACCATGCCAATACATCCATGTATTTCTTCAGCAGTTTGAAAAACTTCCACTTCTCTTCTGGCATGCAACATTTTCCAATGTTCACAAACTGCGGGTGTTCTATCGAACCTAAATTGACCAGTTTGGTTTCTGGGGATGAGTCAGGATCATCTCGCCTCTTCTTTTTCACAAAATAATCATGCCTATCGAACAGCCGCTCCCGAGAGAAACCAAGTCCTTTGGAATTTTATTTCCTTTGAGCTGACATATGCCGTCGTTCCCTTCGGATTCATTGTCACGATTGGTGGTGATTCACGACAAGTGGAAGTAGATCCTTCAAAATGTAATTCTTTTAAATTTTCCAATGCAATGAGTGAGATTATCATCGTTGCATGCTTGAGGCAAAAACCACCTCAATGGTGTATTTGTTTGTTTTCAAACACGGGTGAGGGAGCATGAGGGATCTTTGAAGCTTGACCCAATGAATCGGCCATATCATTTTGAGCTCTTGGAATGGATTCAATTGAAAAAGCATCAAAATATTCAATGTTGTCCCACACCACATTATGATAGTGCTGAGCCTCTCATTCTTCACTTGATATATCCTCCTAACTTGATTCATGACTAGATCTGCATCACCTTGTACTCTCGATTTTTTATCCCTCTCTCTCTCTTGCCTACATGCCGAGTAACAAAGATTCATACTCAGCAGTGTTATTCGTATTAAAAAAACTACAACTTGACAGAGAGAGGAATAATCTCCTCTTCGGGAGATATTAGCATGGCTCCAGCGCCACATCCAATGGTTACGCAACTGCCATCAAACTGTAAAGTCCAGATCTTATTAAGATCTTCTTCTTGGCGAGAACAACCATTTTGTCAGACTCGGTAGGCAAGAAATAGTTCCCCATCCCTGATGATTCGAAAATAATTTGAGCTTTGGGGTCCTCAGAGCTAGTAACCAAGTATTTCTTTTGTGATTTTGGCTCCAAAGTCTACATTACACCTTTGATGGGGATTCTAGCCTTAGACTAGTCCATATGAATTTCCCTACCAACTTCGCTGCAAAAAATTCTTCCCAGCAAAATTCGTAGGCTGGGCGTCGGCAAAGAACGAGGACGTTCATATTTACTCTCTTCTCTGGGAATGCCACAAATGCAAATTACGCATCTTTGATTTGACCAATCAACGGAACCTGCTTGGTTTCCAAGGAATAACATCTGCCAAAAGGCTTGGTAAGGGTGAGGCCCAAAGCATGGGCGACTTTTGCCAGCATGACATTATCAGAAGCTCCCGAACCAATTATGCAGTTACTCAATTTGTGACCATTGATTAGGAGGGAGAGATAGAAAGGCTCTATCTTGCCTGATGTAGATGTTGAAGCAACATTTATGTGGGATTCAGGAGGAGTGGAAAGGATTCCTTTTGGGGAAACCTAATTAGATATAACAGCTTGGCTTTGAATATACTTGGTCAATCTTACCAGCTGTTCGGGATTTGACTGGAGGTACTCGGCTTCAGACATTTGGATCTTGGTCTTTTTTGCATGGTCTATGATGTCAAATGCGGCCAAGGGTTGGGCCGGTGAAGGAATGAGTCCCTCACTTCGTGATGGTGGAGTAGGATTACTAGTCTTGATAGGAATATGAAAGGGCTGATTTAGAGGAGAGATGGGGGAAAGATCTCCTGTAAAAGACTTAACAGGGGGTTGAGTAGGAGAGGATTACCTCTTTTACCAATGGTTGGAGGCATGTTTGACACGGCCTTCTCCTTACGCACATGGGGTGATCTCCGCTTCTTTTCCTTGCAAGCGGGTAAAAACAACATATGATTGTCCGCTTGTATATCCCCAGGTAACCTCTTCTTCATCGATTCCTCCTCATCAAATTCCATATACCTGATAGTAGAGTCACTAGTCAGCTCACCGACGTCTTGATCATCTTCACCTTGAGACGTAGGTTCTTCATAATCTTGTTCCTCTTCTTCGATTTCGGCTAGAGCGTTGACCGGAGGAGCCTCAAGCGCCAACCGTGAAGCAGTTGTGGGTAAGCGTGGCCTTTGAGGAACATTGTTGGAAACAAAGTTCCTCCGTGGAATATCCCGGTATGAGGAACTGGGAGAAGCTTGGGCCAACTACTTCTTTAATGCAAGTAAGTCATTCACCATCTTTTGAAATATCGGATCAGATGAAGTAGTGGGAGAAGGGTCCAAAGATTTAGGCTTGGATGATTCCTTTTTCAATTCACCAGATATTATCAAATTATCTTCTATTCGAATGGCAGTGTTCTAGGCAAGAATTAAGGTAGCCACTTGCTCTTGTAGGAGTAAGAAACTTACTTTCGAGCTCATAGCGTTCACGAAGAAACACTTCTGATTTTCCGGTGTTGGAAGCATGGCAATGAGGGACATGGTTGATTAATGCATTGAACCTGGTGATAAAATCATGCATGGTCTCATTGGCCTCCTTCTTCAGGTGAGTGATCTGTGATAATAATGCAAATGCATCTTCGAAGGCTTGTACTTGTCTTCAAAAGCATCCCGCAAGGTGGCCTTTGGTAATAGATCCATGGCGGCAAAATCTGAAACCATTCATTGTAGGTCCTTGTAGAGTTTCGAGAAAAAGGTGAACCGACACATCTTCATGAGTTACATCCAAGAATCTTGCACGACATGATGAATGCAAATATGTGTGAATATCTACTTTGGTTTCCGCTCCTTGAATTTTTGAAAATTCTTTCGGTTTCGTGAGGGAGCGCGTGACAGGATGTGGTAATGCGAGAGGACCTATAGCATTTTCCCATGGCACCACCATCCTGGACAGCTGGAAAAAGAACGCGGGTGGGAGTGCGGTTCCACCGAGCAATAAAGCACCGCTGCAAAGGGGTGTAGAGGTGCTTAGGCTCTTCCGTGGGGTTGATCGATCATTTGAACTTAGTGATGAAAAGTGTGCCGGTGCTACACTGAAATTGTGCCTTTGAAGCCGATCGAAAGTAGGATCGACTTCTCCACGAGCTCACCTGCACACGTAAATGGCTCACCTGCCAGCATACCTTCCAGATCTGGAACGCTGTGGTGCAGATTTAAAATTTATTTTTGGTTGTACTTGCTGATTTTCTGGCTTTTCTGACAAAAACCAGCAGCATGTACTTTTCTAAATATTTAAAAACTATCCTCTTCTAAAAACCGATTGCGGTTAATGACAAATAACAGTGAGGATAAAATGACAGTGAAGATTAGCAAGCTGATTTTCAGATCTAAATTTGACCTTTTCAAAGAGTTAGAAATTTTTGATAAACAGTCAAAAACTTAGATCTACGGCAAAATACAGGTCTTTATAAAAACTCAGCGAACTAAAAATCTTCAGCTAGGCCAGATCTATGGATCTCAGAAGAAAATTTTCAATTCGGAGCATCTTTGCAAAATTTTGGATTTTAAACAAAAAGTTCAAGTTTGTAAATAGGTAGTGATTTTTCTAATTTCTCGATTTTCTATCCTACCACCATCATAGATCTGATAGATCTGTTCGTTCCCCAGTGAGTCGCCAAAAACTGTTGGTCTGAAAATTTGTCACTTGGGCAGATCTATGGATAGACGAGCCAACAGTGTGTAGGGCATAGCCCCTCTTTGAGTTAGCAAAGTGAAACTGGTTTATTGCTATTCTACCAGTAGGAATCTGTGCAAGTCTCACAATATTCTGCCTTCGGGGGTTTGGAATCTCATCCCAGTAGGATGTTTCTGACTACGAAAAGAAAGGAATGAAAGAGAGGATGGAGAAAGATCAGATCCGAAGAAAGAAAAGAAATGAATTCCAAAGAAAGGTCGGAGGGTTTATGTTTTGGGATTGGTAAGTGAGCCAAACCTACTTGCATAAACGAGCAAAGCAATACGATGAATAAATGACAATAAAATAGAAGTGGATCCAACTGAACAAGCATACAGATCTAACGTAAGAGAGATCTAATGCAAATAACACACGTATTCAACACAAAGTCTAAATATTGTATTAATAATTCTTTCTGTTACAAAAAGCTCAAAGTCTTTTCTCCTCACTTCTATTTTTCATCTGAAAGATATCCACTCATGCACACCACAACAAGTATTGGGGTATTTATAGAAGGAGAGAAAGGAAGGCAAAAGGAGCAAACCACCTATTTACAAAGATCTTTACAAAATATCTACAAGGAGATACAAAATATCCTAAAGTCATGTTGACTTTTGACAACTTGATGGATAACATCATCTCATGGTGCAACATGGATGATGTCATCATTTGTGCCAACATACTTCAGATATTTACAAAAAGAAAGTTGAAGAAGAGAGAGAAGAAGAAGAATCCACTATTCATCATCGTCATCCTGCGGCCGAAAGGGAGTAGCCTGCTTTTGCTGCTCAGGTGATGAGATGTGGAATTGAGCGTGGTATTCCATGAACTTGCTGATCATGGGCCCTAGTTGATCACGGGAAGGATCCTTGTGTCGCTCATTGATCACCTCGCAAGTCTCCTTGGCCGACGGCCACAAAGTGCGGTGATGAGGAATGCGAGTATTATCTCAAAGTGGCGGGCAGTGAGGTTGATTACGACCTCGCCCTTCTCATTTATGACACACCTTGTGTCTTTATTATAGCACTGAGCAAACCACCATCATGAATTCATTGTTAACAAGCGACCGGGATTCCCCCAGCAAAGTGCAGGGCACTGCCTATTAGCTTGTCCATCCACGGACTTCTTGTGACCTTCTGAGTCCTGACCCAGAATTCCTCCAAATCAATATGACCCAACTCTGAGTCTCTGATGTCCAGGTCACACTCGGCCTGGGAGTCGGGCATTCTGACCCTCTGATATTTATACTTCATTTCTTCCTCTGTGAGCTTGGCCTTGCCTTTGGATTTGGTAGGCCTCTTGCTTGATGTTGACATATGTTCTTCTGAGTTTAATTGCTGATCTGCAAGAATAAGACGTGAAACCCAATCGAAGAAAGCCGTGTCAGCTGCTTGATTTTCCATTGAAATGCTGACAGAAGAAAGAGTTAGCAATTTTGAGGCCTCGGGGCGCATGGCGCACAGATATTGCAGATTGCAGAGCTAAATAGGTAAGGCGCACAGGAAAAGGGTGTTGCAAGGGAACAGGATGCGCCCGTGGCGCATGTATCTTTCATGTTGCATAGAACTTTGGTGTGCCAAAGGTGCATATAGAGTTTGTGTAATATATGCTTTTGGCGTGCTTAAGGGAACTTGGTGCGGCGCATGGAGGGTCTGCACAACATGATGTTGCTGCGATAAGGAATGCGCCTGCGCCTTTATAGCTTAGTACTTGGCACATATGAAAGGGCTGTTACATGAATGTTGGATGCGCCAAAGGGCGCAGGAATCTTTATGTTGCATCCAAGTTTGATGCGCAAGGGGGCGCATGGGAAGGATTTATAGCAACCGAGATAAGTGTGCCATTGGCGCGGCTTTTCATGATGTAACGGGGGCGACAGGTGCACCAAGGGTGTGACTATTTTTGATAATGCATGGTGTGCCAATGCGCCAAAGAGAAAAGAAAATGTGGGTTCCTTTTCAAGGCTTTAATTCTTCAGAGGGTTTCCGCATATGGCTTAGTTCCTTCTGCAAGGTTCATTGAGGTGATGAATAGGTTTAAACAAAGAGGTTTCAGACCATCACTTTTTTAGGACAGAGCTTCCTCTACCAGCAGATCTGGAAAGAGGAGGAATAAAATATGGAAAAGACAGCAAGGGGGGGGAACACATGATTTTATTCTTTTCAATCCAAATCACCCACAAACAACCAAAAACCACAAACACGAAGCAGAAAGGAAAGAGGACCTCTTACCCGGATTTTATAATGAAGAAATGCACGAAAGGGGTCCACAAAGTGATTCGAAAGCGACGGGGCTGGTGCGCTGACAAGCTCAGAAAAAAATCACGTGTTTTGCATCGGTGACAATGACAGCGCAGACGCGCCTATATATAGGCGAGGCAGCAATAAATGTGCCACCAAATTTTTAAAGGGCGCACCAAATGAGCTGTCGACATGAGAAAACATGTGCCCTTTGGCACACCAAAAGACTTGTCAACATGAAGATATGTGCACCTATGGCACACCGGAAGTGGTGTTGACAGAGGAAAATGTGTGCCTTTGGCGCACCAAAAAGAGGCGCAACAAATGATATGTCGACAGGAAGGCGCATGCGCCTCGGCACACGCAGGGAAGCCTTAACAGGCAGAGGCACACCAAAATGCCTGCTGACACAAGAAAACATGCACCAAAGGTTTTAAAGGGGGTGCATCAAAAGTTGATGTTGCATAGTCATTCTATGCGCCCGGCCAAAAAGACCAAAAACGACTAAGTTCGAAAAACCAGATTTCCCGGGAAGGGATTTTGCAACGTTCCGAACGCAAGGAGTCCCTAACGAGGGATCGGAACAAAATTTCGGTATGGTTATCTATAAAATTGCCCTTGCCAATTTTATGAGATAACAAATTAGTAGTTTCTTCAATTAAGAAAAATCTAAATAGTAGTTTAAAACTAGGATACATAAATGTCAAAGCTTCTTGATTTTTGAAAACACCAACATATTATCCCTAATCTAAATCATGTCATTTACACCCATACTTGATCCTAATTTCACTCACTAATAACCATTTATCCATAACATAATCATGTTATCATCCATGTATGCATAATTCCCATTACAATTATGTTCATAACGTATTCTCACTCTTTCATAACAAAAATCCATAAACCATAAATCATCACATCTAAATTTAATCCACATTAAACCATCCACATCTAAAAACATGTGCATCTAATTAAAATAAAAATCCATGATAAGGTCATCATCAATGAGATACCATCATGAACATAATAATCAAACTTCTACATCTACATCTAATATCAACATCATCAAAATAATAAAAACATACGCAGTAACACATCATAATTCATACTACTATTTAGAAGGTTGTTGACTTAAGAAAGTACTAATTAACCGCTATGTTTTGGCCATTTCATTTTATTTTATTTTGTTAGTAAAAACCTTTTGTACCCATATGCCCAGTCTATTTCAGTCGTTCCCTATAATTTTAGCCTCTACTGGGGCACCCGGGCTAGTACTAGGGTGCCCATCGGTTCCCTCGGTCCCACCGGAGAGGTACCTGTTCCTTTTTCTATTTCCCACAACTTTTTGGGGCTCTTTCTAGCCATTTGACATCTTTATATTTCTTCTTGTCATCTTTTTCAGGGTTATTTATGAAATTAGATCAAGGGAACCCTATAAATATAAAGTTATGATACCAAAATGAGGGACATAATATCACTTACTACTCTCACTCCATCGAGAGTTGCATCCATCTATTACATTGGAGATCACTTGCATACAAATATCTCCATCATCAAGGCACAAGGCCAGGATATATGCATTACACTTCATAGGGGAAGAATTATATTCTATTCGATGCACACATTCTACTACATTTTCTACACATAATTATTGTTTATTACTTCACAAAGTGCTAATGAGATAAGAGAAACCTAGGGCATGTTCACACAAAATTGTACATAGAAATACATTAGGTTTGAGATGTCGTGTATCACTCAATTAGTAATTATACCATTGTTGTAGCTAAGGTAAGTGTTACCCCTTCATATGCATTATTCATTTTTATGGTTTGATGTTTGTTTTGGGGTCTTATAGGTATTTCATTCATCTTGGAGTATTGGTGACATTCAATGTAGAACAACAAAGTTGATAGTACACATAACGAGGGTTTTGAAACACCTTCGACCTGTAAAAACTAGTTTCGTAGCTTACACACAAACTAGGGCAACCAAATTATAGACGAGTGCTGGAGGTGCCCTAGTCCTCCTCTAGATGCCCCAGTCCGAGATCCACTCTTTTGGCACTTCTACACGGTATTTCCTACTCCTGATTTTTCTAGCCACATCTATGACACTCTCTGATAGACATCTACTATCAGAAGAGTTGTTTTCTCACTCTCTTTTACATATTAGGGTTAGCATTTCCTTTTACATAGTTTTTTTATCCCATTAACATTCTTGATTACTGGATTTATTACAACTGTTCATAGCTTAGATCAACTAACCCCACACTACATAGTTAATTTTAGTTAATAAGTTGATGTAATTTAAAGGAACTGAATTTAATGAAAGGTGACAAAAATGAGAGAAATGAAAAGTAATCATAGTAAGGATCACACGAGGAAATGATACCTCAAACCAGATTGGATGTAAATAAAAAATGGAGCCACTTAAAGAAATGCACTTGTAGCCAATAACAGGTGTTAACACAAAACCATCCCTAGTTAGTGATCCTAAGATTCAAAAGGGAAATTATGATGGGTGTTCCTATAGACCCAATCTCAACATGACATAAGGGGTTTAGATGTAATTTGTACATTATAAGATAGGTTCTCCATAGGTGGGTATTCCTAGGTCTATTCCCAGGCTTTGGGTAATGGGATGGAAACATATCAATGCAAAAAGTTTGTTATAAATGAGAAATATGGTCAATGCAAAAATATTTCTTAGGATGTTTGTTTTTTAAGTTTTAATGTTTTTGTGTGATTAGATAGAATATTGATCAATACATAAAGCCTTCACTACCATGATATAAAAGGGAGCGGCCATCTTTTGATTGAGTGTAGTAATTTTTGATTTGATGCTTTTTTAATTTTTGGGATTTTGTTATTTATAGATGGAAGGGTTAATATATGCATGATCGTTGTATTTTGAGGAATAATTCTATTCCTTCAATTTTTTTATGCTTTTATGAACAACTATCCTTCAAGGATCAGTTTGTTTGCTTTTGAATTTTATATCGGGAGGATCTCTAGATAGCTAGGTAGTACGACTAAGGAGCGGATAATGAATGTACAAGTGACACCTATGGACCCTTAGTGTGGTTCCAATAGGTGAATTAGAGGGTAATAGATGTAATGATTATATATTTCTCACCAAGAGGGAATAACCTACCCATAGGGAGTATGCTATGAGAAGAACCATGGTGCTCGATTCAAGGTCATGTATAGGAAAGTGATGGCATACTAAATAATTCCTTATCATTACGATGAAATATGAAAAATTCTAATGATCGATGGATGAACAATGAGATGACTAAGTTCATAATGGTAGGTATGCTAATAGTAGAAAGGTTATAAGTGCAATGTGTTAAGAGGGTCCATTTCGGGTTTACCATATAGGAAGTAAAACCATAGGACCTAAACCCTTAATTATGTGTGATAATGTAAGGTCCAATCTAGTTGGGATAAAACTTTCAATGTTGGCTCCTTTCTAGAGTAGTGACGTTCTAAATTTATTTAAGGACAACGTCACTAATTTTAAAGTCACCTTCTTTGTGATGTTTTTATAAGCACGTTTTATGCAATCTTGGTAGACCTGATCGTGCTCAAGAAGAAGAAGGTGTCATTTATATAACAACTAAACTTGTGCTAGACACTCTTGATGATAATATTCATTAGAGATGAATTCATGAAGAGAAACACACATCATACATCATATTTATCACGAGTCCAAAATAAATCGATACATCATATTTCGTAGACCTTTAAGGCTCTTTTTTTAATTTAGATACATTGTCAAAATCAGTAAACTATAGGTCATACAATCTCAAGCCCTCCCCTTATGAGGCATGTTCCTAGATCAATCCCAAAGCCTCATCACCTCCATCATGGTCTGCAACTCATAGTGGCTACACCACGCTTGTAGTACTCCCATATAGTGTTGTGTCACCTCCTCCTATGCACCTTGCCGCTAAGTACTCTCCATATCTCAATTTCCACGACATTTTATGCCTAAAAATATTATTATAATATATTTCTTCTACTCCAAATGTCATGTAATATCTCAATGGAACAATGCGAGAGAGTAATCTATCAACCACCAAGTCATATTTTTGGAGCTCCACTACCCTGATTTTGTTGTAAGGATTGATGCATGATCTACGAATCTAGATCTATAATCCTCCCTCTGTCTCTTGTACCGATCCCTCTACTCCATCATCTAATCTCTCTCTTGTCAAATCCCAAGGCCTCCTTAGTAGCTACGGGGTTCATTTTAAGAATCATCTTGTAAAATAGAGGTTAAAAATCACCAAATAATATACATGGAACACCTTTCACATAAAATAATTTTTTCCAATTTTTAAGAACTAATTTTTAAAGCGCTATTATTTGAGCGTAGAGTGACCATACCAAGGGATTTTTTTGCACATGTAGGAAAATAGATATCTGGTCATTATTAAAGCATACTTGACATGTGACAACAACCCTTATTGTCACTCGTCAAGTAAACTTTGTTGATGCATGAGAACATCACTTGCTATTACACATCAGCAAAGCTTGGTGATGCACAAAAAGAAGGGTTGTTATCGTGCGTCAACAAGATTTATTGAAGTGCAACAACAATACTTGCTACTTTGTTCATGTGTAATAACAAGAATTTCTACTTTGTTGAAGTGTGACAATAACCCTTGTGGTCATACATCAATGAATATTTTTATGCATGAAAACAAGGGTTAATATCATGCTTCAATAAGTTTTATTGATGCATGACACCAAGACTTGTTAACACCCATCAATAAAGATTGTTGATGCACAACATTAACCCTTGTTTTCACGTGTAAGTAAGCTTTGTTAATGTGTGACAACAACACTTGTTGTCATGCATCGGTGAAGCTGTTGATGCGACAATAATTGTTATTGTGCGTCAACAAACTTTATTGACACGTGACAACATCACTTGATTTCATGCATCAATGAAGCTTCGACGTAGCATGTAAAGAAATAATTTTTGTTTCACGTCAACAAGCTTCACTAATGCACGACGATAAGTGCTGCTTTCACATGTCAACAAATCCCATCAAGCATGACAACAAGGTTTTATGTCATGTGTTTAAGGCTTGAGAACCCTAATTTTTTCCTATAAATACCCTATCGCCCCTCATTTTCATATTTACACTTCTGGCTCCTGAATTTTCACATTTACAGGAATCAAGATCAGTACAATCAAGCTACTCTAGTCAAGCACAAGTACAATCAAGCTTCTCTAATCAAGCTCAAGTACAATGACAACTACAAGTGCAGCCCAAGCTCAAGACCAAGATCAATCAGAAAATCCAGTCAACCCACAAGCCCTATCCAAGGAAAGATATCGTAAAGGAAATTGTTGTGCCCCACATTCAAATAGTTTTACAACCTGAATATAGAATACAAGTATTTAATTGATGCATGTGATTTTGATGGGCTCGTTAAGATGCCCCAGTTTGAAATTGATCATGACATTCTAAATTACCTTCTCTCCTTGTACAATACAAAAGACGCTATTTTTTTATTGATACTTTGGATGAAAGTCATATGTTTCAATTCGGTGACAATCCAGATGATATCCATTGGTTGACAAACCTTCCATATGAAAATTATCCCATAGTAATAATGAAATAAACCCTCATCGAAAATGATAAGAAGTACCTCAAATCTACTTTTGGTTTCCATGTTGATTGTATGTGTAATCTGTTTTCAATTTTCATTTGATATTTTTAGTTTTTATTTTGATACAATTCAAATTCATATTAATTCCAATGATTTTTGCATCGATGTCAATAAATCAAGATGAGGTGTGGATATGCAAGGAATTGCACACCACTTTCCTACTTCGTAATTTATTTCTTTTAAGCCAAAATTATTTTACGTGGTCAACGGATATATAGCAAACTTGGTTATGTGCATACATTCTTGCAACTATTGGAAATCTAAAATTTTATTGGTGTACCTTTTTATCCAATGAAAAAAATGACATTACAAATGCATCGCTTTAAAAAACAAGTTATTCACTTACCAAGCTATCTCGTTGGCATTTATTACGAGGCTATTTTTAATTTAAAATACAAACCAATTCCTACTTGCATGGACGAGACAATGAAGAATTTGTCAATTCCATTTCAAGAACAATAGGTATAAATTTTATATTTCGACATTAGACTTTAGTATGGTTATTGTCTTGATTATGTACTTCTGATTGAATCTTTATGCAGTACTAACATTATGTTCTTCTGGAATCTGATTAAATATTGACCATTTATAGAGAATATTTTTGGAGGCCCTTCCATGAAAAAAAGTGACATAAAGACGAAGAGGTGGACAACATGTTGAGGCATTGGAAGATTCACAATCTAAAATGGAAGTTCACTCATTTCGGAACCACTAAGAATTTGAATTATTTAAACACCAAAGACGTAATACCCTAACATTTACTATTTAAAAATTTCCATTTTATATTTTCAATTTACCATTTACCATATTGAATTGACATGCAATCGATTATTGCTACACTTGCGGGGACTTTAAATAATAAGCTTGCTTCTCAAAGTCAATTGTCTTCACTAAGCGATTCAATTCGGTGGCATATAATTGTCTCTTCTCAACACCCTACTCAACAATCCCAACCACACATAACTCAAACACAACCAATTACTACTCCAACATGGCCACCTCAAGTACCATGATAGGTTACCCCTCAACAACAAGGTATGATTTTATTTCTTTAGTACAAGTTTTTAAAAATTTCATATAATTTCGTAGTTTTTACATAGTTTAATAGTTTTTCATATGATTTAGTAATGATTTTGTTGATTTTTCTTAGAATTTTTAGTACATTGTAGTCCTTCACCATATGTCTAAACAGAGATATGGCCACCTCCTCCACCATTACGATTTAAAATGCCAACTAGAGGTTCAAAAAAATACAACATTGGTAAACACATGCCATTTCTTCTAGCCTATAGTCAGACACTAAACATTGCCTCCTCATTTCAATTTCAAACCCTCTCTCTAGGTGTTTTTCCCAACGCAATGGGAATATCAATTTTAAGTAATATTAATGGAGATGAATATTACTTGGGCTTTGATAGCAATGACCGAACATGATTTTTAAATACATGTGAGATGATTCAAGGCTAGCAGGTATGCTTCTATTTCAACATAACTTATTCAACTTTCATTACATTTCACTTACAATTTCAATATTTGAATATTGATTTTTATTATTCGCAAATAGGATCATGCCATCCAAAGGAAAAAAAAGGTAGTAGTCGATGATCAACTCGAAATCCCCCATACCTCTCGAGTGACATCATCTTATTTAGATATAGATGGTGAACAATTGTTACCATTTCATTTAGAGAACTTGATTGGTTACGATTGTCAATCCCATATCCAAGAGTTTATTGTACCTCATATTAGTCAGCTCATAGAATGGGAGAGAAGGGAAAAAGTACTAATCAATGAGATAATAATTCATTTTGAAAATTATTGGCAAAGGGACAATTTATACACTGCAGTCCAAAATCAACTTACAAAGATGGATTCCTTACTTACCCAAGTAAGAAGTGGGATTATCACATATAACAACAATTATAAAGATGATATTTTAGGTATAGCATTAAAAAAATTAGAAAATATCAATACTGAAGGCCAGGTATATTTTTTAAAAATGGTATAAGAACAAAGATCAAGTGGAAATTGTAAATTCCCAGAGAGATAGAGTGGTCGTAAGCATTATCATTTTGAAAGAATATTTTTTTTAATTTGAAATTTTTTTATTTTAGTAATATGTTTTATTGAGCTTACTTTTTATTTGTAGTTGAAATTTGAAAATTTGAAGATTCAAGTAAAGGTGTTCCAAGTTCGATTGGAAACCACGAAGAATAGTTTACCATAACAAAGAATGTGAAATAAAATAGTGTTTTATTTAACAAAGAAAACAATACACTAAACTGGATAATTAAAGAGAATGGCTTGGACCCTTGAAATGTTAAATTTAAAAATTTGAAATAATTTATAATCTGGATTTGAAATTTGAAACTTGAATGTAATGGTGTTTGAAAATTTGAAAAACTTTATAATCTAGATTTTTTATATCTTGTTATATATTATATATAGAATTTCTAGATTGTATATGGTGTTTATGTTTGATTTGAATGTGATGGCGTTATGATAATGGTTAATTATTTGTTTTAATAAAATTTGGAATGTGGTATGACAAAGACATCTTAATACTAATAGAGTTAAATATTCTTCTCTCTACTTGTAAAATTCAAACTCTGTATTAGGTTTCTTCAAATTTAAACCTTCTCAGAATCTTCTCTCTACTTGTAATGATGATTGCATTATCTATGGACGATGACATTAGAATATATATGGATTATGATGAATTGTATATGGACGTATATTTATCTTTAAACATGATCATGGAATCTAGATGATGATAATGGATAATTATTTTAATACAATTTGGAATGTGGTATGACATAGACATTTAAACCCTCTCAAAATATTCTTCCCTTTACTCGTAATGATATGATGGAATTAGAATGGATATAGATGATGATTACTGATGATAATGGATTATTTTTTAAGAAAAATTTGTATGTGTTAGGATAGAGACATCTTTTCTATACTTGTAAAAGTCTAACTTTGTATCGAGGTTTTTACACATTTAAAAATTCTCAAAATCTTCTTCCCTATACTTGTAATGAATCAATGACATGATGACATTGGATGTGGATGATGACATTAAAATAGATATGGATGATGATGAATTTTGTGGAATTAGATTGAGTTTCAAGCATGATCATGGATGATGATAATGGATAATTATTTTAAGAATAATTAGAGTGTGTTAGGAGTCTAGGAAAAATACATCTTCTCTCTACTTGTAATGAACTCTTCATCATATTTCTACACATTTAAACCTTCTCAAAATATTCTTCTCTATACTTGTGATGAAAAAATGATATGATGACATTAGATGTGGATGATGACATCAAAATAAATATGGATTATGATGAATTATGTGGACATATATTTATCTTCAAGAATGATCATGGATGATGATAATGGATAATTATTTTAATAATATTTGGAATCTCTTAGGACAGATACATCTTAATATAGTAAAATATTCTTCCCTCTACTTGTAAAATTAGAACTCAGTATCAGGTTTCTTCGCATTTAAATCTTCTAATAATCTTCTTCTCTCTACTTGCAATGAATCAATGATATGATGACATTAAAATAGATATGGGTGATGATGAATTATATGTGGATGTAGATTTTGCTTAAAGCATGATCATGGATGTTGATAATGGATAATTTTTTTAAGAAAATTTGGAATGTGTTATGAGAGAAACATCTTACTATGAAACCATCTTACTCTTTCTACTTGTAAAAATCGAATGTGTGATTTTATCCCACAAATTTTAAACACTTTATCAATACATTTTACAAATACAAAAATGAATTAAACATAATTGTAAAATATGAATAAATGTCATATGATAGGGTTTAATTTAAATCTTGTCTTTTAGATGGATGTTACAAAGAATAGGGAAGGAAAATGAGAAATCATCCTTCGTAGCATGCTAGAAGATCTTCAATTGTAGAGTGTGATGAAACACTAATTCTAGTCTCATTGTTGGGAACAATTGTAATTGTAGTTCTATTATTTACACCTATTCTTTTGGAAAGGGAATTCTAATGCATAATTTCTCTTGTCAAAAGGAAATGTTGTTTCCATGGAGTAGTGAGAAACATAACACCTCATGTAACTTGTCACATTTTTATCAAATTTGTTTCTCAGTTTTAATTTTATAAAGGATAAAGCACTTAAAACCATTTTCCCTCCATAGACCCCATAATCATTGTTTGGCATAACTCATATAATCTAAAATAATCACTGATGTATTCTTGTAAGATAGTAATTTGATAGATTCCTCTCTAGAGCCTTGTAATAACACCACTCTCAGAAGGTTCATCTACATTTTTATAGTGGTTCCTCATTGTTTTTGAAAAAATTGTTGATTGAGACTTTAATAAATGAACATTCAAGTATACCTTTGATTTCCATACCCTTGACCTCTGAAGTATTTGTGAAATATTCCATTATTATATCCATGGATTTATGGAAATTATTTCTTACAAAGTATTCATGAGCACCTTCATTATTCCAAAAATTAGGATTGATCACACCCATTTCTTCAAGAATTCTATCATTGGAGAAACATTATCTAATTTACGATGATAAGGATTAGAATTTTTTAAGCTTTATTCTTATTTCAAGTGTATGCAGACTCGAGAGATTGTGTCACATGAACATCTTCTCTTTCGATCCTGTAATATATTGAATTTTTACAAAATGTGTAGTGGTATGTTCCATTAACATTCATGTAGAGTGTAATGCCTGTTTATAAAAAAAAAAAAAATAAAAGAACTAATTTTTTTGAAAAAAAAGCCGTGATAGTGGGGTGAAATTTTAGGGAAAGTTTGAGGTGGACTGTTCCATAATTTTGGTTTTGTGTAGAGAGAGAAAGTGCAGCTACCGCCGCCATGGGAGGAAGCTCGGTCAGCCTTGCCGCAAATGCCTGAAAGAAAGGTGGTTTGCAGTTCGTTTTACACAAATCAATGTGCACTTTGGGCATTTTCTTGTTTTCTTTCATAGAGATGCCTTACCAAATGTCATCCCATGGATTGCCATGTTTTCCTTTGCGGCATGTGTCAGCATCCTTTTAGTCTGCATCAAAAAATGAGTTCTGGGATCCGCGTGGATAGGTTCCAAAACATGAACTAGAGAGATGTTTTCGTGATTTATTGTCACAAATTTCTTTAGAGGCCCCACTTCTTTGTTTATTCAAATGATAGAATGAGCCAGCTCCTCATGGGCTTAGAGGGTGGAGGTTTGTAGAAGGTGTGGTTTCCTCATGTGATCACACTATTTCCCCTTGAAACAAACAAATCTCCAAACTGTGTAAAACTAGGAGCTTCGAATTTGGGCATGTGAACCATTTGACTAAATGCATGGAAGGAATGTAGTTTCAGGACTCGCAATGATAGCAGGATAAGTAAAAATGGGTTTTTAAGAAGGTGCTATCTTGTTTGATAGAATGCCTCAAAGAAATGTTGTCTCATGGAATGCCATGATGGCAGCATATGCACAAAATGGATGAATAGAAAAGACACATGAACTGTTTGACAGAATGCCTCAAAGAAATGCAGTCTCATGGAGCGCCATGATTTGTAGGATCTACACAAAATGGGTATGTTAGACATGGATGCAAAATGTGAAAGCTTTGACAGAGCACATTAACTGTTTGTAAAATACCCCAGAGAGATGTTTTATCATGGACAACATGATTTGCAGAGTATGCACAACCATTGTGTAGACACCAAATTTGTGTCTTACGACACCCTGTGCCCCGCATCTCATTTCGCAACCTAACCTCATCACCTAAACCTTACACAATTATTTATTAATTACCTTATAATTAATAAATCCACATCGCCATACCTGCCACCTCATTTCGCCACCTCATCATGACCTAGTCTTAACCCTAAACTAACCTAATTAAGACCTATAACTTGGTCCAAATCCACACCCATGACTAATTACTCCTCACCCGCACCTAAAACCAACCTCATAATGACTTGACCAAGCCCGCCACTAATCCCTCGGGAGAAAAGGAGGGAAAGCTAGCTATTTTACCAAAAATAGCCCGCTTTGACCTGACCGATACCGGTTCCTACTCGATCGCTGTCGGTTGCGTAACCGCCATCGGTTCCCTGTAAATGACCACTTCCAACCAAAAACAAAGGATCAGATTTTCATTTGATCGAGAAGAGGAGAAATCATTGGAAGGATCTAGATTTTCTTGGTTCGAGTAGAGACAAGTGAAGAAACAATAAGAGTTTGCGAGAGAAGGACATCAAGCCCAAGGCTGCAATTTGAATAACTAGAGCCCGGTGACATCCTCCGAGCATCGAGAAGAGGAGATAGCTCATCTTGGATTGTCGGATTATCCTACTTGAGCCCTGTCTTCATCATCACGGTCGTGGAACTGCATCTTCATCGAGAAGCGAGTAAGTAGTGTCTTGTATGTTTTTAAGCACCATTTCTTGAGCCTGTGGATTGATAGTAATTATAAGCTCATTCCTAGATCTACCACCTACCAGCACCCTGCACTTAACCTTCATCCATACATCCTTGTATTGCCCAGAAGACCATTTTATCACACTCTGAGTCTTCCCTGTCCTCTCATTATTCCCTCAGCCATCCATCAGTCTTAATAACCCCACAATCACCCTGCAACCAACCTCTATCTAGAAGCACCTAGATTGCTGACCCTACCGGTGTCGTTTATCCCCTACTGGTAGCAGTTCTCTAACCGCAGTCGGTTATCTAGTGACCGGCATCGGTCACTGTGACTTATACCCCAAAACCTTCCTCTCGCCTATTTTTCACCTAATGACCTCGAGATTGATCTGGTTTATCCCTGTAACTCAACCTGAATGTATCAACGACCAGTAACCGAACAAACAACGTGACATTTTATTATTGATAGCTTAGCCTCTATTGTTTTGTAACGAGGTACCTAAATCATGATTTTGCAATAGCTTTCTTTGTTATCATTTGTGTTAATTCGTATTAAAAGGGGAACTGACCACCTTCGAAAGGAAGTTTTATATTTCGGGCCTAAGGCAGCTCCCTCATTTATTGTCTAATTAAAATCGGTGGTCTTGTATTCTTACTTGCAGGTAGTCCTTCCAAGACAAAAAGGAGTTCTTCGCAGTCAATCTAATCTTTCTCTACGGACGCGCACACCATCTCAACATTCAGCAGGTATTCCTCCTAGCCCTAACCCTTATCTCTGTTTCTCAAAGGAATGATAGGATAGAAGAAAGTCTATTCCACAAAGCCGAAACATCCGTGTTACATCAAGCCCAAGATCTAAGCATTTGAATAACTAGAGCCCGGTGACACTCATCAGAGCATCGGAAGAGGAGATAGCTCATCTTGGATTGTCGAGATCATCCTACTTGAGCCTGTCTTCGTCATCACGGTCTTAGAACTGCATCTTCATCGGGAATGAGTAAGTAGTGTCTTGTATGTTTTTAAGCACTATTTCTTGAGCCTGTGGATTGATAGTAATTATAATCTCATTCCTAGATCTACCACCTACCAGCACCCTGCACTTAACCTTCATCCATACATCCTTGTATTTCCCGAGAAGACCATTTTATCACACTCTGGGTCCTCCACGTCCTCTCATTATTCCCCTTAGCCATCCAGTCGGTCTTAATAACCCCACAATCACCCCGCAACCAACCTCTATCTGAAGCACCTAGATTCTTGACCCTACCGGTGTCGTTTATCCCCTCTTAGGAAGCGGTTCTCTAAGCTGTGGTCAGTTATCCAGTGACCCAGTTGATCGGTCATTGTGACTTATACCCCAAAACCTTCCTCTCGCCTATTTATCACCTAATGACCTCGGATCCGATCTGGTTTATCCGTAACTCAACTTTGAATGTATCAGCGACCGAGAATGAACAAACAACGTGACGTTTTATTATTGATAGCTTAGCCTCTATTGTTTTGTAACGAGGTACCTAAATCGTGATTTTGCAATAGCTTTCTTTGTTATCATTTGTGTTAATTCGTATTAAAAGGGGAACTGACCACCTTCGAAAGGAAGTTTTATATTTCCTGGGCCTAAGGCAGCTCCCTCATTTATTGTCTAATTAAAATCTGGTGGTCTTGTATTCTTACTTGCAGGTAGTCCTTCCAAGACAAAAAGGAGTTCTTCGCAGTCGATCTGATCTTTCTCTACGGTATGCGCACACCATCTCAACATTCAACAGGTATTCCTCCTAGCCCTAACCCTTATCTGTTTCTCAAAGGAATGATAGGATAGAAGCAAGTCTATTCCACAGAGCCGAAACATTCGTGTGAAACATTTTGGTGGGACCCATTTCGGGTTTCTGTTTCTCTTGCTTGCTTTCATTTGGGGAGCATACTTGCTGTTTGTTGTTTTTGTTATATTCAGTAAAAGAATTTGTCTTGCTTTCCCAGTTTTGGCATTAGTGAAAGTCATCTTCTTTGCTTCATCGAATATCATTTTCGATTTGGGTTTAAAACACGTGCATTACATTCTTGCTTGTTGTTTTCAATTCTAGTGAACATAGACTAAGTAACAGGTCGTACACGTGGGGGTGATTTCCACGGTATTGACAGGAAATTAATCTTACTTTCACTACACAACACATACCGAATCACTTCATAATTAACACTTGACTCAAAACATCCCCCTTTTCACGGTATTCCTCGCTTAGATTGAGGTAACCTTATAAGCCAAAACAAACTTGACATTTCCCCTAAGTATTTTGTTTAGGATTGACATCATTCTACATCTAAAGGCATAAGCCCAAATTGATTAAAATTAACCCTAGGGTTATTCTGTTAATTTGTTTGTGCATTCTTGCTTGTTTTCCATTCTATTTCTCTGTCATACACTATTTTCTGTGATCACTACAGAACAGTTTGGTAGGCATATTAATTACTATTAACACCAAATCAACAACTTCTTATTGCTTCTTACACCAGTTCTATTATACCGACATCGGTTAGCTTACCGATGCCACTACAGCCTGACCGACATCGGTTATCTGGCCGATATCGGTTACTGTCTTTTACAGTTCCTGACAAACCAGCAACCTACCAATTTCAAACATCTTCTTATGCATTTACATTCACGATAGAAAGAAACCCCTCTGTGTACTCTCTGTCCATGGTTGTTATCACTTGAAATCAAGAAGATGCCATGGTTTCACATGCTTGCTCTATGCCTTTGCTGAATCACCCCCTTCACATTACGTGGGGAATCCTACGGGACACCAACGAGGTTCCTAAAATTCTGTAGGAGATAACGAATTTTCCAAATTTACGGATGCTAATCCTAGCTGTTTTGTACAATACTATTTGTCTCATGCCCCTAACCATACACCCACGGTCAACTCCTTATTGGCATGCCTATCAGTATAGCTACTCATTTAGCTCCTTCTCTGCCTGATAACTCTGCTTTGCCTTCTGCATCCTTAGTCCCGTCTCCTAGCTCAGCAGCTTCAGGGGTTCATACGGCACATATTGGCTTTCCTTTGGTTAATCTTGGGCCCAACATGTCATTACCGCCCTTGTTGCTCCTACCTCGTCTCTCTTGTAATTGTTCCATTCATGACTTTCTCTCTGCCACCTATCCACATGAGCTTTCCTTCTCGAAGCTCCGCCCACCTTTTCATTTCCACACACATATCCGGTAACCTCAAAATCTTATATAGTACATCCCTATTCGGTCGCCTCAACACATTCGCCCTCCATACCTTATCAACATTTAACCCCACCATTGTCTAGCGGTGGCCCTTGGTCCAATTTGCCTCCGTTTACCACAACCACACCATCTCATCCTATTGATTTAATTAAACAAATGATGGACAAAATGCAAAATCTGGAGGCTTGTTTGAGGAAGTCGTAGCGCCTTGACATACGATCAAGTTTGTCGGGAGTGTATCCACCCTTCGGTCCCCCTTCATTCATATCCTCCTCAATGGGAATTACCAAAATTTACCTGTTTTAATAGTAAGGAGGACCCTCAACAACACTTGCGATCATTTAGACATGCCCTTATCGATTGCTCATGACGACGCTTTACTACTCCACACCTTTCCCATGTCGTATCGGGACCCACCTTGGAGTGGTGCAGTGCTTTAACCAACACTCAATCTTCTCTTTTAACCAGACTAGCCCAATCTTTCTTGGATCATTTCTCCATTAACATTGCCAAGAAAGTATCTATCACCAACCTCTATGCCATCCAACAATTTGAAGGCGAATCTATCGCGAGATTTCGTTGGACGATGGCGGGGCCTTATCAACCAACTTACGTATGCCTTGCCTCGGGCCAAACTTATTGAACTCTTTACGCGGGCTGCGCTAAGCACATCTCTCCTACCCTCTAAATTCAAACTTTCCATACATTTGTGATGCCTTTACTATGGCTCAAAAACTAGAGATTCGAGCCTTAGAGGAAGAGAAATTGCGGTTGCACAATAAAAACCCCAATTTCCAAACCCAAGATTCCACCAACAAACCTAACACCACCAATCCTCACCCATCATCGCTTGAAATCAAAAGGATCCATGCACACGGTGATGGTCAAATCCCAACCACCATCTAATACCCGCCAAAACCACCTATAAGTATAAAGCGAGCCCATCAACTACACTCCCTTGGGAGAAACATATGGTGTGATATTGGAAAAATTTCTTAAAGTAGGAGCCATTACCTTACCTCTGTTAAACCTCACTCCGGGTTTGATTACATTCATGCCATACCTTCTTGGTACAAAGACAATGACACTGTAACTTCCACGCATGAAGGGACACGGTCATGAAAAGCTGCAAGATGTTGAAAAACATAGTGTAGGAAATGGTTGATGCGGGGGATATAGCCCTCGATAATCCTAACGCCCCTACTAACCGAAATCTGAAAATATTCAACAAACCATTCCCAAATCACTCTTCTAACAGTAACATAAACCAAGATATCTTAGCCGAGGAGAGTGTTCATGAGATCCATGCAGTCTTCGACTCCCAACCAAAAACCTCTATCAATTTTTTTTTGAATCAAGCCTCTTCACTAACGCAGGAACCCAAACCCCCTTCCTCACCATCAAGACAAACTGAAATCCTTGTCGTTCCTTTACCCATCAAGGAATTAACCACCCAGAGTTCCCTTCTCATAAATGAGCCTTCTTACACCACATCCTTGCAAGACTGTGAGCGGATGTTATCTAATTTATCTATTTCCCAAACGTCTCCTTCTACCATTCTTGCTGTACAAGAGGAAGGCTCGCCACTTATTTTGTCATCCTTAGACGAGAAACCTCTTGAACCGACATCACCACATTCTTTAAACATGACGGATTCTCTCAAACACGCCCTCCTACCTATTTGTTCTTCATCGCCTAAATCTTTTCAACGACTAGTTGACCTCTTAACACCCATTGATACAGTGCCTCATCTACCCCCTGTATCACACCCATAGTGGACCGGAATCACAACCCACCTTTCTTCCATACAAAATTTCCTATTCACACGTGAGGACTATCATTCCCCAGAAGATAGACGAGTCCTATGGGAACGTTTGAGTACCCCATATTCTACCCAAATGCAGATGACCAATCCAGATGCCTCTACCATATACCCGAAGTGTTTACAGAAGCTTAAAATGCCTATGTCCTCATCTTCACCCCCCTCATCTGTACCAAATACCTCATCCACTTCTATTAACCTAACCAAATCTTCCCCTATGCTTGGGACCTCACCAATACCCAGTCTAACACACCCACCTAAGCGGCTTGATTTATCTAAAAATAAAGCCATCCATCCCATTAGGAGACAGACTCAATCTCCTCAATCTATGCCGCTATCACAACTAAAACCCTCGTCGTCACACCTACCTTCCATATTGGGACCCCATCCCTCTACCTTGCATCAATATATCATACCTCCTGCATTTTCTTTAAAGTGACTACGCCTTCCGCACCCATCTTTGAAATCGAGGGTATAGCAACACCGTCACCCCACGTATCCTGTCCACCTATCAACCCTAAACAAATTCCATCATCAAAAGATTTGTTTTCTGTCACTCCTATTTCTCCGTGGTTGTTTTCTAATACCACATCATCTGTGGCCTCATCATCCAACCAGCTAAACATAGCTTCTGTGCTCCAAAGAAGCCACATTTAGTTAAAACCCATTATCAAAACTCCTTGGCTAAACCACCACCCATACAAACCAACCATACCACATCATCACCAGAATCGACCCAGTCAATAGCCTCCTCTTCCTCTGACTTTGACCCACTCAAAGGGTCTTACGCCAAAATCCTTGCTATGTTGGTAGAGAATGTGACCATTTCCCTACCCCCACTTAGACCTTATGATCCATCTAAACCTCGACCTATAGGTTACGATGAGTCTAAAATCTGCGCTTACCACCGCACACCAGGACATGATGTAGAGGGATGCAAAGCGTTGAAAGCCATACTTCGTCAGTCACCTCTCTCAGATAGAAAAGTCAAGAAAGACAACTTACGAAGAGAGAGACCTTTAGCTTCAATTCCCTCTCCTATACCACCTATCCCCGCCTCACCAAGATCTATCATTATTACAGCCCCACCTCTCGAAGACCATGACCTATCCCTACCGTCTTCCTCCTCTCGTATTCACGAGATCAATATGATTCGTGTTGCTACTCGAGGGCAGAAAAACAATGGGAAAATGAAAGAAAACACACCTGCGGCATCTCTTTCTCCATCCACCATCCCGATCGCACCACCACCTAAAGTGGTTATTTGTGGACCCACCTACCCCGTCTCTAATGGAATTTCCCACCGAACCATGATCAAATAGCTTCACCAATCGCCTGTAAAAATGACCTTTGTATGATCTCATTGGACTTGAATCTCATCGACAAGCTCTTGTTGAAATCCTTTAAGGGATAGAGGTCTTACCTAATGAAACCTTTCTGTTACCTCTATTCTAACACCCAATCACGTTGCTTCACTTACCAAACAATCTATCTCCCCAACCATTGCTCTCTCACATAAAGCCAAATTCTTGTCGGTTTCTCGAAAGAAAAATTATCGACTTTGGTCTGAAGATCGACCCTACTCTTTTCATCTAGCTTATATGCGGGACATTGGGTACGTCATGTTATGATTGACGGGGGGTGCTAGCCTAAACATCATCTCTTCAAAAGCCTTCAACAAATGAATATCCCTTCTAGTTTGCATGTGTGCCAACCCCATCATGTTGCGGTCATTCAATGATGCTATTACTTCTACCTTAGGCACCGTGATCCTTAATATTCGTGTAGGACCACGTACTTTACCTGAAATCTTCTATGTCCTTGAAGGAGAGTTCCAATACAATATGTTGTTAGGCCACCCTTGGATCAGGGCTATGGGATGCGTTCCTTCCACCTTACATAGATGCATAAAATTTGAGTACAAGGAAAGTCCTACACCATAAAATCTGATCCTCCCCCTTCAAAACCTGCAATATGTTGTATCGCCTAATGATGTGCTTGTACAGTTAAGACACCCATTCATCAACCCACCATCCACTTCAACCGCACCTACACCTTGACCAATGAAACCACCATCACAAATACCACTTCCTTTCCCATGAGATAACATCCCAACCTTCGACCCCTTAGCAGATGTTTTTCAATGCCTTACTCTGGGGGAATACCACCTATATAACATTAGCTCTTTCCATACCCCGCAAGAGTACAGACAGTTACATGCGCATCCTACCTACGACCGTCGCGTGGGGGAGGTAATCTCTTACAGACCACCCCATTGCCACACCAACCTAACATATGGGGGTGTTGACGCATCCTCCAGTACCCCTGAACCTCCTCTTGGTGTGGTTCCCTTCCAATCCGATTTTCAATACTTGACAAATCCTCATTTTGCCCTCACCTTCTTGACTCGCTGTGCTTGGAAAGGCTTTGGTTTTGGTCTTTATGAACAAGGCCGACATACACTCATTCCCATGACTACACGTAAACACAATGATCATAGTGGTCTCGATTTTCCTGAAACACTTACACTGAAGAAACCTCGTGTCAGTTGTATCCTGGAAGATGATGACATCACCCCTACCAAACCATCATCACCCATTTTTCCATCATCACCCACAAAGTCGATAGACCCTGAATCTATCCCTCCTAACTTTTTTTTTTCATAAATGCTATCTTCCGGGTCCTCTCACTTATCAATGAGATAATGAGGACCCATCTTCTCTTCCCCTTCTATATCTAGACATGATCGAAGAGGATTCGCCTTCGATTAATTTTGTTGAGTGCTAGGATGATGACTCCATCCTCACTTACCTTGGTGCGGATGACTCCTATATTCAACGTGCCTTACCATCCGAAACTCAAACCATGTTAAATGAGTCGACTATAGAAATCAACATCCACGAGAGGAGGATCCTCACGTTGTAAAGATCGGACAATCCCTTAACACATCGAGAACAATCCGCCTTTACTACCTTTCTCCATTACCCGCATGACCAAGCTTTTGCTTGGTCCTACGATGACATGCCAGAATTGATCCACGACATTGCTGTCCATAACATTACCCTAAAACGACTCCAAGCCAGTCAAATAGAAGCGAGAAAAATGCATCCACGCATTTCCCTCTTGGTCAAAGAAGAGCTTCAAGCGACTCCTTTCTGTTTCCTTCATCTTGCCTATTGACTATCCTCAATGGATTTCTAACATCGCACTGTCACTAAAGCGATGGGGGACTCGGATATGCACGGATTTTTGAGACCTTAACCTCGCTTGCCCCAAGGATGACTTCCTCCTCCCAAGTATTGATCAACTTGTTGATCTCACTTTGACCGGGCCATGAAATGCTTTCTCTCATGGATGGTTTTCGGGATACAATCAAATTTTTGTAGCCCGGTGATCAACATAAAACTACCTTCATAACTCCTTGGGAACTTTTGTTATCGTGTCATGCCATTTGGCCTTAAGAATCTTTGGTGCGACCTATCAGCGTGCTATGACTTACATTTTCATGACATTATGCACACTATCCTTGAGGATTATGTCGATGATCTTCTTGGCAAATCTAAACATCACGGTGAACATCTCGATGTTTTAACCATTATTTTCGATCGCTTTGTTTACAATATTCGGTCCAGCTTCAACCAAAGAAATGTGCCTTTGGTGTTCTTTCGGGGAAAACTTCTTGGCTTTATCATCTCTTTGCGTGGCATTGAGGTCGATCCATCTAAATTCAAAGCTATCCTAGAAATGCCCCACCGAAAAACCTCAAACAATTACGTAGTTTGCGGGGTAAACTTCAATCCATCCGACATTTCATCTCCTGACTCTCGGATCGATGTCAACCTTTCCATCACCTTCTTAAAAAGGACATTGCCTTTCAATGGAGTGAAGAGTATCACCAAGCCTTTGAAGCTCTCAAAGCCTATATCTTGTAGCCACCCATGCTTATCCCACCTTAGGATGATCGCCCTTTCTACCTTTACCTTTCTGCCACTGACCATGCTATAGGAGCCATGCTCGCACATCGGGACTTGGCACATCGAGAACAAACCATTTATTATATAAGTCGTACTCTCATGGATTACGAGACTAGGTATACACATGTAGAAAAATTGTGCCTAGCCCTATCATTCGTAGCCACCAAACTCCGACACTACCTCCTGAATCACAAAACTTTTGTCATCACCAACGCGGACCCCATTCATTATATGTATAACAAACCATAAACCAATGCATCGCTTTGATGGTTTATGCTCCTCATCGACCTCGACATTGAGTTTGTACAACAGAATTCAATCAAAGGAAAACTATTGCGGACCGACTTGCGGAGGCCCCTTTACTCGGGGAACAATTTACCAATTTTAATTTCCGTGATGAACTCATCGCCACTCTTTCACTCGGGAAGAGTCGTATCTAATGACCCTCTTCTTGATGGATCCAAATGCCGCGGCGGAGGGGCTGGCATTTTTCTCATTCCTCTTGACGCTAAACCTATGCCTCTTTCATTGGCTCAATTTCCCTGCACTAATAATACAGTGGAATACGAGGCCCTTGTTTTGGGTCTCTAGGTTGCGTTACACTTAGGTGTCAAATCTATTAATATTTTTGGTGACTCTCAATTGGTAGTCAATCAAGTTATGGGCATCTACCAATGTAAAAATGAGGAACTTCAAAAGTACAAACATTACGTGGATTCACTTTTGACCTCATTTACTCATTATTCTATCTAGACCATTCCCCGCTCCACTAACAAATTTTCAGATACTATGGCTTGCTTAGCCTCGCAAATTCCTACCTCACCAACTGACTCTAACATATTCATCTTGGTCCAACAATTCTTTGCCCCATCCTACTCGGCCCGGTTGTTTGTATGATAAATAATGTGTCTGCTAATTCGCACGATCCCTGGTACCACCAATTTCACGACTACCTCCGTTCTCCCACCCGACCTTACTAGTAATCTTTGGAAAATGCACTTTTCTTAAATGTGTTTCTCGTTATGTCGTCATGGGGGGACTCCTTTATAAACGTGGCTTTGATGGCATCCTCCTTCGATGTCTAACCAGCGCGGAGGTCACCTATACCATCCAACAGGTCCATGACAGTATTTGTGGCGGACATTTTAGTGGCCTTGTCATGGCTAAACGAATCCTTCGCCTAGGTTATTATTGGCCTACTCTTAATAACGACTGCTACGAATATGTTAAGCATTGTGTTATGTGTCAACAACATGCCAACCTTCAACATACTCCTAGCCATCCGCTACAAGTCGCACGAGATCTTTGGCCTTTCTCACAATGGGGTTTAGACCTTATTGGTGAGATTCACCTGCACTCTTCGCAACGTTACCATTGGATAATCACGTAACTAAATATTACACAAAATGGGTGGAGGCCATTCCACTCATTTCAACCAAAAAAGAAAAAATCGTTGAATTCGTTAACCATCACATTATCTGTCGTTTTGGTATTCCTCATCGCCTAATAACAGATAATGGTAAATCTTTCAAAAATAAGTTGTTACAAGACCTTTGTGACAACTTTGGTATCAAACTCAGTTTCTCATCACCTTACTATCCACGGAGCCAATGCTCAAGCTGAATCTTCTAATAAAACCCTAACCAAAATCCTCATGAAAGTTGTTAATGATTCTGGAAGACATTGGCATGATCACATTCCCTTTACCCTTTGGGCTTATCATACTAGCATTCGTACCTCCACTAATACCACACCATTTTATTTGGTATATGGTAGTGCGAGGCTGTCTTGCCTCTTGAAATACAAATACCCTCACTCAGAATATCTCTTTAGAATATTCTCACCAACGATGATTTCTACCAAGAGCGGTTAGCCCAATTAGAGCTTCTTGACGAGTGTCGTCTTATGGCTCTTGACCACCTTCAAATCTATCAAAAACGCATCAAGCGTGCTTATGATAAGTGAATTCATGATTGTACCTTTAAGGTTGGTGATCTTGTCCTCAAAGAGAATCAACATGTAACCAAACTAGAAAAGAGAAAACGTGAAAAATTTTCTCCTAATTGGATTGGGCCTTACATTATCACTCACACTTATGGATCAGGCACTTATCGTTTAGCTTCGCTTAATGGTAAACCTGAGCCTGAGCCCCTTAATGCCTTGCATCTTCGACCATTCTACTGTTGAATTCAGTGTTGTGTCACTTCTTATCTACCTTACGCTCGTCCCTTGAGCTCATTTACCACCGCATACACTTTGTTTCTTGCATCTCAAAATCAAATCAAGCTCACATGGTTTGATTATCACCTCCCCTTAAAAGATGCCTTCCCCTTTTTAGTCTAGTCCATGACTTCAAAGTATCAAAATGACACATTCTTAATTAAAACACTTATGGGATTTTCTTGAGTCAAACTTCCTACAAAACTAGATGCTTTATGCCCAATGGACATCTAGACCTCTAAATTATACAATAGACTGCTCCCTTGAAGGACAGCTATATGCCAAACTATTGCTGCTCTTATATATAGACTGCTCCCCCGAAGGACAGCTATACATAAACACCGCATCTGCTACTATAAATAGACTGCTCCCTTGAAGGACAGCTATACACAACAACCTTTATCAGAAGCTTCTCACATTGATCAGCTTCGTGAAGACCTCAAGAACAAAAAATACATATCCCATGTAGACTTCCCACATCGATCAGTCTATATCCAGAAAAATAAAATAAAAATAAAAGCAGTATTTCAAAACACTTTTGAGTCATGGACTTGTCTATTTAGGTTTGGTTCTCTTTTGTCAGAATAATCATCTTATAATAAGTTCTCTGCACCCTCACCCACATCAATCACCTCACCTCACCATTTGTCAAAACAACAAAACTCAAGGGACGTGACGTATATCCGATATATTGTGATTATACCACTCTTTTCACCTATCGACTTCTCGCCTATGCAAGGTACCTAGGGACTCAAGCTCATCCTACATTAATATGTGGTTTGTTTAGCTCTTCTCAACTACGGGACACTCTGGCCTCTTTTTCTTGACTCTAGGATTGTGTGTTGACCTTAATCAGGAAATGATTCCCTACTGCTTGGGTATGCTAACTTTCGCTTCACCTATACCTACACCAACAACATTACCCTACGAACACCAATAACATTACCTTACCAACATCAAATTTTTACCAACCAAAAAATTGCCTAACCATAACCAAATTGCCTGAATTCACCTCTCCCTGGTCCTAAGGGAGAACTACATCGGTCTGAGGCCCTTCCTTGCTTTGTGCAATGGGCTATGTAGGCAGCACTTAGGAGACATGGGGTCTCCCAAGGTTAGCTCGACCATCCCCTACCATACCCTATCATGTGTTCTAAATATAAATATTTTTTGTGTATTTCTATTTGCCAACATTCATCTTTATCCTTTTCAAACAAAACAAAAACAACATTCAAAACACAACCATTCTTATTATTATCATCACTCAAAACAACATACATCTTTAGTTTTATTTTAGATGTTAAACAAATACATCTTCTCTATCATCGACTCGCAGGTCGGCATCCTTATTTATTCTTATATTCCTATGAAATTCACTTAGACCCTTGCACCTCCTCCCGAATCAGGTGGTGATCGTGATCATCGATGCCCCTCCGTTGGCCTCTCCATCCTCAAAGGTGCCACTGCCATTGGTTCCTCCCACTGATCCGCCAACATCTCCTGTAACATACGAATACGTCCTCTCGCGTGGAGGAATCTTGCCTGGGGTCTCTCCCCACTCGTAACTATGAAACCTCTAACAATCCCATTGTC